>JAGVSL010000183.1:0-503392 GCA_022494535.1 Himalopsyche phryganea | reverse complement strand
TTACAGTAAAGCTCTGTAAGAAATAAATAATATTCTTGTATGAGCTACTAGGTTATGTTTAAAATGCCATACATTTTTCATTTTGTCTGTTTGTACAAAACTGTTTTTAAGTGAAAGCATAATTTATGAAAATACGTTTGTATTTCTGTACGGTAGAGTTTGAAATAAGGAACATTTTTGGTATAACTAACTCAATATGTAAATTTTTCGATTTAGTGTTTTCTTCCAGAACAGCAAGGATATATACTATTTTATGATGCTATGTTTAGAACTGTTTATATGTTTGAAATATAAACAAAAAATAAACCATAATTATTGTTTGTCTAGAGATCCTTTACTACCAAGGTAATATTGTGTTGTTGTAGCAGTTTTTTTTATTCAAACAAAGTGAATGACAAATCAGTTTATGAAAGATATTTTTAATTATAGAATACAGTGTATAATAATAATTATAGTCAAGTCAGAAACGTTGTATTTTTAATGAGTATAAAAATAAATTATTCATTGTCTTTCAATACCCGCAGCTGTGTTATTTAGTCACAACTTTTACCACCAAAAAGTTATTACAAAGAGACGAAAATGCTTGGTTGTATTATGATGTATATAATAATAAAAATACAATAACCGAATCACACAATAGCAGAAGTGAACAGGAAAAGTACTTTCACGATGAATTATAAATATTTCGATTCAGAAAAATTTGCCTACGGATAAGCATTGATTGAGTTTTATTAATGAATGTGAACGAATGACAGAGCAATGTTTAGATTGAAAATGAGTAGTTTTTTTGTTATGATGAAATCATTGTTCATATTTTTTTCGTTTGATTACAGCGACATCACATATACATATTGAACATAATTAGTCAAAAATAATTGAAAACCTATATTAATATAAACGGCGTTTGTGTAATTGCGTTGTGTCGAAAGTTACAGTCAGTATACTAGGATTCGACTGAATGCCTTATTGAACCCAGACCCGCGCAGCATCGCGTTCCGGTACGTCAAGTAGTGTGCCGTCTGGTTAAAAATCGAAATTTCAAAATATAATAAAAAAATGTAATAAAACAATTTTCAAAAAAATATGGGCATTATTTTCAGAACTTTTATGTGTTCATATAGAACAGTTCGTTTTTTACTTCAGACGGTTTGTTAAAAAAAAAAATGAATTCACGAAAAAAGGTCTTCTAGTTATTATACAAGTATATTTAAAAAAAATCAACATGTTCTGCACATGTCATTTCACGTAAAAGACAAAAAAGAAACAAGCATATAAGTTTTTTAAAATACTTTATTTCAACGATTAACACCTGCAATGTTTTAATATTAACCTAAAAGTAAAACCTGCTCGCTACAATTTGATTAAAGATTGAATAAAAACAATTTTTCAAATACGTCATTTCAGATGAAAGATCCGATATTCATTAATATATTTTAAAATATCTGTAAGTGGGTGTTCTATACATAAACATTTTTTTTTACTTATGAAACATCCATTGATTTATAACACAACTGCCATTTTATTGACATACCAATAGTTACAAAACTAATGGTTGTATATAATTATTATATCTTTACGTCTGACTTAAATTTCATAGTGGTAAAAATCTTTAAAAGAAAAGAAAGCATTCGGATTATATGACGAAATGTTAGGGTGTGAACTGTTATTAAAGATTCAAATCTTATCAAAATATACCCATATGGTAAACACACGTAAAAATCATATGAGTACTCTGTAATTAAATACGGCGTAGGTAGTGGCATTCTAATCGAGGTATTTTTTATTCAAAGAAAGTACCATACAAAAAACGAAGAAGTCTGAAGGAAAGATTTTTACATTTTAGTAAAAAGGATTTAAAAATAAATAAATACCCATATTTTTTTTTTTTCATCAGTTGATAATGCTCGTGATGATCGCTCATCGGTCCTGGTCATTAGAAATATGTGGCAGTAGTACAAATGAATTGTGTTTTGTTTTTTAAAATATAATGTCTTTCCACCAAGAATTAACAGTTAACACCTTAAAAGTGAATACTCATATTGTTTTTATAGATGGAATGTTTTCTAAAAACACTTAAGCTACTTCTTAAAACAAACCTTACTGAATTCATCAATGAATTTAATTTTCAAAATATGTTTGACATGTTTTAATTAGGCTGTTTTTTCATCGAGTCGTTGATAATTACAGGACCTACAAAGACAATACCTAAAAAAATTACCTATATCTGTAAAACAAAGTAACGGTAAAAATAAGTAATAACTTAATACAATAATAACTTCATCAGGGAATTTTAAATGTTTTTTAATTGAAAAGATAACTTATGAATATTTCTATTAGGGAATAGGTAACCAGCCAGGACGATAGTTCACTGTATAACGCTGAATGCCACAATATATAATATTGCAAAAATGAACGGAAAAATCACGGAAATATTTAATAACTGAAATAAAAATAGTTACTTATAAACAATTTATCAAATGAACAGTTTCGTGGTGTATACATTACTGTATTGATCACCATTGAATATTAATAAGCAACATACAAATTTTGTTAATAAGAAACATGTTGTAAAAAGTCATATTAATTTTTACATGAATCAGCGTAAAGGAAAATTATATTTGATGTTAGGATAAACCACCGTGCTAAGAAGGGTTTATTTTTGCCCGTGCGTTGATCTCTCTCATTGCGCCATTTTCCACCGGCAACGATGAATGTTTTAGCTCATCCGGAAGTTATATTTTACAAGAAACGTTTCACAACAAAGGATCGCAAACTATTATATTGTTGGAGATCAATAAACAGTGCAGTGCTAATTATTGTTTATAATCACTAATGTGTATTTGAAAGTATTTATTTTGGTATACATAAGCGATGTTTTAGACAGAGTCTGTTTTGCCAGATATTGTTTTTTTTATGATAACTTTATGTATATAAATCGTGAAACTATTAAAAATGATTTTAATCGATTTCATATGCATACTTTCGTACATATTTTTTGATTTTAAGATATTGCATACGTCTAAACTTTAAATAAACATCTTTGCATGGAAAATTGTTTTCATATTTGTTTCTGATTAGACTAGAATATGTTATTTTAATATTGATTTGTTTTAAGTAGATCAATACGTGAACTTTTTAAATCATAATTAAAATAAATACGAACTTTGATGTATTGTATTATAATGGATTTATCAATATTATTAAATAATATAAGCGGTTATTATCATAACATACACTGTTATGATTTTTGAGATTCTCTTTTCGTTTTAAGCCCATTGCAGGCTTAATTCACGATATAATTAAACTATGAGAAAGTGATATAATATTGACAACCCACCCTTAAATATGCAATAGTTTTTCAAAACATATGCTGATTATCACCAATCACAGGTTGCAGTCATTCCAATATAAAAATATGTTCATAAATATCGGAAAAAATTTACAAGTTATATTTATGTTTAGATTAACTAAATATTAAAATCGTCAACATTGATTTTGAAATCTTTATAGTTTTAAAGTTTAAAGTTGGTATGCAAGATTAATTTTCGTGAAGGACATGACTAAGAAATGGTAGAAAAATTATCTCAAACTATACCAAGCCAAATTTCCTGGACCAGATTCAATGTGCGTCATTTCAAAAGTCTTTATAATATCATTTATTGTGGGGTGCAATAATACGATCGATTGGCTGACTAGTAAGGCTGGACAGTTGAAGTAGCCTACCTCCACTGCCTTACCTCCGCCGATCCATTCTCGAACAGCGTTCACCTTTCGCCCGCTCTCTTGGAGCGCTCAGTCATACGCCGATTGTCGATGGGAAAGGCGATCATGCCGGTTAACGATAGGAAATTCTTCACCGAACACGGCAACAGATGGCGTTACCGTCGGCCTGAAGTACGGCACTAACTCAATATTGTTTTCTGCGGGGAAATTTAATGCCCATCTGCGAAGCGGTCATAAACCTTTCGGTGTGTTGCTTCTGCCCGTTTTAGTATTAGTGCGAAAGGTGTGCGGCGGGCAAACGGACGCAGCCGGTTCTTCGCAGATATCGCCACACGAAACTAACTGTATTTTCCGTCGATACCGTCATAATATTTTGGCGTAAACCTACGCTATCATTACGAAATATTCTGTGTCCGAACAATCGGTGTGTGTTTGTTTCACATATCGCGGAGTGTATGACTCTTAACAATTGCATCGTGATGTGTTCTACTTGTGTTTATTATAATTCCGTCCGATATGCAAAACCGTAATGCCACCAAAATACATCGGATACGTTTGATAAGAAAACCGTTACGTTATGTACCGTCGACACTTTGGCGCTAGTTGTAAATATCAGAAATCGAACGAAACGAATCTCTTTTAAGATCTGACACATTATTGAAAAACAAAAACGGATTTGAATTTGTTTTATTGCGAAACCTTTTACCCGATAGTGATGTGTATTTTGTGACAGCATACTATTAATGCGAGCGTGATTGTTTTCCTGTTGTAATGTCAAAAAAGAAATCTCTCGTGACAAAGACGAATTATAAGTGCTATTAAACTCGAAAAGTTACTGTGTTTTTGTGACATAACTGAATATCTGTAATCATTACGTTAAGTAATTAACGTGCAAGTTGATACAAGTGATTTCGAGTGAACTATAAAAGCATCTGTTCGTTTTACTATATTGGATTTCCCTCACAATAATCTTATTGGATATTAAAAGGTAAGAAAAGATAAAAATTACAATTAAAAAAACGACTGTATAAAGAATACGACTTCACTGTTATTTATAGTAAAATACCACGAATTTTTTTATGACCCGAAAAATGAAGTAGGCTATAAAAAAAGAGAAAATCATTTATTTGTACTATATGAATATACAATAGAACATTTAATCAATCGAAAAAACGTGGGCATAACTATTCACGCAAGCCTGTTTTGCAAAGTTTTTGATAGACAATATTATGATTTAAATAATATGGAGAGTAAAAAATTCCCAAACACAACTTAAAATCAAAATGCTTTAGCAGAATTATACAATTAGGTTATTTTTTTATTATTATCATTAATAGTTAAAAGTAATTAAGTAAAACATAAATTTTGTTGAGAAGATTTCGAATAATTGTAAATAGTTATTACCTAAAAAATATGAATACCGTTATAAATATTTATTCTAGAATTATATTATTAAAATACTTAGTACTGTAAAATTTATGTTGCTGGTTTTCAATCATTTTTAATATAAGAAACTATTTCAAAGATATTCTATGTGAATATATCAAAGCGGGGTGGCATATTATATGGCTTTAATCCATTTAAAAGAAATAGGTGGGTCTATCAATACAAACTGGTATTTTATCTATGTCGATCAAATTATGATGTATCTACAAAATCAATTGAACTATGATTCCAAATTTGAAAACTGCTGAATCGAAATAGACAATTTCTCTTAAGATGTATCTGATGATTGCTAGTATTGATTCTGGAATTATTATGTTATGGTAAATGTCAATTGATCAGAACCGCAAATCACATATGAGAGAAAACCCATTAGTGTCAACACAAAAAATGTAGTTATGATTACTCAAGAACATTACGTAGGTAGGTATTGGTTGACCTAAAATTTAACTAATTACTTTAAATCTTGAACTAGATAAGTAGCTTAGAAATTAATTTTTATATTATCTGAAAATAAAATAGGAATTTATATCTATTATATATTATCATGGTTACGTATGTGTTAAAGCATAGACAAGCATTGCGTCTAGAAAATATTCTAAATAGTATTTCCTGTTATATACAGCTAATTGCCGGTTTTGAAAAAAATTAGTAAACATAAAAATTAATTATTTTGTAAAAAAAAAATGATATCCCATTTTTGCCCATCGTTGTATGTAAAATAATAATATTGAATTTTTTCCATGTCCGCTCCCAACGTGGAGGATATGGTCTCCTAATGGAGGTATCTCAACATAATTTTTTCTATCAGAACTGTTTGTTACTCAGTTGCTCAACCTCTCTCTTTTTTTTTTAAGAGAGTTGGGATAGAAGGAGAGGGCTTAGATAGAACTAGAGGTTAGCTAATCGCTCTCGCTACACCCAGTGAGGATCAGATGGGTGGATGTGGAGGGAGTTTTAGACATCACAAACACTCAGGCCACAAACAGAAATCCATATATCGATTGAGAGATCATTTTATGAAAACTAGCAGTAGCTAACAACGCTACCAACTGCGCCACGGACGCCGACTATTGAAATAGTTGCATTTAAAATAAATTTTGAGTTTTGAATTGTTAATCTACTTATAGCGTACAAATAAGTTTTACATCAATTTTAACAATTTTTCGACTAAACGTTTTCGTATTTTTATCTTACAGCACATTTTTTTGAATCTACTGAATCTTTTATCTACGTGATATGCAAACTAATTTTTATAATCTAGCGCGTTCCGAAATAAATACAAATGGTCTTTACAAAGAACTGGTTTCTAGATCGCTACTTATTTACTTCATCAAAGGTGGCAATAGTGCTCTTACCGGAACGCACGTTTTAACACGATTCTTGAATCCTTTGTGAAACATTTAGAAAGCTATTGAAAAATATTTAAATGTCTTAAAGAGGGAATAAAAAATCGACAAATTAAAATACTGTTTATTTAAACATTTTTTTCATGCACGCTCGCTTGTAATATGGTGCATTTCAACATATTTTTTCTATGATAAATTGTTGTTATTCAGTCACTTAAGAAGATGGATATGACGATACTTTAAGGACAGGATTAAAATTTATCTGAGTACTATCGCTAAGCCCTGTTTTTATGATTGGATGAGTCAAAGGGAATGTAGATATAATGGAAACCTTTGAACGAAGGTCCGTAAATCTATTGAAACATCAATATATGAAAGTATTCGAAGTGGGATTTGATCTTGTGACTTTGCAACCGAAGGGAATACAGAAAAAAAACAATTTTTTCGTATGTAATTGATAAATTATTATTTCAATATGTGTCTTTATACACTTGTATTCAACTAAATATGATTAAAATTGATCCGTTATGAAATTTTCAATAAACAATAAAAATAATGTCATAAAATGACAAAACTGAAAGTTGTAAAACTAAATTTAATTTTAAAGTGTGATATTATCTTTAACATTTTCTAAAATCTTTGAACCATAAACTGATAAAATATCACATTATTTTTTTCTCTTCTGTACTTACTTTCTCGATAGATCACGCAGTCTTCTTGAACGGTTTTGTACAATAAAACTAAAAAAAATGTCTCGAAAATTTTAGATAGATTTTCCGCTTAGCGAAGCAGACAATAAATTGCTGAAGATATGAATATAAAAACAGGATACGTCAATTCTATTCAATAAATTACACACTTGGCTACAAACTGTAATTTTAAAGTTTCTTTTCAAATATTTTTTAAACGTGTAGTTAGTTTGATAAACGATGCGTTCTTTTATTCTTTTACGCATCGAACGAAAATTGTCTATATTATAAATGCCAACTTGGTTGTACAGTTTCGATTAGTGTAATTAATATTAAATATTTATACAGAAATAGTATACACTCATAACGTTAAACTATTTTCAAAGAATGCCATACTTATCATATTTTATAATTATTATATACGAGGATTGGGTGCTTAAGTTTATTTGCTGAGGTGAAAAGAATATAGCAAATCAACATATCACCGTTGTTCTGGAAGAAGACACTAACTGAAAGATACAAGTTTTGAGTTAATTCAAAATTGAAGTTCAAATGTTTGAAATGCTATCCTTTTTTTATTTAGTTTGTTTGTTAAAAACTGTTTTTAAGTAAAGTATAATTTATAAAAAGAAGTGTGTTCTTCCGTACGGCAGAGTTTGAAATAAGGAAAATTTTAGTATAACTAACTCAATGCGTCATTTTTTCGATTTGGTGTTTTTTTCCAGAACAGTAACGATATAGTGTAATATAGATTTATATCAAGACAGAAAAAACAATGCAATACTTGGGTCACTAAAAATATCCATATCTATCGGGAGTGAATTGATAACTTGTAATATTCTTAAGATAATCGACTAATATTGAATAAGTGGAGACAGAAAAGGTCAGATTTGCCATAAAAATAGCAGACTACAGTGATCTATTTTAAATAAAAATGAAGTAAATCAATATTTCTTTCTCCCTGTTTTATGTATGACGTTTATTTAATACTGGTTTAGTAATAAGTTTAATAATTTGACGCATTGCTGTGATGAAGGACTGTTGAAATGTTTTGATAAGGTACTGTCAATTACATACTGCGAAATATGAGGCTGAGATGACATTTTCGAACGAGTTATTTGCTTCTTGAGACAAGATATAAAACCGATGTAATATCTTTAAGCCCACATAAACACCAGTACCGAGCCACTACTTACTATTGGAAATAACTGTATTGTCGTTTGAACTACAAATTACCAACATGTTCTGTATAGAAGCAATACTTTTAAAAAGGTTTGCTCAATATCAGTGGAGTCTGAGCACATTTAATGCTATTGGTTTGCAGTAAAATATAAATGGTTATTTGAAATATAACTGCATTATAACAATGAAAGTTGATACTAGCTGGTTAGAACAGTTATCTCGTATTTTGTGTCATTATTTGTGGTGGAAAAGTTTGAAAAAATAAGCCAAAAATCATATGTTATGATATTGAAGATATTAATGGTGTTGTTATATAAAAATACTGTATATTTCATATTATTTTAACAACGTAATACAATTATTGTGATGTTCTTTTAAAGCTTAAAATTTAATTTATCAATTCAAATTGTAAAAACTTTTAGAATGAAGTGGGTGTCGGCAGTATGGAATATATTTATCTACCGTGAAGGTTAAGGCCTTAAAATATGTTAAACTACTGGTTGTATTTTGTTTAATCACAACGAAACCGGTCCTGATCATTATAAATATGTGGAAGTAGTACAAACGAATTGTGTTTTATTTTTTAAAATATAATGTCTTTCCACCAAGAATTGACAGTTAACACCTTAAAAGTGATTATGTAAATGAGCATAGGTTTGCAATATTTTTTTTTGAATTTAGGTCTACAATAAAGACCCAAATAACATACAATATACAAAAAGATAATTGAAACAGTGTGCTATGTATCAAATAATAAGGATTTCAATTGAAGAAAGAGTTACATTTTAGAAGTTATAAAAAGGAAGATAAGCCAAGTTATTTCTTAAGAGAAAATGAAATGAAAAAAGTTCTTTTTTCATAAAATTTCTGAATTTTCAAAAAAATGTGTCAATGAATTATAAAATATTCAAATTGCTTTCATAAAATGAAGGTATACTACATGTTTTAATTCGTAAAAAAAGTTTGTGTGGAAAATCCATAAAAAAAGTTAATAGAGTTAATATGTGGAAGTTTACATATTTTCATATATACAAAATGCTTGAAATTGTTGTAATGCTTGGGTTTTGATTCATTCGTTAATTGATGAACGTATATAAAAGTACTCACGTTGTAGGCGTTCAATCACTATTAGTATAAAAAAACCGTGTTAATACATCCATATGAGAGCAATAACCATAATTTTATTTAAATATTGTGACTCTTCGTTTTTTTAATTGAATTTCGAATCGAAATGTCCGACTGTGTTTATTTTTTTCCTTTTTAAAGGCCATCGAAAAGAAACGGTTAGTCATTAACGGTCGGCATCATTATACATATTAAAAAAAACATGTTTCCTTCGAATTATTTGTGAATCTGCGACAAAAACCAGTATTTTAGCAAACACATTTGAATAAACATCTCGTTATGTTTTCAGGAAACGAGTTTCTTTGTTCCTATTTTAGTCATCGATAAAATTGTTTTCTTTATGCTTTTCATTCAAATTGAGTGGATTAAGCACATCCTTATACCCTCAATCCTTAATAAATGTACTATGTTTCATATTGTCTCCTTATACTATATTATTATTGTATTAGTAAACTCAAAATAAAACATAAACGTATACGATAAATATTTTTACAGTTACTTTTATTAAGATAATAAGGGAAACTGGAAAATGTTTTTACATCACAATTGTTTTAAAAAATGTAACGAGTATGAACGGAAATTATTCTCTGTAAAATCTGTTGTAATTAATGGTATTGAGATGATATTACACAGGAAAAAATTACACAAAGGAAAAATTTCACAGGCAATAAATTTCAAAATATAGTAATTTCATATTCTCCAGTAAAAAACCGTTTACTGCATTTCAATCAAAAAAATAGTCAAAGAAAGTTACTCGGGATACCCAAGATTATGTATGTAAATGAGGAAATATTTACATCATTCAGATAAAGTAAATGTTTCCTTATTTTGGTTTTTGAAGACAAAAATGGATAAGTCTAAATGTGTTAACATTGGAATATTAAAGCTGATATAAAGTGGATTGAAAAATATTCATCTAAATTAGTTTTCCCTTTTTTCGAAAAATAAATTATCACTGAATAAAATCTGGTTTATATTCATATATTATTATAGTCATTTTTAAAAATATTGTATTATATTAATAATCACAGTATTAAGAAATGCGATTGTGTTTGCCAATAAGAATACAATAATATCACCTACTTACAGTGCATACAAATTTGGACATGTCATTTAATCTATTCTGACAAGAGTATTAACTTTTAAATTGTCAGTAATATCATTGAAGCGTTTTATTTTTATACAGTTTCTTTATTTATACTTTTTAAAAGCTTTACTGACCTATTTTCATGAATGGCCTTTCACTTTTATAAAACGTATTACAATATTATCATTTCTTACTGTCAATCGAAGCATATTACTTTGAGTAAGTGGTTTCAATATTAAACTATCTAATGTTAGTGTGAAATAGAGTTGAACTAAATATTCAGTAGTATTCACTACCTATCTATTATATTTTGTAGAACCGATTAGTACAATTGATTATTTGAAGATAAAATATCGAGGAATTGGCTAGAATGTTTTTTGTATCACACTATCCTGTATCGTTCCATGATAATTTAATATAGAGGAAGCTTTGTAAAATTAAAATGTTTTTTTATATACGTATACGAAAATTTCGCATTACAAATAGACGAAGGATTAAGATATTTTTTGCTTAACAAACCTTATTTTCTAAAGACCATACTATTGAACATTAATGAGTTTTTATTATAAACGAAAATTCAATTATTCGAAAGTGTTACTTTTAGTCCATCAATCACAACAGTGATCAACGTCTTTGGCTTCGGTTGCAGTGCTCATGGGCTCAAGTCTCAATTTGGACAGTTCATAAATTGATTTATGAACTTCTAGTAAAAGTCATCGATGTTTGTGATGTCGGAAATTCTTTGTCAGCCATCCAATGCTTAAAACGGATTGTAGCGAGACCGATTAGCTTACCACTAGTCCTGTCGTAACCCTATTATTTTCAAAAAGAGCGGTTTAATGACAAGCAATAATTTCGACAGATTAGAAAACTTTCTATTGTGATAAGCTGAGAAGTCCTTATGATCCACATTGGGATCGGATATGGAAAAAAGTATTACATAAGAAGATTTTCATAAAAAATGTCGTAAATTTGAGATATTTGTTCGCTTTAAAAACATTATCGTACTGAAAAAATCATTTGTTTAAGATCAATAAGTCTGTATTGCTTCCTTTGGGTCCCCTCCCACTGTACAATATAAACATTATTACGATAAGTCAAATCACAACACTATTAAAAATATTGTCAAAAAGTCAGGTCAACACTAACATAGATACGATGTAAAACAGACTTTTTAAATTAGTTTAAAATATAGAAAAGAACACGAAAAATTCTGTATAATAAGGAAGAATTGTTTCAGAGTTGCATAAAAAATGGTTTCTTCTCACTTCATAAAGTTTTATAGCACATATAAAACTGTTCAGTTCCTACTTTGACTGAAAAAATAAGAATATAATAACGCACCGATGTCGTCTTTAGAACTTAAATAAATCATAAATTCACTAGATACTTGGCTACAGTAGGAAGTCGAAAATAATATCGGTCATGTAACAATTATGTTGCTAGATTTGGAAGGTTGCATAAGACCCCAATGGCCTTTTGAAACGTGATTTTTTTTGTGCCATTTCTTGTTGCCCAAGCGCGATATCACAATTATTTTCGTTTATTCGCCAGTCTCTCATGAAATTATTGCATTTATTAGATGAAATACTATTTGTAACGTCTATATAAAGATTGCTGTACGAATCGAATTTCACCAACGGAATTATTTTGATGACGGTATTGTTAAGTCAACAGCATGAGTATTTTTTTGATTAAGAATAATTAATTGTCTTTTCGTGTAACCATCACTTGATATAATATACTAAGAATGAAAAATATTACGTAATACACTATTTTAAAAAGACATGTACGTCTAAGTTTTTATAGTTATTCCACTGGTTTTTTTATGATACAAGTAAAAAAGACTCTTTCACGTATGATAATGTTATAATATAAAAACTTATTTTGTTACTTTAGCAATTTATACGTCAGCATAAAAATCTTTTGTCAATTGTAGTGACGGATAAAACACCAGCGCAAAACGAGCTGGAAAACCGTTACAGCACAATTTTTAATAGAGAATTAAACAGACGTTGCTTAGCAAGGATTCGTAAGATGCGCTCCATTACATTTGTTCACCGAGTAAAATCCTAAACGATAGGGTAAAGAAAATACATATAATAGGCTAATCGTATCATCAATTGCGGTAAGTTTTCCCGCCGGTCTAAGATCGGCCTACAACATGTAAAAAATTGACATTATGCTGTTTTAACACCATGATAATACTTATGTAATATGAATATTTTTAAGATTAAGCAAAGGTATTGAGTAGCCCCATGTAGTTAAAATACGAATTAATGTGCAACGTAACTGGTTTTATTGTTGACTTTGTAAGCTCTCGGTTTGGAATGATACAACACAACTAGTCCTGAAATAAATTTGATTAGCCATATTTTCAATTTGTTTTACTAATCTGTAAACCAAATGCTGTAAATTTTTTCCCCATCTCAATTACGTACAGACTATATGAAAGTATAAAAAAAAGTTACCAAGACTTAAAAATCACTGAATTTATAGTAATTACAGTAACTATTTGTCAACCATTTCTTCATTCTCCCTCGACATTTAGGCTTCATAATAATTCTTAGATCTTTCAGAAAGTAAATATTATATGTTGTCAGAAATCACAAAGCACAACGATTTTCTTCATAACCTATGGAATTTTCTACTCATTTTAAAAAACGCCGCCTGTAAAAAAGTATATTTTGTCAGCGTGTCACAAACTGGACCGAAGAAAACATGATGAATGGAATATAGGTTGCATTGATTATGTGAACATTTACTGCCGAAATTTTAGTTTCATTTCTGAAAATGCCGTCCCCCAAAACGTGCCGCCCGTGGTCGACCACCCCTCGCCTCTCATGACTACGCCAGTGCGTATTACTAGGTGTACAATAGTATGTTTGGGTCATTAATTTACATGCAAACTACCTATATTCTTTTAAAAACGGTGAGAAGTTTTTTTCGTATTTGAAAAAGCCTTGAGCGTACTATATATATCTTTATTCCAGGGCTAACGTTGTTTTTTAGTTTAAGGAAGTAATATTGTTCATTTATAAAGGTGTAATTGCAATTGTTTTCTTGATAATATTTTAATAGCACGGAATTAAATTTAACGTGGGTTCAAGGATTTTCGTTTGAACCAGTTCTCATAGTCGAAGCATTCCAGTGTGATTATGTTAATTTATTTTGAGAAAAAAATATGTTAAGTTAGACATATTATTTACAATTAAAAATCCATTGCAATTCCTACACAATCTTAATTTGTATTGATCAGTCTACTTGCAATGTGCCGATCGTTTATTATGGTTACATAATTAATACATGTAAAGTTTTTTACGGATACTTATTTAACAGACAATATTTTTACGATGTACAGTTTATAGCTGGTCCCACGACCTAAAATTTTCAGAGAGGTTTAAATATGTCGATTTGATTGACTTTAATATTAATACACGAAATGGTAAAACAAATGATTCAGTCAAAAGGACGCAGCTTCCCCACCCCAGTTTTTTTGCATTCAAACATCATGACTAATATAATTAATTATATTGATCGTTTAGTTCCATAGTGATACAACTAGAAATGTGTAGTTTTGAGATATGGCCGATCAAAGTTTTGACTCATCTAAACTCGTTAAAAGTGATAACTTATTATTTGTATTACATTTTTAGTCAAATAGGTGGTCAATAGTTTATAGTTTTAGGATTAAAGGTTGTTTCTTTATGGAACGCCACGATTCACAAAAATGTATTTCCACAATACAGTATTTCGATATTTATGTATATGGAACTGAGAAACTATTTAATTTTGCTGATTTCCAATTTTCAAATATTTGCCTTTTGAAATAAAACCTGTATATTTTACAAGAAGTATTTTTATAGAACTGTAAAAGAGCGGTGTTCGAATATAATGTCTAACTTAACTCAAAACATCAAATTCTCGAGTTGTCATCCTATGGAGCTGGGCCATCGATATATTCATTCAAAATAAATATATGATTTAAAGATCTTTATAACGCCCAGTACCAAAAAAAATGTGTTGGTAATGTTAAATGTTTCGTAGAAAATAATTGTGTAGTAACAAATATATAAAATTCTGATGACGACTCTATTAAAACATTTCCGAGACTAAAAAAGCGCAATCCATTATGATAAACACTTCAACGGTTTCTTGACTGATTATAAAAACTTGCCAGTATAGTGATGCTAATTTTAAATTCAACAACATTTCATTTATGAAACAGCAGATACTTATTGACATGAAATAGACGCAAGAGATTTGTTCACATTCATTCGTAATGATTTAACAAATATTTAACACTGGAATTTTCTTAAACCAAATTAATTGATACACGTATGAGAATAATACAATTTAAATTGTTTGAAGTTTATTGTAGGATGGAAATGAAAACAACGACTGAATGTTTTATTTTATCAGGGTACCTAAAGTTGTACCGTGTGTATCCCGTAATACAGCCGCAGTGTCATAATAGTTACCCACAACTTAGTTGCTTGGGATTTAAGTGTGCCGAATTAAAAATAGTTCGTACGCGGAACGCTTATATGAGTTGATTCTACTCGCTCACCCTTATGAGGAACGAACAGAACAATTGAAAGTAACTAGTACACGTTCAAATTTATTGAAATTTATATACGAAAAGGAGGCAGGTTTCCAACAAATATATTTGCGCAACAAATTGTTAATTATACAATATAATTATTAAATTATAATACGAAAAAAATAAGTGGGAAGTTAACTACTTATTTATGTACACATTCAAGCGGCACCTTTAGTAAAAGTTTTTGGAAAATATTTTTTAGAACCCATTTATTCCACTGTTTTATCGATGGTGTTTTGGATAATTGATGTAACCTCAAAATTGAAATTGTTCAGTAGAGAGTAAAAACGGTTTTTATCGAAAACATTATACGGTCAGTTGTGTTATGAATCTTTGAAATGCACTCTTGTAAAATCTCATGTTTGCGGATACGGGATTAAACGCAGGGATTGTCTATATAATAGTGACTTACGTCAAGTGGCCGGGTAAAATTTTTTAAACCTAAAACCAATGTCAAATGATGTTTGCCTTCAAAAAAGTGGTAAATTAATTTTCTAATTTACATCATTTGGCAGAGGCCTGCTCTGTCGTCTTTAAAATGATATCCAATCGTTAAAATATTTTCGTATTTTTGAGGGTTACATCAATTGGCCAAAACAGAGTCGATATGATTCACAGTGGGCTTAGTCCACCTTGCATAGATACGAATGAGACAAATTTAATGATAATATTATTTTTATGTACACATCTAGTCAACGTTATAGTTAATGCAGCTGTCTTATTTGCAATCAATATTGCAACTAGTCAAAGCCTTGAAATTTGAAACATATGATATCTGGTTTCGATGCGAGTAAACATATCGGGTTTCAGCATGAAATATTTCAAAATCATTGGCTAGTATACGTAATAATGAGCTCGACGAAGTAGCAAAGTTTTGTGATATATTTAAGACATATATTCAACATAATTAGATATAATAATTTACTACATAAAATCACAAGTACGTTAATATCACAACTGAGTTTTTCTTTCAGTAACTTTCTATATGATTAATTAACAACAAATTTATTTAAATACTTTTCTGTTCACATGGATAACTGTGAATGATCATTAATATTGAAACGATGCTTAACAATTTAATGAATATTGAAAATAAAAATTAGTAAATAAAATTAATTAATAATCAAGATTTATCCGTAGATATTGATGATAGCCTAATTCTAAATCCACATATATAACATTTAATTTAAATCATTCACCTGACTATAAAAAAAAAGAAATTTTGTCTACCAAGTTAAAAAATTCACGTTATATTTTATTAGTTTTATAGATTATTTTCAGTTTTCTAAATCGAATATTATTTTATATTACGGAAAATTTGATTTTCTTCCGTTAAAAATGCAGTTATTATATCATTAATTTAAATTAGGAAGTTAATAAACAAAAATGTTTTTAATAATTCACTTCAGGAAATTCTCCGAAAATAATGCAAATTTGCAAAAAAAAAATTAAATGCAATTGTGCTCAAGGTAATCGCATACTTTGCTGAATATTAAAAAATACCACTGTTAAAATAACAATAATAAATACATATTAGCGGTGGTGATTTGGTTATTTAAATTAATTTTGTTTTAATTAAAATAATTGTATCAGAGATGGCATGGCCAAAATAATTGCCTTGAAATCAATTACAACAGTGAATGTAATTAATTATTATTGTTTATGCTGGCTTTCGATTTTATTGCATCGTATCTTCGTGGTATAGTTTGGAAACTAACGTATAATGCTATTTCAAAATATTTGTAATTTTAATAATAAAATAACGCATAATTATATAATTTTCGTTGTGCAAAGCTTTCGAGTAACTATTTAAGACTGAATTGAACAATCGAGATATTTTTCGATATCGATAATTTATTTTTTAAATTGTTATTTGATTTCAGATACTTAAAATTGACCAAACAGATTTTATCAAAGTAAATCGATTGATGGACAGCATCAATCGAGTTACTTTGATAAATAATATTGTTTTTAAGTTCAGAAACATATCAATGTTTTTTAACCAATTCATCTTGTAAATCAATAACGAAAAATACTCGATTGTAGTAAAGGCTTCCAATCCCGGTATTCAGAATCGCAAAATCCCGGAATCCCGTGGCAGTGAGTTAATTCCGTAATCCCGGGATTGTCTAAATATCAATCCCGGAATCTCTGAATTCAAATTAAATACTTCCTGATTAACTAACGTGTACTTCGGTTGGTTTATGAATGGATACCATTATTGTAGTGATGTGTAATATTTATATAAAAATATCCCTTTTAAATTATAAACTATTAAATAAAAAAATGTTAAATATTTAATTATTGCATTTAATTTACTGCATTATTAAAGTAAGTTTTACCTGATGCTATCCCAAAATAAAACATCTCTTTTTATTCAACATTAAAATATTGTCCTCCATCCATTTAAGAAGCGGTCCTCCTTTGTCCTCCATTTCAAAATAGATCAAAACGGTTGTTACAAAATATGAGAAGGAGGGAGATCAAAACACATTTATTTTAATTATATAGGTATTATAAAAAAGCTATATACATTAACAAACCAAGTTACACGTTGTAGTTAACCAGGAAGAATTTAATTTCTAATATGAATTATTTTTTAAGTGTATACAGTGAATCCCAGGATTGATATTTAGACAACCCCGAGAAACTCTAGTAGTGAGTATAGTGTAGCATAATTTCGTCTTGCCACTTGATTATGATGAATATTACAGATGTTTAATGGAAATCTGATAAATATCTCTTATAATAGAACTGGCTTCAAGCTGAACGTAGACGATATTGACTAGGCTTAAGACTAGACAGATTGCGTCAGTCAGTGAGTTGCGTCAACAGAAAAACTAGAACTGCAATGACAAAGGGTATCAGGAAACAATTACCAGGAAGTCATTGATATTGTTTTGAAAAACTATTTTTTTGTGATTTTGAAAGACTAACGAAAAATACGGAACCAACAGACGTAGATGTACTGCAATATTCTCTTTTAAGGTATCCATTGGAGTCTGTAATTGTTTTTCCTCTCTGACCGTCATACATATTATATTTCATTCAAAATAGAGATTTCAAATTAGCTTGTTGTGTATAAGGTATGTTATTTCATATTTAGTTTGCGTGCATCAAACACAAAGCAATATTGCGACAATTAGGCAGTCGAGAGTTTATGTAATTTTAGCGAAATTTAGCTTATTAACTTACGAAATGAATGGCACGGCGTTCGTGCGTTGTCTGAAAATGGGGTTCTCGTTTTTGCGGGAAATAATTTGAAAGACGGGTTCTGAAGCATGAAGTCGGCGGACTGGCGTTTGAATTATAAAATGAAATGCATCTTTGCAATTTGCACGCAATGGATGCATTTATTTCGCTTCATGTAACTCGATTGCACGACCTCACGAGATGCAGATGTTTGATTTTTAGTGTTGAACATAATTATCGATCTTTGAATGTCTTTTATTATCGCTGGATTACAGATGAAGTCTAGCATATAATCAATCGTTGAATCAATAATGTTAATATTTTAGTAAAATATAAAGTTGTACTAAATATATGTGTTTCGAATAATACAGATTTATTCAGATTTAATGTTATTATCAATCGAGAAAAAAGCACGTGTAACCCACTGTGAAATAAAAGTAAGCAATTTATTTTAAAGAAATCATTATCTCTATTTGATCAGTTGTAAGAAAAGCATAGTAATGCGTGCAGCGTTTAACATATGCGTATTTGAATGATGTGTTTTTGTTCGTAGCATTCGCTTAAAATTATTCAATACTAAAAAGAAATGTTAATTTAATTTCGAAACAATGGAAATAGCCTATTTGATATCTCTTTAGTATACTATGTATTAAACGTTGTATATTATTGTTGAAAATGGATATAATATCGATATGAAATTGATACGCTAGATAAAGTTTAATCGACTTGGGAGATGCTCAATTATTCATTTTCTATTACTTGGACTTTTAGGTCATCTCATTTTCGGTTCATAATATTTTATAATGATTTCACAATTATGCGAACAGATGGTGGACGATACTTGGCCATGAGGTCAGCAGGCTCACGTAGCATTATTTCAATTCTTCGGTAGTTTATGACTTTAAAATATCATTACAATACCTTATAGATTTTGAGACGTATTAGATTTATGGCCATTTAATAATCTGTCATGTTCGATTATACCAAAAAAAAAAAATAGATAGATTTATTACGAGCGTGTGTGTGATGGAAGAAATTGGAACAACAATCGCACGTTTGGATCAAATAGAGGTGAACTTATTGTGTATTATCAATAACTGATATCCTTTTTGGGTGAGATTTACGTACTGTCGTGAGATATACATTAGCAAATGTAGAACCATGGTTCGAAAGGTGCGTCATAAATTTATTTTTCAAGTCTTCAGTCGAATGTCATTATAATTTTTTAGCGCGTGACTAAAAGGCCTGACACGATTTAAGGCCTCTAATTTTTCTCCCCGACTTACTTCACAATGGCGTAGAAATTATTATTTAAATTGTGCTAATTTTGATAGCACATTGACATTTCTTTCACGCTGAAAAATCACACTGTAAGTGTTGTCAATATAGTATAAAATTCTTAGAAAATACCAGCTGTTTGCTAAGTAGCACGGATAATTGAAAATTCTCGTCAACGTAAATATTTATCTATACAAAAGTATAATGATTAATTTAGTTATATTAGTATAACCATAACAGTAATCTATTTTTCTTAAAATCTGTTCTTCGCGTCAGTCATGTAAGACGAAATTTTCGATGAATGTCAAACTAATCGATTCATTAGCTAGATATGTGAATATATTCAGCGAAAAGTGTTGTTTATTCTATTTTTAATTGTAAATAAATAATAATATTTTCTTTCTTACAGTTTCTCCTCAACTTGGTTTGATTGCTTTTTTGTTTTATGTATAACATATATATATTACACTAGTCAAATACATTGTACATTGTCGTAAGTTGTAAATCCATCTATTTTCCTTTATAAATAAATAATTACGTACAATTTTATAATGGATGAGTCAAAATATCGTAAAAATTATTGTTCCAAGTCGTTCTCTAATAGCTGAAGAATACTACCATTTTAAAAAAACTCTCTAAGAGACGTAAATATATACCCTTCAAGGTCGTCTGGTTCTATCTATGCAGAGTGAAGGATGTTCTTAATAAGCTATATCCTTCTGATTTGTCTTCCTGAAGCTGAAGCTGCATGAATTCAGTTAATATTAAGAAATCGTATGACACATATATCCATAAAAATGAAAAGTTGGAATTAAAACTATATTTATTTAAAAAATCTAATTATCAATATATTTAAAAATACACAATGTTACCTTTTGTACATTTTAAACATTCTACGATATTTATTGCTGTAGTGTTTGAAATGGATTAAATCATTTTAATATTTAATTATAAAATAACAGAGTGATTATGTGTTACCATTGGAAAAATATTAATTATCGTAATGCTATAAGAGTGTAACATATATTTTTAAAATGTATTAATCTTAGAGGCCATATGAATTCAAATGATATGAAATTAAAACGATGTCAATAGCGGTGGTCCGAGTATTGCAAATATACATTATATTTTTTTTAACAATATCGTGATTTTGTATTACAATCCTTAGTATTTGCCGACGCCAAAGGCAAACTCGTGACCGTCTGTATTAACGAACAAATATATAAATAATAATTATTACGGTTAGAGACATTTTTTTTTGAATTGTATTTTAGTGTAGAATTGCTGGTGGTCGATTGTTTGAAATGTAAATGTTACACCACATAATTAATGCTTGCGTGTTTAAAAAAATAGTACTCATTTGTTAATTTTATTAATTATGATAGAAAAACGAGAGGATTTACCAAAAAAAACAATTTTCATAGTGCGTACATTTATGGTAAGAATTTTTCCAAATGAATCAAAAAATAAAAAATACGTTTCAATTAAATTTAATATGATAAACAAGTTAAGATAATGATTTCATATAATGCCCATCTCTTATAAGCTGTTGTAAATTACCTAACATAATATTAAACACTGTTTAGGTTTAATTAGCGTTGACTTAGTAAAACCCCATTAAAATAAAATAAATATATGGAAGTATTTAATTCATAAGATAAAATATCTTGATATTAAAATGGAGTTTAATCAATAAGAAAATGCCTAGTCAATAAGTATTTAATTCTGCAAAAATTATAAGATATAGTTGATAGCTATTTCGGCTTCACGCTAGAGTCCACAGACGCATAGTTCTGGTGATGGCCGAAATAGTTGACAACTAATTCTCGTAGAACTAATTTTATTAAACATTATACTGATGATGAATTTCTTTTAAAAAGGCCATCGAACATATTTGAAAATTGCTGTGGATAAGAAAAAATGCTATTTTATAATAGGGTTCCAACACGTTATTGCCGAATCGGTATGATTTTTTTAGAATTGAATAATACGATTTCAATTGTCCTAAAAAGGTTAAACATGGTTTGAGTTTTGGGCAACTATAAAAACTTGTATTGTTACGGATAGTGATAAAAAAGTCTAAGACACTCTTAATCTTAAAACCAAATGTATTCTATAGCAATCTATATGGCTTAAGAGTAATCGAATATGCACTTATTCAAGGAAAACTGGTACCATTATGAGGCGGATGGAGCCATTGTAGTAGTTTGCTTCCGAAGGTCAGTCTTTTCCTGTTCTGAAAGGCACGCCCTGTTACGATCTGCTGTATCAAGTTCTATTTATAAATTAGTCTACGTTCATGTCTATATTACAAAGCATACATCGAAAAATATGGTAGAATTTACATGTTGCTTTAGGGATATTTTGAAAATCAAATTATATATTTAAGGCTATGGTTTATCTGGGTAACTTTGACTCAGCTCTGAGGTTTTTTTTGTATTTTTATGGTTCGCCATTGCATTTATGTGTGGTATTGTTCTACATAGAAATGTCTTAAGATGAAATTTAATTAACATAAATAGAATTTTTTTTTACTTTTAAGGTATTAACTGTTGATTCTTGGTGAAGAGACATTATATTTAAAAAAAAAAAATAGATTTATTGTTAAAATTGATATATATATTTAGATAAAACAAGGTGGGTACTGAAAAAAAAACATATGTAAAATTATACATTGTACTTCAACGGTTACATTTTAAAATGTATATTTTTTTGGACAAAGTGAAAAAAAGGTCGCGCCAAAGCGAGCTTTAGTACCAGCCGTCGTTGGCTTCGTTACGCCATTTACATATTCAAAACTAGTTTCTTTCGTAGAACGTTGAATAACGTTCTAAAGCTATGTGTGACAAAAACACTAAATTAATTATATGAACCGGAATCAATGACACGTCATAAGAACATAAGACACACAAAAAAATAAATACCACACTCCAGAACAACAGAGTGCGGATGCTGTATTGATTTAATGCTATGAAGTAATACACTTGTCATAAATAGTGAAACTGTTGAAACACACGTGCTGTTGTTACATACTACTAATTAAAAAAATCTGTCGATCTGTTAAGAAATCAGATATGTCTTCAGAACAACTTTTTATTGACAAGATATTCGTATTTACATCAATGGCAAAAGTGTAACTTATAATTTAACTTATTTAACTAATTAATTTATTAATTTATTATTAATTAATTTATAATTTAACTGTAATTTAACTTACTATAAATATAAGTAGATGCAAATCGTTTCTATTATTGATCAAAAATTACTGATATCATATTAAAATTGTAAGGGGTATATGTAACGTCACGCATGTTTTTTGTTATTTTTTCTGTGAGATTTTTACCATTTTAAGTGTTTATATATTTTTTTTCGGTTGTATCTTTTAAATTGAAATTAGACCCAGAGATGCTACAAAAATTCACAATTTTAACGTGACAATTACATATATTGCAGGGTAAAGTAAACGTTTGTGTAGAAGGTAGTTATCTTGTCTATGTAAACATCACTGTGGTATAATTGAAGAAGACAGGGCTAAGTATCGAAATCAGGTAACCAACCTTCAATAAAACATTTGTTGAATAAATATGTATTGAAAAGCAACACGAAAAGTTACTTTGGCCAGCGTGTTGGAGGTGAAATTGAACAGTTATTAGACAATATAAAAAATTAGAAAAACCTTCTCCTGTTTGACACAATATTATTTGTATGTATTGTCAAGCTATGGCACAAAACTAACTTTGTTGATACATACCTTATACATAACATCTTCGATATAATATAAATTATTACTGTTCCAAAATAAGCATTAATAATAATGAGAAGAATATTTTTTGTGACTAATAAAAAAATTATTTGAACTAATATGTTTTACTTTTAATGTGTTAACTGTCAATTCGTGGTGGAAAGACATTGTATTTTAAAAATATAATACGTTTTATATCACAAATAAGGCATAATTGTAGCAAATAATTATAAAACTTGGTTTAACGATATCATTTCGTAAATAATTATAGAAGTCGTATGCATAAATAGATAATAATACATTGTATTGTATATAAAAACTGAGTGACGATATCTATTTTAATGATTGATTTGTTATTTTAAGTGCTGCGATTTTTAATATTTCTTCATAAATTAAACATGGCAACCGCGTTTCCTTTGTCAAGTTTCTTAACCTCTTACCTTTTTTCTTTTACCGATACGTTGATACTTTAAAGAGATATTTAATTTGAAAAATAAAAATGTTATTCAATTTTTTCCGTTGGTAAGTCTGACCATTAATATTATTGTCAATATTCAAATATTGTTGGCTGTGTGTTAACATAGATAGAAAACAATTAAAATAAACAAGGATAGTACATTTTCAATTGTTATATTCAAGTATAACGAGCAATTTGAACTGTTGTTTTCATTGGTTAGAAAAATATTACTCTGATATATCAACTGGCAGTGGAAAACTAAAACTATAAAATCGTCTATCGTGATTATCGTTTATTTCATTTTATATCACGGCGTATGTAGCTAAAAATAAATGATTTCAATGTATTTATAGTAAAAATAATTATTATTTTTTTCCATGTCCGCTCCCAATGTGGAGCATATGGTCTCCTAATGGAGGTATCTTGACAGAATTTTTTTCTACGAGAACTGCTTGTCACTCAGTTGCTCAACCTCTCTTTTCTTTTTCGAAGAGAGTAGGGATAGAAGGATAGGGCTATGACAGGACTAGTGATATTTATAAAATTTGTTTTCAGATTGAATGTTGTTTAGGGAGTTCCATACATTATGTCGGTGTCTATTTTATTTATTACGTTATACAAATGCTGGGAGATTTTACACTGAAACAATATATTATGGCTAAAACAAATGAGTATAGTCATTACCATAGTAATTCATGTGACATTTTGATTTAACAATCATTAGAAAGACAAAGTGTTGTTATCGAGTGAATAATAAATTTGATATATTCAACAATTAGTTTATTATGAAATCAACATCAATATTTCTATAAATATTGAAGAGAATTATGAATAAACGGTTCATAATAGATATTTACGTGTCTAATTAAAAACATATGATGTTTTAATTGGACTGAACATGAACGTATATCTGAAATAACCATGCAGTTGTCAATGCAATGTTATCATTTGGAAAGTGCATTAGACTACTCATAAATTCTGTTGCTGCACAAGCCTGCGGCCTAATATTAGATTGATGCACTTGTATGCGTTTACACAATGGATGAGCGTTATAGCTTATTGACCTCAATACAAATATGATTATAAGTCTAATCATGTATTATTTAAGTAGATCATATTTCGTTTATGAAAATATTCTATTTTTACGAGAATATGTTCAGATGTAATAATCGTTAAAACAGTAAATGAAGACTTTTGAGAAAAAAAGATACTAAAGTGTATAAAAAAATATTATTTTCGGATATTTCTGAACCAAATATTTTAATAAAAACCATATCACATTGAACAAAATCAATGAATTATAATTAAACGTCATTTCAATAATTCATTAACTTTTTTTTCGATACGTTTTTTTTAACGAGAGTGACATTTCTTTATAGGCCAGTGATACAATAATTATACTTCGCTAATTTCAAATGAATAGCTGTCAATCGATTTGTTGTTGGGTATTGGTAAAAATTGGTAGACATGAATTTGTTGGTACGAAGTAAGTGCTTAAGGTTTGTCACTTTTATTGTTATTTAATAATCATGTCAAAAATAAACTTTTCTTTACTTATAAATATAAATAACGAAGTGTATTTTGGAAATGTAAATTCGGATTGGTCGTCCTGAAAAATTTGCCAATGTGGAATCGGCCAGCTTGTAGATTAAACAGTCAATAATAAATGCGATTTTTGCGTTATTCATTTGGTCATCGTTTACTCTTCGTGGGTAGAACTATATACATCAATTTAGATCACTAATGGACAGCATTAATGCACTGACGTAGAAATCATGCCTTTATCATTACAATGCCTATTTCTAAATGAAAGTCCCAAGTGTATATACGTATACGCAGACCGCAATATAATACCTTCGCATCATGTGTACATTGGGCCCTTTATTAGAAATCCGGTGCTATTAGCCTGAGCTCTAAAACAAGAAAATTTATAACATTAATGATTTAATGACACCGCTAGAAAAAAATTATGTTGATAAAATATTTGGTTTTTAAAATTGAAAGTTGGCGTTCTTGTGCAAAGCGATACTAAATATATACTTGAATATTCTGGTGTACGATTGTTATAATCTGGCAAGAGTGAGTAACTAGAAGTCTAATTTTTTGTTTATATATATAATATGTAAAGATCGGAAACAATTCACATGGCGTGTTTGCTGTTTTTTTTTGTATGAATATTTGGTTAAATCACGACCAGTTATGATAAACATATATTTAAGATTATGATAATATCATTTAAATAAGAAATTTGGATTATTGAGATTTTGTACACTTCCATGTATTTTGTCACTAACGACCCGGGTTTCGCCTTTCGGCATCTTCAGGCATTCGAGCACACGAATGGACTCGAACTGACAGACAGT
Source organism: Himalopsyche phryganea (assembly GCA_022494535.1). NCBI lineage: Eukaryota > Metazoa > Arthropoda > Insecta > Trichoptera > Rhyacophilidae > Himalopsyche > Himalopsyche phryganea. The sequence goes on along the minus strand of JAGVSL010000183.1, from coordinate 477,159 downwards.
AAACAGTGTCTAACGTTTATATAGAAGATACAAATACGACAAATATTATTTACGAGGTAAGATATTATACGTCTGAGAGCCACTCTGATACCTGAGTTAAAATTTCGGGAATCGCCCTAATCCTTATTTTGTAAACACCATATTAACAGAGTGGCGAATTGCCGCTTTCCAACTTCTTTTAGAAATACCAGTGATTTTACAATTATAATAGTATTGTGGGTTTTGACGGGACGTAATTCGACGAATGGGTAAATATATACAATCATTCCACATTTGGTGACATCTGTTAGGTGTTTCAACGTATAGGATATAATAGCGGAGAATTAGGAAGGTTCAGCTGCTCATTCAAAATTGGCAAGGAATTTAACTGGGCTCTATTAATTTCCAAAATTTCTTGATAAAATAATTTATGATCCCCCATGTTTTTATGCAACAGTTTAACCCCATCATCCGCATTAAACGTATGGTTCTCCATTAGCAAGTGATTTGCGAATGTCGAAGTTTCTTTTTTTAATCTAAAGGCAGCTAAATGTTCTGATACCCTTATATCTAATGTACGTGTGGTTTTACCCACATAGAAATGTTGGCAATCATTGCATTGTAATTTATAAATACCAGATTTGTTCTTAAAGTTTACTCTATCTTTATTGTTAATAAGTAATTTGCCTAGAGAGTTTTTGCAATAGAACGCCGGTCTAACACTATCAGCGAGTTGTTTTTTTAATTTTAAAGCTTGTGCAACCTAAATAACGAAACCCGGGTCGTTAGTGACAAAATACATGGAAGTGTACAAAATCTCAATCCATGAAGCACCTTCAGTCGATGTCTTAAATTATTTATATAGGATTTTTGAGCCGGGATGTAGTACCACAGCTGTGGAAATCGGCTAGAAAAAAAATGAAAATGATTTTATTATTTATACATTCGGATCTATGTAAAGGTAAACGTAGAAGTATTTGACCACTTAAAAGAAAACGTTTACAGAAATAATGATTAAGTTTTAGCGTTAGACCTAATGATGACAAAGCAAGTCCATTAATAATGGATTAAATGTCTTAACTAATATGATAAGACAAAAACTGGAAAAGGGTCTGTTACAAAAAATTGTGTTTAATTTTTAACAACCATGTTAATGTTTCAGTAGTTGACCACGTCTAATCAGATGGTTTCATGAACACCTGTCATCAGAGTTGTCTCATTGCTTCCTGTAAGACCACTCTAGGTTAAATCAAGTTGCATATACTAACATTCACTGACATCTGACATCTCTTTAAGAAATTCAAAATTAAAATACTTACTGCATAAGGTGTTGTCTTCAAATGGCCGCTATGACACCCCCAATGACATAAATATATGGTGATGTGTTAGTTTCTCAATCCGACAAAAGAAGGTTTTACTTGTCTGAAGTTCACAATTTAGAGCAATCCCGTCTCTACGTTTCTTATTTTGGGCATTTTTATTGAAAAAAGTACATGGTCAACTACCAGTAAATTTACCTTATATTATACTTTGTTAAAGCTTATTTTTATATTTAAATAGTAGTAAGTAGTTTCTAGCAACGATACATTTTTTCATCTGTATTCAGAGTTGGAAAAGTAAGATTTTGAATTGAACACCAGTTGACAGCATATACTCGGTAAATGATAGCATTTTTAACTGAGTATTAACGACGTGAATTTGTATTAAATACGAATTTCATTACAATTTACCTATTTCCTTGAGTAATATTGTGGTTAAAAATATATTCACCTTTATATTATATATTTTTTCCATGTCCGCTCCCAATGTGGAGCATATGGTCTCCTAATGGAGGTATCTTGACAGAATTTTTTTCTACGAGAACTGCTTGTCACTCAGTTGCTCAACCTCTTTTTCTTTTTACGAAGAGAGTGGGAACAAGGATAGGGCTATGACAGGACTAGTGGTTAGCTAACCGCTCTCGTTACGCCCCGTGAGGATGGGATTGTTGGGAGGGAGGACTCAGACTACGAACAGAAATCCGTAAATCGATTGAAAGATCAATCTATGAAAACCGTCCGCACCGGGAATTGAACCCGAGACACCCGTATCCGTAGCTAGCGACGAAACCAACTGCGCCACGGACGCTGACATATATTATATAATCATTATAATAAACAATAGAGAATCATGGCTAATTAGACAATTTTTAATTATATAATTGCATTTCGAATTAATCATTTTTGAATAAATTGACTTGATTGAAGTAATTAAGCAATTAAAATTCTTGCTTGATTTATTAAAAATTATTTTTAATTTCAAGTAATTATTTTTATGAAACATTATACTATGATCACGGTGTTTGGATTAGACATAAATAACGACATATTGTGTTTTGTTAGTATTTTATTTAAATTCTGCAGATGTCTCATTGAGAAGATTTTATAGCCTTTATAGCACAGTAAAATAATAAATGACATATTAATATACCAAAAGCATCGCAATAAGTTTTAACACAATGATGTGGAAATTTGTACTTTTATTTTCACACGTCATGTATCTACCTATGCCAGTGGATAATTTAAGACATGTTTTGCAATACAAGGTACCTTTAACTGTCAAATCATCAACTTTTTGACAGATAAAGTATGTTAATTTATGAATAAAATATATATTCAAATAAAGACGTGTTGAAAATATTAAAATGGTAACTCGAAGAACACTTATTGCTTCAGTGATTATTGATTGAGTAAATGTCTAAAATCTGAATATTTAGAACACTAATGTCAGATATGAGAAATAATAAATTAATTGTATAAAAAGAGTGCATTTTTTATCGGTCAAACGTGTACGTACGTGTTGGTTTAATAATTATGAATAACAATGAATATTATTCATTCTTTAGAAACAGATAATAAAACTTGTTACATATTCAGAATAATGAACCTTCATTGTTGTATTAAACAAATGTATTGCAGGAAACGGTTTTCAATTAAGATGGTAAATTCTGTATGTGGGTATTATTAATTCATACGTATAACGTAGATAATCAAATGCCATTGTGGGTCATTTTAAAACCATGCACGTTTCTGTGGCCAGTTGCACGCGTGCGGTGACAGTAATTTGAGCAGTAAAATTCAGGATGTCAATAATTTACTCGTTTGGGTACTTGAATGAAAAACGACTACCATTCCTCACCTTCATAGTGCAATGATTAAAATGAGATAATTTTTAGTATTTATAAAAGTAAGTTTGATAATGCCGTAAAGCCGAAAAAGCTATCAATTATATAACATAATTATAGTTAGACTAAATTCTATGCTAATTGCCTTACTATAATGGAAGTCGATGAAGTGAATGCCAATTATTATATTATGTAAATGAAGAAAATATTAGAATAAGTATTTTTTAAACTATTAAGCTACACTACCGTTGATAGATGAAACTGTTATAGAATATTAATAATTTACGACACAAAATTTGGCAAATGAAAATAATTTATTATACATATAAATTATATTTGAAGCTTTAGATAATATGCTAAAAAGGGTTAATGCCTTTTTAGTATATTTTTCCCTAAATCAGTTTAACATTTACAACATTAATCACATACATAACAAAAAGTTTAATCAACATTGACATAAATAAATGAGACGATTTTAAATTTATGAAATGAGGCTTAGTGATAAAAGAACAAATGTTCTTTTGTTCTCACAAATTATTACATATTAAGTCACGGTCACCCCATACAGACAGAAACAACATGCGGTGAAGAGCATCCGGTACAATGGCGTCCATTTCACGGACTTCTTGCGCAACCAGATCGCGTTTCCGGTGGTTGCTCGTACAACTTGTGACTGTGACATACTGGACATCCGGAACGGAAGTGGGTAAACTATTTAAAGATTTGTTAGCTTAAAGTTTCATGTGGGTGTTTTGATACATGTTATTTAACCTTTGAAATTTAATTCCCAAGAGAAAAAAATAGGACACCGGAGGCATTATGGGGACAGGATAAAATATGTTTTGCTAAATTTTGAACACTACTTTTTCAACGATGTTCGCTTCCAATGTGGAGCATATAGGATCCTAACGGAGCATTTCATCAGAAGTTATTTTGTGAGAGTTGGTTTTTTATTAAGTCGCTCAACCTTTTTTTCGGAGGGAGTAAGAATAGAAAAAACAGTTTTTAAACCCCGTTTTTAGGATTGGATTGGTGGATGAGAATGTAAATGTCACAGAAATACATGCCATTGAACACAAATTAACAAATCAAAGTCAATATGAGAATACGGTTCCCAAATAGGACGAACGCCAAGCATTGTTCACCACTCAGCTACAAATCCAACAGAGTGAAAAACACCACTCCGGAATGAGGTATTATGGGAGCTGTATATAAAATTAATATACTACAATAAATGAACCATTAATAAATCAATATCAAATCAAAAATCGTTTCTTCGTGGAACGCTTCTATTATATGTTAGACGTCTTCTTCTTCAAGGAACAAAACGAATGTCGGATTTAAGGATTGACTAGACTAATTTTGAAATCAGTACCAATCATACCAATAAATTTTTAACTTCTCTTGCAGATCTAGTGCATTAAATATATTTTTTAAATAAAATATATTAATTGATTGATTTGTATAAACTATAGTTTATACTTCCATCGGCTGAACTACAATATTCTATTTACTCAAATCGTTTGTTTAAAAATGATTACTTATCGAAAATGGGAAATGTTTTAATTATCAGTATTGATTTAAATATGTATTTTATAAGGGGGAATAGTACAGAAGAGCTATTTACACTAAGTGTTGCCCTATTTCTATATACCTTATAAACTGTATGAATGTATTGAAAATAGTTTGTTATGCAAGCAAGCAAATTAAATTTAGTTTAGTGTGTATTGCTCGTTAACAAACTGTCAAAACCATCCAATCGTCAAAAAAAAGTTCCATACACAAATTAATGTTTTAAGACTTGAATGTAAGTTATTTTATGACAACGTATTTAATTGCCAAATTATTATTAAAACAATATTTAGTCTTTGGTTTATCGAGAATAAATAATTCGGTAGTAAACCTTGGTAGTTAATCATCAGATTCAATAAAAATAAACGAAGAAATTCAATTATTATATTCAAGTAAGTTTTTACTGAAGAGATTTAAATGCTACGAAAATGTCGGTTTACGATATTACTTTCGATGTGAGAGTTTTATGGTCTCCCACAAACTATGGTTTGGTAGAAATAATTAGGTTTGGATACATATCGCAGTATTTGATTTTTTATTTAAAAATACATCGGTTTCACATTTAAAAACAATTATTTATCAATGGTTTTGAGCATAGGTATATTTTAAATTGCGTAACAGACAGTCACAATTTTGGTCTCTATTAGTGAATAAATTTCAAATGTCACATGGAAAGACATATTTTCCTATATTTAATTTAACATATATATATAGAAATACATGATGTCTAACATTACATAATATTTAAAAAAATAAAAACACAATTCATTTGTACTACTTCCACATATTTATAATGATCAAGACCGATTTCGCTCATCACGATCATTATCAACTGAAATAGTACAAATGAATTGTGTTTTATTTTTTAAAATATAATACCTTTCCACCAAGAATTGACAGTTAACACCTTAAGAGTGATTATATAATATGTTAAAAGCGAACACTGATAAGTTGTTTATTGTTGCTAAGACGATATTTAATATGCCACTGTACTCTAATGTAACTCATTCCATCAAAGTTCACTAGCTATTACAAAGTGTCAGTAATTTTAGCGCTTCTTAACCCTTACAGCATGAGCCGTTTCGCACGAATTTATTTTCAGTCAATTGATCTGTTAAAACGTTCGCTATGGCTAAAAAGAGATCAATTTCAACAGTAAAAAATGAAGAATTATGTGAGATATATATTAGTTATACCAAATACATCAAGAAGTAAACTAAACTAAAGTCGCATTCTCGCTAAAATAAACTGAAGAAATGAAGAAGGTGACATTTTTTTAATCTACGACGGTTTCATATACACAGTCAACACGCACCGCATAAGTTTGTGTTATACATAAGGATTATGATTAATGCCGCGTATCGGCAGTTCAAAGTTGAAATTCGAAAAATATATATCCTTGTGTTCTACTTGACATTTGCATGATCTGTTGCCTAATGTCTCTACCTATAGATTTGCTATTAACTATTTTTTAAAGCATATATCCAGAAGTATTTCTTTCTAGTTTGGCCGGAAATACGAGATAAAGTCTTGGACATGTAAATATGTACGGTGCGTTCATCTGGTTAAAACAAAAGACCATGTTCTAGATGTCATAAACGAAACAAATGAATTGGAACATGTATCGGAATGAACAATATTTAAAAAAAGCATCGTGAAAATTTATGCGAAGCTCTAATAATACGTATACTATAGTAGTCGTTAACTGCTCTACACAATTGAATTTTTAGTTGCCAGTTGGAAAAAATATAAAAGAGAATAAATTAATTGTACCTATACTTTAGTTGTGATAGGACCGGATGTTAAAAAAATATGGTTTGACGATAATTAAATATATTTTAGCTTCGATTAATTATGACATAAAACGATGAAATAATTATTATTTCTAAGATTCTCATTAACTCTGACTGGAACAGTTTTCATTACAAAAGATTAAATTTTATAGCTGGAGTTAGAGTAAGTAAGTATTTTACTGCAGTCTATCTCCAGTGTAAACGTAGAAATATAATTAAGAGTAAAATTGCATTTTTATGAATACATCCAGAGTAAAACTGAATCTGTGTACTAAAATTTTAACGTTCGGATAGAGGATTGAAAATCGACAGAAAATAAAGGCTTATATATAGTAAAGTTAACGATATACCGCATGTTTTTAAGATACAAACATCTGTTTTTAGAAGGCTTTATTATCAACATATTTTACATATTAAAATTTTAATCTAATATGAATCAAAGATGATCAAAATCTATTGACAGTTTTTAAATGCATAATTATTTAAATTTCGAACCAACCGGATATCATTTTCGAATAGTATATTTATGATAATTACATTTATTTTATTACTTTTACACGAATGAAAGAAAGAGGTGATTGAAGTTTCCGTTCTGTCTCAGTGCTTTTATAGCTTAGCAAGTAGATGGTGAATAAACACTTTTTTAGAAAATGTAAATAAAAACTACGTTGAGTGCTCAATCCAGATTCGAATACAATTAAAAAACTTATTATATGATGGTTTCCGGTTTTTGGTGGTAGACTCTTACTGTTTTCATAGTTTGGTGGTTGGTAATTATGCACCGCGTAGTGAAAGCAGGAAACGTTATTTATGACTAATCTGTAATCTTAATAGTTTCGAAAATAATATGAAAAACTCTTAATTATAATAATAATATTAGTTTGATTAAAACTGCGAATTGCTAAGTAAATACATTTGTTTATTATAAGCACTGTCAAATTAATGTGCTTACTAATTTGAGACCATGATTTATTGAATATACTGAAACTTATAAATTAATTATCATGAAGTTTTAATGTAAAGGCTATACAAATGTGCGACAGATATTAAAACTATTTATAAGCATCACATTTATTTGTTAAATTGTTATTTTTGTCCGGTGACTTTTTTGGATCACGGCGAAAATATGCTTTATTTTAAATGGAAAACGACTCATTTCACGAATTATTTAAAATTAATCGTTGAAAATAATAGTAAATATTGAAATAAATAAATGTTTAATTTAATAGATGGCGTGATCTACGTTATCATATTAAACATAAACTCTGCCTATTTTGAATAGATTGTCACTGAAATTTCATATAATTTTAAATTATAATAAATGTATGTGTTTCTAAATAAAATACGTAAACCAAAGATAAATTAATCCAACATCTGCAACACAGAAAACAGGTGTAATTTTATGCAAAAATATTTTATAAAGGAAAATTATGGCAAATAATTAATGGAGATAAAAAGAGCCACCGCTAATTCTAAGTGTCTTTGATTGATATTAATATTAAAATAGTACGGTCTCTCATTACAGAAAACATGTTTAAATATTGATACCTAAGATAACGGGTAACATTTTTACATTAGCATTATATCATTAGCAAACGACGGTGTACAAAATAGGGATAGCATTATTAGCAATAACGGACGAACGTATCGATGTCGGTATTTTATGTTACATGCCGGTATTACAACAGTTTCATAAATTGATTTTATGATCGATTTATGGATTTCTGTTAGAAGGTATGTATGTTTGTGATATCCGAAATTTCTCCCTACTCATATGATCCAAATAATTGGGCGTAACAAAAGTGATTAGCTAGCCACTAGTTCTGTCCTAGCCCTATCCTTGTATCCCTGGTTTATTTGGAAAACGGAGGTTGAGCAATTGAGTAACAAGCTGTTTCCGTACAAAAACTTGTTTTGAGGTATCTCCATTAAGAGTCCATATGCTGCCCATCAGGAGGGAACATAATGCTTTAATATATATATATACCGTAAGCATAAAAGGTTTTTATATAAATCTTTATTTTTTATTTCTTTGAATCAAAATATAAATAGACTCGTCTTTTATTAATGTTTGAATCTGTCAATCTTGATTGGATATTCCTGCAATTATCTTCGACTATAGAAAAATTGCTCTTAGATTTTTAGGCAAAAAGTCATTCAATAGTACTGTACGTTGTACGATAAAATATTATAATACTGGTATTTCGCAGTCTATAAACCGGTATTTCTCTATTGAAAAACAGTCAAAATACCGATATCCTGATGTCGGTAATAGCAGTATTGCAATCACTAGCCCAAAGCATGTTTGTGATTCCCACGCATATTAAAGTCAGGCAATATCAGAAAATATAATTTATTACCTCGCTCGTATGGAGATTGCTGTGATTGATTTTGAAATGACAACCATAATAAAACACACGCATGCAGTGGGGGACCAATAATTATTGCAAATATTAACCTTGGAAGAGATTGGAGATTTTTTTAAACTCATTTGTTTTGCTCGCGGTAATTGACTGACACCAACTGTGATTCAAGAGAGGAAGGGGTTCAATCGAGTTTACAAATGCTGTGTATTTGTTTTGCAATGTTTTGTTTAGTCAGTAAATTCAATAGACGGTCAGTAATGTATCAAAGTGGTCAGTGATTATTATATATGGTAAATTTCAAAATAAAACTACTTGCACATAAGGAAACCGTAAGAAAGTAATCCACGTTTGACATTAAAAGCTCTTAAATCATCTGTCAAATCAAATGGATTGAGTATATTTTTTAATTGATTATTATGTAATACATGCGTCCGAAAATGACTGATTCAGTAGCTTTGCTGTTTTAATAACAATAATATGAATGTAAACAAAATCTATGATCAATTATTTATTTTTAGAAGTCGTAACTGGAGATAAATAAAATGAATGTGGATAGACGTGCAGAAGTCAATTTTTTCCATAGTCACTTTCATACATTTTTTCGGACACACTGTTTATGTACAAGGTTTTGCCAGTACAAAAGAACATAAATTTAACTAACGTAAAAACTTTGAACTTTTTACATGAACATAAAATAAATACGTAATTTAATTTAATTACCTATTCAAATTGAATGTACTGAAAATCTTTTGCTTTATCTTATATTGTATCTCAAAAGCATGAATCAGTGTTACTTTAGAATACAAATAAAACAAAAAAATAGTTGTAAGTATTTATAATGTGATTTGGTTACTTAAGTATCAATAAATAAAACATTTGCACAAATATACTAATAAATGATAATTCAAAACGTATCTCCCTATGAATGCTGAAATTCATTGTCTCGAAATCTAAGATTGGGCATTTGCTATTTTTTTATTGAAAATGTATTGTAGTACAAAGCGAATCATTGATAAGACATTGATTATGATAAAATGATTAAATTTGGTTGATTCATTTTGAAAATTATTCACTGTGAACTTATATCGATTGTCACTGCTGAAAAATTTTATGGGGATACATTTTACGAGTAGATATCAAAATATGTATCTATAATGTATTAGGGACGAATAACTACTAATGGCAACACAGACGAACTGCCAACACTGGAGGCAGCAGACACCGTCAGAACGCGTCATACCGTACACAGAGACGGGTGATAAGACACAACAATAATGTCTCACTGGCCGTCGGCAGATCTATTCTTAAATTAAATATCTGTCATATTACAAGCTAAATAAACGATTCCAACAAATATATTTCAATATTCCAGCTGGGAAGAGATGTCGAGTTTTTCTGTTTATAACGAGTTTTAAAAAATATGTCAAATATTTTATTCCTATAATAATTATGCAATATACACGTGAAATAATGCTGTCTATTAAAAAAAATCTTCGTTTTACAAAATTTAATCTATACAACATCAACGCTGTTTTGAAAATGTATACGAGAATACTATAGTGGTTTGCCTCGCGCATGTATTGATAATAATTCAAAAATACTTCATTCACAAAAAACGATTTCTAAGTCAAGATTTTATGAATAAAGATAGCCATAAAATTGACGTTAAATATAAATACAATTTAATATAATGATATTTTAAATATATGCGACTAATGATATTGTATAATATTACATGTGTGTGGTTTAATAATAACAGTTTATTGTATTGTTGGTATATGTTTGATAGTTACATCCACACGAGCAATAATAATAATTCTGCACAATGGTAGGAGGGACTTTTCCCTCGGGAATCAGCGCAACCGCAGTGTCAGGTGTCGACTCCCGGTTTCGCATGTCAGCATAAAGTTGACGCTCGCGGTTTCCTTTTTGGGTTAATATGCCAGCGCGGTTTTGCATGAAAACGATATATCATCAGAATGGCTGTTCCCAAGGGCTGCGGGAATATCGCGACTTTTTGTTTCTTTGCCCTGACCGCATGGATGATTGACATGTTGGCTTGTCATTAAAAGTATCTAATATAGGTACAATCTTGACATAAAATAAAAACGGAATCTTATTATATAATTCATGACATAAGACTGAAACGTATGAAGAATGATTGAAAAATATGGGAACACAACTTTTAAAAAGGAAAGCTTTCCAGATCTAATCCAACGTTTGAAAATTTAGATACTGTATTAATTTAAATCAGTCCCTTACCCGAGTGGTAACGCTGTATGGCTTACATCCTACCAGTATGCGCGCCAGTATTATCCATCGCCTTCCTGAGAACAGGGCGTATTTAAGATTAATTTACTTATTGCTTTTTGTAGTAAATTTTAGTACGGTTTTTGATCAAACTAGTCAAGCAGTAACGCATTGCGTGTCTTTTAATTTTGAACTAGCGAGTACCCAGTATGCGTTAAAATGCCACTAAAAACAAGGGTTTTTGTTTTAATTCTGTTTATTGAAGTGCTTTTGGATACACAATATTTTCTGTTGTCCGTTTGGTGCGTACACGAATAAATCAGAAGGTTTTTCGGAGACGTCGCTTGTTGTACGCATTTGAATCTTTTTTTTAGATTTCAGATTTAAATTTTTTCTCAGAAACCTTCACGGGTGTGCCCACAATAACTCACCAAAGTTTCATCAAAATTGGATGAATGGTAAAGGATCGCATAGATAACAAACAAACATTCATTTATATATATTCATTATTAAATATATATATTCTACAGGATCGTGAGTATATGTGATGCTTTCAACCCTTTCCATTCGAACCACACAAATAAACCATTTCAATAATAAATTAACAACTATTCTTCTCAACCTCATTCATAAGGTACTGGACCATTTCTGCAAAAGGTCAAGTTCTTTTTAAATACTTCACAATAATTTGTCCATATGAAATACATTGCTCAGGAAAAAATATATTTAGAGACATAGAAGTGAATTTGGTTTTATTTTATTTACATGATTACGTTTTTGTTTGTTTTTAATAATGAAAACTGGAATTCTGATATTACATGTAAGAAAAAAATGTACATTAAAGACATATTCTTAAAAATGAAAAAAGATTTGTTTTAAGCTTGAAATACTCTGTTCAATTCATTTTATGTTCTGTATGGTTGATATTGTTAAGAAATGACCTGGATACAAAATAGCTTATTACGTTAATTTGCGAAGCAATTCCAATTTATTAAATTCAGGGCAATCGAGTATTTATAAAATTATTGTAATGAAATTATCGTTATATTAATAAATTGATCAAAACCACAATACCTATTATGGATCTTACAATTCATTATTTATGAGATAATTACAATGATTTGTCACCATTTAATACTCTAGTTTGCTTGTTAAACTATTTTACATATCATTTAAAAAAACTAATATTAATTATGCAATTATACTGAATAATCTAAAACACAATTACCGCATACAAATGTAATGGTTTCGAAGCCTTGTATGTTGTATGTAATTGCTTTATTATACCTGGATATGGGCCATTTGCGATTTGTCCAATTAATTTTCGCGGTGTGTCCACATACACCGAGATCATGAGGCCTTCAGGTAAAACTGTTAACTTTAGATTAGGCTAATGGTTGTCAAAAAGTCTAGGCCGAACGAACGGTAAAAAATGTGTTATATTACAGCTTATTATTACGGACGCTGTGAAAAATACGAATAACTCCAATTTAATTGTGACGAATTTGTAAACGACTATTTCGAATTGCACACAATGGGTTTATTTATTGATGCAGAGCTTGTAATGCCTACTGAATAAAAGCATCCGTTAAAATTGCAGTTTTTAATAGATAAAGCGAAAATGTTCTAATTCATTAAGTTTTAAAACTGTATTTTTAAATTGCTGTTATTTTTATTCAACGATAACCCAAACAGATGCAGCTTTTAATTAAAAACAACAGTAAATCAAGTAAAACGTATCACCAAATGTTTACATTATTTAAAAGAGCTCTACTGTCATTTAATCATGGATTAATCGTATACAATCTAAAAGAGTTTCTATATCACTTTTAAGGTGTTAACTGTCAATTCTTGGTGGAAAGACATTATATTTTAAAAAATAAAACATAATTCATTTGTACTACTTCCACATATTTATAATGATCAGGACCAGTTTCGCTCATCACGAGCATTATCAACTGATAAAAATACAAACATAACAGGCTTATTTATATAAAATTGAGTGTAAAAATGAAGGTATATAAAACTGATGGTTCATGAACTAAGACAAGAAAATACTGATTAGCAAACAAATTATACATAAATCAAAATAAAAGAGTCTACAATTAAAATGTTATGGACCTCTTGCAAATCATAATAAATAAATGCTAATCTGAAATCACAAATATACCTACATTAAAAGTCCATTTAGCTGAACAAAATTTTTAAAAACATTACTAATGTAATATACAAGAATGAAACAGGAAAATTATAAGAAAAAATTATTGAACCATTTATGAGTTTCTATATCTCAATACGCGAATGGTAGTACAGTTTTCTATGTTATTTATTTCTTTGCCCAAACGATTTAGATAAAATTTGTTTTGTATATTTAGTTTCATGAATTTATAAGACGAAGATGACGAGATATAATTATTTAAACGTAGCAAATTTAAATACACTAGGCATACATCAATACAAAATAATATTAACAATCTAGTCACAGCTACTATTCACTAAGTATTTATAAATTTTATTAACGATATTAAAAACTTCGGTATGTTCTAATACAGCTCTTTTGTAAACCGTAATATTTTTCAAATCAGCTATCATTACTTCGACAACGTTCTCATCTCTTCTTAATAGGCGGAAATGTTATTATTATGATTTCAACTTATTTCAAGAGGTGCATCACCTACTTGTGTATTCATATTTAATATTGAATGACGGATATTTTAGGGTCAAGTGAACACGTCTTACCTCTACTAATTCAGAATTAATTTTATACAAGGGCTATGGTTGAGTTACTGACTGTTCACCTCTGATTTTATAATATTTTATAAATAATTTTAGACAATTTTAAAACTCTCAAAAAATACGAAATTGAAATTGTCTATTATTCATTCATATAATAAAAAATACCACATCATATTTTCAATTCCTATTACGATAAAAGATAAAAAAACATAAAAAAAAATATTTCAATATTTGAAAGCAGCCATTTCATGCTCAAGATCATTTGAAAATAGTCCCGTGTAGGTATGTCAGCAAGAACATGAGGTGTATTGATCAGTTGTTTAAGCATGAAAAGTAGTTGTGAGACATTTATCGTATAATACCACTTACATTTACACGAAAGAATTTGAAGTTTTCTGTAAGTCCTGGAGTACAATGTAATATATTTATTTAAAAAAATACAAACACAGTTTGTTTGTACTACTTCCACATGTGAATAATGATCAGGACAATCAATTGATAATGCTCGTGATGAGCGAAACCGGTCCTGATCATATAGACATGTGGAAGTAGTACGAGCAGATTGTTTTTTTTTAATATAATGCCTTTCTACCAAGAATTGACAGTTAACACCTTAGAAATGAGTAATTAATTTAGGTTATATTTTGCAATTTATTTTTATAAAATAGCTGCTATATCCATCTAAAATTTCGAAATCCAGCGTTCAACATAAATACATTCATTGGTTAAAAAAAAATTCGCAGGTACAATCACATGGATGAAAATAAAGTATAACAAGATGCTGAAAACTCAATATGGCGCATATATTATGGCGCATCAAATAAAATAATTCGCGTGATAAATTTATATTAAGTTTGAGTGAATTTCGAAAAAAATGTGAAAAAATAAACACGCATCAACGTACACAAATTAATCTACTCTAGATGTACCGTTTGTATAAATGGTTCTTTTTTAGAATATAAATAAACGTTTGAAAACATTGAACCATTTTAATATTAAAATTATTATGCCTTTGGTCACAGTAAGATTTTATTGGTTCTCATAACAGGCGTACAGGCGTCATAAGAATCGTACTAAAACGGTTAATTTATTTAACGCTATTTCCTTTTCGGTTATTACGAAATTTTCATGTTTAATCGTACAAAATTTCGTTATACCTGGTTATTGAATTTATTTCAGTTACGGAAACCAATTTTATTCGAACTTATACCGCAATAATGTCGAGTCTATCATGATTTTTTTGAGTACTACACATTTGGTTCGGATTGAACTGTATCATATATTATTGGGTCATTTTTTACTTCATTCCTCGAATTCCGTTGTTTGTATAATAATTGTTTAAAATCATGACCTAGTCTTTGATGACGTCACGTTTGAAAGGAAGGGATATTCAAAGTATAAATAGAATTATTATTTATTGTAATAAATACGCATGATTAATAATTGGTGACTCGCATTTGTCACAAGTATCTCGATAAACATAGATTTGTCACGATCTTAATATTTTATATTTGAGGAACTCCTGGTTCCTGGAAAACTGATAGAAGTTCTCATTATCACTATTACTCTCAAAGGCGTACGACAACATATAAGTTTATAATGGAGTTATAAATTAAACTATTGAATTGTCATTGGTAGAATTTTGAGTAACATTGTAAGTGAGTCTTAGTAGTTATTTAGTTATAACGCCGTCATTCAGACGATTTATTCTATTTTATATCAGTTATGAATGTCATGAAATATCTACATTACTATGTTAGGCCTCTGAATATACTTTTCCTTGTCAGGGTATTTAAAAAAACTTTTTATCAAAAATGATTCGTTGATGGCTTCTTTACTTATTTCATGCGTTCAGCGCGACCACTGCGTTGGTCCGTTAGTTGTAACACCGCTCACAATGCACATCATGCGTTTTACATTGATATTAAAATTAGTACAGCGTGGCTAAATTGAATTATATATGTATCAGAATGGCTATTTGTTTTGTGTTGATTAATTCTGGTTGAATTACTCCACATCAAACGAGTGCTAGTATGGAAACTAATGATATGGAAGACAGACTGGGCAAGTTAAAGTGAACTCTTCATGTTTAAAATCACATTACTAACTATAACTGATGACAATTGAACATTGAAGACCAGGTACTGAATACATGAAAACATTATTCTTAATATTTTTCTCATTAAAAATCTTAAAGTGACATAATTTTTAGAACGAATGCTAGAATCCATGCCGAAAAGTCTGTCCTCATATAAATAATATACAATTAATTAAGTAATATAAAATTAATTTTTAACTTTGTTATTCCATTGGCGTTCGTCACTAACGTGACGCGTTTTGCCTCTTTAAGAAGTATCTTCAGAGTAACTATATCGCAAGGTTATTTATTTCAAAGGTAAACAATGATTCTAATGCTTAAATTAAAAAATGAAGATGAGGGTGGGTTTGTTTCTAAACGTGGGGAGGGGGTAAGACATAAAAAATGACAGTCCATACTCAGCACCCACTCGAAAAATTAAAGAAGTCTGGAAACGAAGAGTCCGCTCCACAAACTTCAAATAGCGTCAGTAGGTAAATAAATATATTAAAAACGGGTTATAAATAATTACACTTTGTGTTAGATAGTATTCACTTGGTACACTCGAGCTTTGATTTTAATAGTTTCCACTTAGTCACGGATTCTTTTAACAAAGTGAGTTAAGTTGTCCTAGGTTATATTAGAGTTGGTCTGGTTTGGTTTATGTAATGTATTATAGTGCGTGGAGTAAAGAAAATATAGGCAGCCTAATATAGAGTAGAAGAATAAGTGACATTTCATTACAGCTTCGTGCAACTATCGATATAAAAGTGTGAGTATTTATATTGAGTGAAAACTATTTTATAAATGTGAAAATATTTTTTCGTAAGTGTAATATATTTCTTCAATGTTAGAATATATTTTATTATATGGGATCACATTATTTTTAGTGAAAGAAGTTGTTTTTTTGTGGAATGTATTTGTTATGAGTTAAAACTATTTTTATGAAAGTGAATATGATCAACACAAAAATGCATTTAATTGTAAACCTAAACAAAACAAAGTATGTCTTTAATGATATTACAAGTGTTTGTTGTCTTACGGTGAGCCACTGGGCGAAGTAGTTTGTCTTTCAGCTTGTTAGCGAATGAGAATACTGGTGAAGCGGATTGACACTAGTTAGAGCTTGTGGGTACATTACCAGGCGTTGGTTATGTTATCAGGTCGCAAGCTCGATAAATCACAACAATTGTGTTGACAGCCGCACTAAATAATTGCTAGCGACGCTGGGTCGCGGCTTGAGGCAGCACTTACTGAGAGCCAGTGGTACGGCCATTGTCTAGTTCCCACCTACGACGGGGTGCAAGTTTTTCGATTCGACTGCGATTTGAAGAAAAATATTAAAGATCGTAATTTTTGAATAATTTTGTTGTTAAGTTTTCTGACAATTGAATGGTATTAAAGTTGACGCCAATGAGCCATGAATACGACCAATTTTTTTTCCATGTCCGCTCCCAATGTGGAGCATATGGTCTCCTAATGGAGGTATCTTAACAGGATTTTTCTACGAGAACTGCTTGTCACTCAGTTGCTCAATATCTCCTTTTTTTAGAAAAGAGTAAGGATATAGCTAGGACAGGACTAGTGGTTAGCTAATCGCTCTCGCTACGCCCCGTTACAATGGGATGGGTGGGAGGGAGGACTCAGACTCCTAACAGAAATCCATAAATCGATTGAAAGGTCAATGTATGAAAACCGTCTGCACCGAGAATTGAACTCGAGATATCCGTAACCGTAGCCAGCGACGCTACCAACTGCGCCACGGACGCTGACAATAAATAAACCAAGGAATCAATTTTAGAAAATTGAAAAATTTGCTGTACAAAAAAACACTTAAATAAGACAAAACAATACATAAAGTTTGTTGTTGAATATGTCCATTAAAAGCAATTCATTGCTCAGCCAAATATTTCTTGCAATTGGTGTCTCATATGACTGATGCTAAGATTTTTTTGTGAAAAAACATATCGTCGTTGTTCTGGAAGAAGACAATAACTGAAAAATACTAGTTTTGAGTAATTGGACTATGAAGTTTGTAAAATATTTGAAATGTTATAACTTTTTCATTTTGTTTGTTAAGTTTAATTTATAAAAAGGTGTTTTCTTTCATACGGTAGAGTTTGAAATAAGGAATATTTTGGTATAACTAACTCAATATGTCATTTTTCGATTTAGTGTTTTCTTCCAGAACAGTGACAAATATTTTCGTTGTTGTTTCGGCCACGTCGATACAAATCGGAAGCATATAAGTTAATCTTTAGAATTTCAGGATTACAACCTCGGCTCTGTAAAAAACGACAAATGCTTCAAAATCGAAAATGAACAGCGAACTTCAGAGAGTGAAACAATAGCATTTTAAAAGAAATCCTGCTTTCATAGATTCATTTATTTGTAAGTGTATGTTTGTTAAAGTCAAGGGTCTAATAGTAAATATTCTCATTTTTTATTAAAAAAAAACATTACGACTTTCGCTCCACTGACGATCATTACAAAGTTTTAAAAAATAAAAAATTGTTGAGTTTGGATCTACTTTTTATATATTATAATTTTTTTCCATTCCAATGGTAAAATCGTTCTTATCTTTAATAACAGTTATTTTTTGATGATATTTGATGTTTATAATCAATTTGAAAGTATGAAAAAAACATACTTAATATTTTTTTTATTTTATAAAATTATTAACTCTCATTAAATCTATTAAATGGACGGTTTTGGTGCAATATTATTTTTTACATGAATCCTGTAAACGATTATTTTAGTAATAGAAACATCATAAACTAAATAGGAATTGACACAAAATATAAAAAAAAATGTAGTGAAAATATGTTTGCTCTATCACTTTACTATTATTCATTGTTTTACTAATTAATTACATACAACACTGTTCTAGTGACGTTATAAATATAAAAATATTTTTTAAAAATACTCAACCCCTAGGGGGATTCGTAAAATATATTATATTAATAAGCGACTGTGAGTAGTACGGTATGACGTATGACCATTTAAAAAAAGTATTTTTTTGATTTATTGCTTCCACAGGGTGTTTCAAAGCAAATAACAAGACATTTTTGTTATGGAGAGTTTTGTTTTAAATGATTTATATTATTTATCAAAACAATCAAATACGAACAAATAAATTAAATAAAGTTATGTACGAATTCAAAATATCACAGTAGTTTGAAATACTTAACTAATCTATGGATAATGGCTCGGGTATTATTAGGGTTGTAAAGTTACTAATAATTATGTTGTGTTGTGTATGATGAAATAATCCCTCTGTAATATAATACATTATCTGGTAGATTCAAATTCACTAATTCAATACATTTCTTTTATAATGTGTCCGAAAATATCATATATATTCCAATAATAGGTTATAATTACTTTTCGCATAGAAACGTAAATCTTAGTAATGATAATACTATATTTTATCAAACATCTGTATATATATATAAATGAATGTTTGTTTATTTGTCATCTATGCGTTCCTTTACGATTCATCCGATTTCGATGAAACTTTTGGTGAGTTGTTGTGCGCACACCCGTGAAGGTTTCTAGAGAATCTGAAATCTAAAAAAAGAATCAAATAAGTAGAAACAACGACATCTTGGAATAACCTTCTGATTTATTCGTGTACGCACAAGACAAAAAAACAAAAAATATAATGTATCCAAAAGCACTTCAATAAAAAAAGTTAAAACACAAACCTTTTTTTTCTTTGAGTGGCATTGCAACGCATGCCGGGTACTCATCAGTGAATTATAAATTACCGTAAAGTCGTATCATTGTAATTTCACATGTTCATATTTTACATTAACTTGAATATTAATAACGGCGTTTAATATATTGCAGTGATCATAAATAATATTGATAACATATAAAGCTAAGATAAAAGCAATTTAAAATAATCTATCCCATAAAGTCGATGAGTTGAAAAGTATTTTTGTATTAAACTTTGGATGTACACTGTAGTAAGGTGTTAACAAATGATTGAAAAAGATTACAATAATATTTTATGAAATAATTGACCATACACTAAAAAGAGGTTGATGGCCTCTAGTAAGATTCTTTATAGATATCCACATTGTATTTTCTTTTGTAGAAATAAGTCCCCAGGCATCTTTGGCCGACAATCGATGCGATAATATCAACTACCATATCATAGTTCAGTAAAAATATTGTAAATGTCATATTTTCTATCATAAATAACTATAAATCATTTGCTAAGGACACGATAAGATTAAAATGGGGATATTAAGTCTGTTCCCATAATTAATTCTAAGAATACAAAAAATGATTTAAACTGAATACGTTTGAGTAGAATACATGATACTTCGTTTGGAATCTGATAAGGATAAGAAATCGCAATATAACTAAACCACCACGAGAAAAATGAAAAGGACAAACTAGTTCACTAAAATTTTAGATTATAAACAATTACATATTCAAAAGAGACTGGTCAATAATAGTAGCAGAAAGTGTAGAATTGCTGATACTTCTAAGGCAATCTAATATGAAAATTAGAATGAATTGTAATGAAAATATGCGCCGCAGGCATTTTATTTTGACAAAACTTTACTGAAACGTTGTGGTTTTTTTCTAAATCGTTTTTGATTGAGAGTATTTTTAAGGATTTCAATAAAATTTCATAAAAGTTTTTATGTAAATAAAACAATTTATAAAATGACCTAAGTTGGAAGATAAAAATGGCAATCAAATAATTCAATGATTTTAATGATTTAACAGAATTGTTGCATGATCCAAACTTTTTATTTTTTTACAAACAAGTCATTAGTGTTATTTTGACAATGACATAAGGTGATGAGAGACTATTGTTTTTAAGATTACTTTGTTAAATTAGTATACAGTACAATAAAAAGTCCTATTGTGTTTTATATAAACTGGTACGTGGAGACAAGAAAAAGAATGTTATTTTCTATTGAAAATAATAACCACAAATTTACCATCAATTTGATCGAAAACGGAAAAATACGTACTGTTAGATTAAATTGAAAAAAAATGGTATTATAATCAAATCCGCTGAATACTTTTGAGTAGGATGTCGGTTTTATTTAGAAAAAATAAATAAAATTATTTATTGCGTGAGTATCGAGTACAGTCTAAAAAATATCAAAATCAAACTTATTGATCTTGTCATTTTTATCGTTGATGTAATATATTTGATAAACATCGATTACATGTTATTTTGACATGCTAAAACGTTGCAAATATACGTTTTGCTGAGATGATGTCGACATCGAGGTTAAGCGGGTTAATGATTTTAAATGTCAGATAGGTCGTAATGCTGTCCATTTTATAAGAGTTATAATATGTTAAACGAAAGTTGAGCTATAGCTATTAGTGCACTTTCTGCAAAAAAAATTACGTCACATTTTTATAATATATTGTAATGTTTACATCTAGCTACCTTGCCGATGTGGAGTTTTTAACAGATGTATAAATCTACCCCATTCTCCACTTACATGAACTTCTCGTTGACCATGTTACCATGAGAGGTGGAAATGCTAATAATTTTCTACCATGTTTGTTACACGTTACAAATCTTTGAACGTGATTGATTATACATTGTTTGTATACCTTTTCTTCTGTTTTTTTTCACAATACACTTTTGAAACGGAAACCTTACTGTGATCCAACCAAGTATAATATGATCAATGTCAATGAAAAAACCTAACAAAAATAGCACATTCTGCATAAAAAATACTGTCAATAAATATTATATTATACTTATATCACCAATAGAAACCAAACAACGTTTGGTATCTCAATGATATCATCCATATATTTTACCTAACCATTAATGAAGTTAGATCTAGATAATGCATTGTGTTGATTACTTAGCAATTGGAAATATTGCTATATTTTGACACGACCCATTAATATTCACTGCCAATCGTGCCCAAAACTTTCATCGGATCATCTATTGTGGCACAGTCAAGAAAAAGACAGAATTGCAATTTGTTAAATCACTCATTTGGCAACAGGGCCTGGTTTAGAAAGCGGCTAGGCCCTTTGGCAGGGGCGCAGGTAGTGATGTTTTTTGTCAGTCAACCGCCGAGAGCGACCACGGAAAGGCGTGTGCGCGGCACAGCGCTAACGTTAACCTATAGAGCGCGTCGCTGTGAAGCGATTAGAAATATTAACCTATGGGACTCCGGGTACCAATTTTTTGCGGGCTTGATTTTTATAAAATGTCATTTGTGTTTTTTGTATTTGTTTTTAATTTAAATCGTAAGCTCTGTACATGTATCAACTAACTGGAATAAATAGTGATTTGACTAAGTGAACGAGCGAGCTTGATTGTACATGAGAAACATCTTTATCATAATCAGCTCACCGGTCGAAAGTCTTACTTACACTTTGCATGCCACTTTAACGCCTGAGATCCATGACCTGAATGATCCGAGTTAATTACTATATATATTTCAGTAGTTGACTACTGTAAATAATTATTATCATACTTATTGTGTATTGTCTTAATGTATTCTTATTAATAAAACTGTATGTATAATGCTACATAAATAGTGTCATTTTGGAAATCACTCGCGTTTTACAATTTGGCTAAGTTTGATATAAAGAATACTGACACACATTATTTGATCCCAATATAGCGTTAACACAATTTGTGTCTTTGGGATTAATTGAATTTTGAGTTTAAGAAAAGCGATCAATGTTGGCAATTTTAGCTTTATTTCATTTACCAGTCTTGTGGTGATCAAAGACAATGTAAAACCTATCATTTTACGGAATGCTCAACTGTCATTGTAAAATGGCTTCCTGTTTTTATTCCACTCTCATTATTATTAATATTATACTATATGGTAAATTGAATATTTGACCACTAATGGTGTAATAATAAAGTAAATGTTCATTCGAGCGTTAATGGCACCAGGAAGTTTGAAGTATATAAACATTACAACAAGACGTTTGAGTCAACACAAAGTAATAGTGAAAAAATAAGCTATTGATTTGCGTTTCACTAAAACAATTTTTATATGAAGTTACATTGGTGATTATGGTTAAAACGTTTTCGCAAATTTCTCATCCACTATTTTTTAATTATAAAAAGTACGTTTACGTTTAAATAAAAAATTGGTTGATTTTATTTTTATGAAAACATAACACTCGCTAATGTCTTTTAAATAATCCATTAAAGAACGAATTAAAAATTTGATTCTTTTTCAGCAATGCCATGGTATAACATAACATTGTATGCTTCGGAATATTTTGCATATTGGAGTGAATATCCAAAATACGAAAATTTTACAATCATCATTGGTATGTTGACATTTTAAGATACAATGAAACTCGTTTTACCGTAAAAATAACAACTCGTGGCCTTATAAATATTTCAGCGGCATATAAAA
Source organism: Himalopsyche phryganea (assembly GCA_022494535.1). Lineage (NCBI taxonomy): Eukaryota > Metazoa > Arthropoda > Insecta > Trichoptera > Rhyacophilidae > Himalopsyche > Himalopsyche phryganea. The sequence goes on along the minus strand of JAGVSL010000183.1, from coordinate 453,835 downwards.
CTATCTGACCTTTATCACCGCCCGAATTAAAATATAACTTGTCATTCAGTGTTTTAAGCTCAGGACCGGTTTTGCTCGGACTGTGTCGATAGTATATTTTAAGTTAGTTCTTTTCTTATAATCGAATATCTCATTTTCAATGCTTTTTTTACAATTTATAAATTTAAATGTTTTGTTTGGTATGTTTTAATTATTAATTTCGCAAATTCATCACTTATATATAAATCTGAAATTAAATATGGTTTTGTATGGTAACCTCATTTGAAAGCCCTTTTTAAGCTCACAATGATTAATTGTACAGCGAATTCGATCTTAAACTTCAATTAAATGAGGAAAAAGTATTTCGGATATGGTATTTTGTATACAATGATTTTTCCAAAATAAATACAGCTTGACAAATCAATGCCATTTCAACTACTTAACAAAAAGAAGTATTAATTTTCCAAATTAATGTTGCACCTATTTAAAGCTAGTTTGCTAAAGTAATGGTAAAATCTTTTCAGCGGTCTTCATTCTTCTTATATTATTTAGTAACGATCAATTAAGATTAATTATCCACGAAATATGGCCGCCAGTATTACACAACATGATTGCTACAATAAAGCGCCTAAGGACCTACCTTATATTTTTCACCTCGTTATGCTCTATATCATACAGTTTACAAGATGTGTTTGACCCAGAGTAGAAACAATGTAAAACACTAGAGAAAGAGGTGTATTAAAGCTAATTCGTATTGTTTTACCATAATTTTAGCTCACGGTCCATTAATTAATAAAAAATTTAAACGGAAGTAAAATTAAATTAAAAACTCATTGGTTGTGGAACTAATATGACACGACATACGAGAGATTCTCTTTAGGCACCAGCTAATATCCGCCAAGAGTAGTCATTTGCTATCAATCTAAATGATGAACATAAGTATTTTAAACGGAAACGTTTTTATTTATAAGTTGCGAAACTAACAGTAAATGTAGACATAATCAAAGTAGCAATATTTTCAGTTAACCACGGATTTTCAAATATTGTTGATAACTATTTCCGTTAGCGTATTGTAATAGCTTGATAACTATTTGAACATCCTCATAGAACTTACAATATTTCTATTTCTAACAATAATGGAGTTCGTCAAAGTGAATAGATACTAAGCCGTCGTGAAAAATGAGGTTAGAATTTTATAAACAATTATTATTTTGTAGTAGGTAGTTATTACGCGTAATTTTAGTATTGTGCTTAAATGAGGGATCCGCCCTTAAAACACGAATTATTTTTAAACTAATTATTTGGTCACTGACCAAGACTATAAATAGTCAGTAAGAAATAATAAATGGCCAATAAATAATTCTCAAATAAATAATGGCTAGGCTAGGTTTAATTAAAAAACTAACCGTTTTATATAAATTACTGATCGTTTATTTTATTAACTGAGCACGTAGTCTACCAATTATATAATTATTTACTGACAATTTTGATTAATTAATGACCAAAAATTTAAATAGTTACTGACCGAATAAATGCAGGCCTTACTTTTACTGAGGTCGTCGCCTCCGCACAATTTGTCAGGAGACCATGTGTCAAGTGAACGACCCTGAAATATTTATAAGATCGTATAACTTTATCTTACTAATGCGAATGTGGTCAAAGCTTTGGGCACACAAATGTGGTGTTTTGGGAGGACAAAGAGTAATACCTTATATTTTTCTAACTTGAAATTAATTTTTTATTGTTTGTTTACGATTCCATCACATTTCGTTTGGTGTCGTTTCCTTCCTGCTTTTTAGTATGGCAGTAAAATCGATGATTAGAACACTGTTTTTAAGTTCATTAGCAAGATTCAATTAAAATTAAAAACGAAACCAGTTTATATAGAAATGTTGATATGCCAACTGAGTGCAGTTTAAGTCGTCGAATGGCCTTAGAGAGACAGCACAAAAACTTGTAAACGATAATCTAGCAAATATGGAACAAAAAACTACTTGATTGCACAAATAATCTTTAGCGCTAGCGTTGCCAGTTCTTTGTCTCGCTCTTGCGACTGCCGTGTGCGCGCCGTGCCGTACGCAAGTTACAATCTTCTCAAACTTTACAGAACTGAGCTCAGTATGGTAATACTGTAATTTCAACACAAAAAATATTGAATTAAAAAGTATTTTCGTGTTATTTATTTTCATGAATGGGTATACATAATTTATATACCCACTGGTTGCCAGGATTCTTTTTTTGCAATGGGACACTTCTTTGTATTAAAAAAAATATATACAAAATTTACTTATCTGAAATTAATTCAAATTCCAAAATAATTTAAATCAATTCATTCACGTTTGCGTCATTTTTATTTTTGCATTTCTGCCAAAATTGCGTCTAGCTACTATGTGCTGCGGCTGAAAAATGCAAGGGCTCAATCGTTGATTGAAATTTTAAATTTTAATACTAAAAGTTTACTTGAAATATGGAAATCAAGAATTTTTTAGAAAAAATAATTATCACTCAAGTGCAATTTTATTTGTATATTATTAAATTATACACTTATATAACATAGTGTTTTGGATTATTGGGGTCTAATAAATCGTTTTATGCATGAGAATGTATTTTTGTTTATTTAATGTAATGCATATTATAAAAGTAAACAAAAAAGATGTTTTCACAATACCGTATTCACATTATCTTATTTATGAACCTGTTACAAAATTTTTTTCATAAACAATACATGATTCAAATGTCAGTTGACATTATAATTCTTGTACGTTTTTTTATTGTTGAACAAGTACACATAACTATGTTTATCAGTCATTAAACGAGTATAAATAATATGATTTAAATGCGTAAAATACAAATTTATAAAGGTGTTGCGGCGATCAGATATTCTAAATGTTATTCGTGTTCGAAATTGCAACACTTCATCCGTTATTGGGTTATGTAACGCAATTATTATTGAGTGAACTATTCATAGTAACTTTGCTCTTAATATTTAATTATATGATGTGCAAAAACACTAAAAATGATGATAATGCAATAAAAAATTATGAAGTAACCATTAAATTTATTATTCTATTCATATTTAATTTTAAATCTCATCAAAATATAACGTAAAAGGAGTTATAAAAATAAAACACAATTATAATATGTGCAAGTAAACGATATTAATGTGCCAAAACTGCGCAATCTATTATTTTTAGAATATGATTAAAAATTGCATATACACACTCTAAATTGTATAATATAGTTGATGTAACATATCAGTAATAAAATCGACAATAATAAGACATTTAATTTTGCTATTGCTTTGATAAGTATAAGAGATTAATCAACTGAGTAACAAGAAGTTCTCGTAGAAATATTTTTGTTGAGATATCTCCAAATTAAGAGTGAAAAAGTTTAAAAAATCTTAGGGATTTCAAACATAGAAATTGTATTTTTATAAAAAATATGCTTCTATATACATATTTATATAATTTAAGACATCGACTGAAGGTGCTTGATGGAATTTCAATATCAAATTTGAATTATTGAGATTTTATACATTTGTACATGTATTTTGTCACTAACTGGATTGGACTCGAATTGTCAATGCAATCGAGTCCATTCGTGTGCTCGAATGCCTGAAGATGCCGAAAGGCGAAACCCGGGTTGTTAGTGACAAACAACATGGAATTGTACAAAATCTGAAAACAAAGTAAGGTATAGCATTGAATTGACTAGATACACTCGTACATATTTTAATACAGTTTAATTTTATGTGTTTCCACTGTCAATATTTTGTAGTTATTTTACTTTCGAAGTTTTACTGGGTGTTTAATTTTTAATAATCAAGTGATTAAATTAACTCAGAATTAAAATTTGTTCATATTTTAATATTTTTATAAGATTATAAGATTTTCAAAATATTATTTCAACTGTCAAAGTTCAGCTCATTGGATACAGGTTAAAAGAAATTTGCTTTTTATTATAAATTTGTACGAATCGATTATATTACTATAAATGTTCCAATTACAAACTTTTTCTCCAATGACAGCTAGAATAAATTCATTTGTTTTAAATATGGCTGATCAATTTGAAAAAATTTTCGCCGGTAACGGCCTGTTAAAAAACTCTTGTTGTTATTTCAATTCTTTTAATAAATATCCATATTATAAATAAACTCAACTGCTAATTATGCCATCAGCATCGTAAATTCATATAATTAGCATCATTTTCCGCTACAGTATGCATAATTCGGTAATTACTCATCAATATCGGTTTTTCCAAATGTCAGAAATCAGTATTGTTCACATTTAAACTGCATTAACAATGTTGATGTAACGAAACGGGTTTCCGAAATTCGCAAATGATGGTTTGTTTACATACCTATGAATACATTTCATATGATGCATGATATAACAGAGCATCTATAATATAACACTTTTAATATATACCACAACTACATATTGAAAAGTCAAGCATAACTTCCATTAACTAGCCTAGTGTCTATTACAGTAAACAATATTATCGATGTAACGCCATTGATGTAACGCTCAAAATTGAAATTCTTCAGGAGAGAGTCAAAACGGTTTTTAGCGAAAACATTATATGGTGAGTTGCGTTATGAATCTTTGAAATGCACTCCTTCGTGTAAATTCGTTTACAGATACGGAATTATATGTAGGGAGTGTCGATATAATAGTAGCTTACATCAAGTGGCCGGGTCAGAATTTTTAATCTGACGTAAAATGATGTTTCCCTTCCAAAAAGTGGTCAGTTTATTTTTCTAATTTACATCATTTGGTCAAGACCTGCTATGTCGTCTTTAAAATGAGATTCAATCATTAACTCGGGTGTTTTTTTTTTTAACTATGTCTGCTCCCAAACTGAAGCATATGGCTTCCTATAGGAGGTATATTAACTGAAATTTTTCTATGAAGACTGTTAGTTACCCAGTTGCTTTACCTGTCTTTTTTGAATAGAGTATGGATATAATGATACGGCTAAGACTTGGTTAGTTAATCGCTCTCACAACGCCATGTTTTTTATGATTTTTAATTTTAGACATTACAAACATCCATGCCCTCGAACGGAAATCCATATATCAGGATTTGAGCCCATGAGATCCGTGACCAAAGCCAACGACGTTAACCACTGTATCACGGACCCGACTTATTAAGAAAATCGCCGTGTTTATATTCTAAGTAAGAGTTTTACTGGGCTTGATTTTACTTATGTTTGTACAAAATGAATTAATTAATGAAATATTTTGCTTAGCACTTCGGTGTGATAATTAAATAATGTTATAATTTCCACTACAGTGTTGGAATACCTGTTTGAGCTGTATTTATGTATCGTAAAAAACGATTCCGCAAGCCAGTCGACTCGACTAGATGCGCGCGCACTCATTCAACTAGCCATGTGAACTTTTGACATCAAATTTTAAACCAATAATTCAAAAATGGAATCCCAGTTTAAACGGAAGTCGTTGTTACTCCGACAGCAAAGATTACGTTCATTTTGGTATTAATAATCGATGAATGGTGAGAACATTCCTAAACCAGATAATACTGAATTTGTATGTTTTATTACGTCATATATATAAACCGCTATTTACAAAACTTTAAATTCAAACACGAGAAGCTATTGGACCGAGTTTAATTTAAAAAAAAAAGTTTTCTTAAAAATTTAGTACACAAAATTTACTTGCCCTCCTGGGCCCACCACTGCTTTCCTAACCGTTAATTTTATATAGCAATATTCAATATTGTAGTAAATAAAATAATCAGCGTCATACGACGAGAGAGTAGATTTCAGCTCATACATCACGTTTGTCTACAGCAATTATTTTTGCGAGAACATTGTGGTGAGTTTTTCCTAAGACAGCTCTAGACTTTAGGGTAAAAAACTTTCATTAACAAAGCTAAACAAATCAACATTTACTGTTATATAGTGCTATGTTCTGCACATATAATTGCTTTGGCCCAATATCGCGCAATCGGTCAATTGCAAAGCAACATTTGGTCGATCGCAATTATATTATTTTGCGGACCTTTTTCCTTATAAAATAAACATTTTTTATTTTAAGAAAATTTTTAATAGCATTGTTGTTAGAAGTCAATCGTTTTGAAAATTAAGATTGAAAATAGCTCTCAACTTCAAAAAGGTTGCGCACCCATGATTTGGTGTATTTATTTGAAGAATATGAGAAAATACGGACAAACCGAAATCATTTTGGAACGTACTGTCTTACTGTCCAATCGCTATATTTCAATGCTAATTCAATTTTTATATCAACTTAATGGTATATTTTATGTATCTTTTATAAAATATATATCAGTAAATAAATTCAAGAAAATATAAGTAGGTTTGTATTCAACAGTAATTATATTTTTTTTATAAATGTTTTGATTGTTCCATGTTGAGAATACATTTAAGAACAGTTGCAATAGTAATAATGTAATAAAATCTTAATAATTCAACTGCTTTATCTTAAATTCGTAACACATATTTATAGCAGTACAAAATTTGATATTATTACTGCAGAATCTAAATTGCTCCTCAGGCACTTTGGTTGATGTAAGCAATGCGAGAGTTGTATGTAGATCAAAATAATACGGGAATATTATCCAACCGTTTTTTGCTTATTATGCATGGGTAGAAAAAATCTTTGCATTGTTACGTGTTGAATCACGTTACGCTAAATCGCTTCTATCAAATGTCAGATTAAATACTTTGAAGCTCAAGATCAGAGAATTTATTTACTTAATTTGACAAGTGTCAGATTGGTAGTGTCCATGTGAATTTGATTTTAAGTCAATGTTCAGATAATGCATTATTTGTGCTTAGTATTAAATAAAGAAAAAAGTCAATATCGGCCTTGGACATTTTAACTGCATACAAGATTCGATTAAGTTACTGAAATATTTGGCACAAAAAATACATTTTCTTTTTTTTTCCTTTTGTATGATAAATAATAAATTAACACTGTTTTAAGTTACGTAAAGATGCTTAGCATCTGGACGCATGACGAGTATCTCAACAGAATTCGTTGTAAGTCAATAGCTCAACCTACCTCTTCAGTGAGGGTACAGAAATAAAGATAAAGCAAAGAAAGATCTTATAGTTAGTTTGTCGCTTTATAAAAACCCTGTTTTTAGGATAGGAGAGAAGGTGGGTGGAATGGTATAAAAAAATTACAGGCACTCATGCCTGGAATTAAAAAAATATCAATCAAATGAAAAGTTAACTTTCTTATCGGGGATTTGAGCCCACAACACCGTAACCGAGTGGAAAAAAGCCCAACAGCGTTGATCACTTATCCACACCACTGTTTTTGATATAATATATATGACATTTTTACAACCTCGATCCTTTATAAAGTCAACTGTATTTATTTGAAGTAAAGCACAATAAATAATAATATTAACTGACTTTTTTTCTCCATTCTAATTCTTTGTGCAATGCGACATTTATTGTATATTGAAGTGAAACCATTGATGTTTTTTATTTGAATTTGTAGTGTTAATTAGTAAAAAAATAAGTAAACGGAAAATATTTTATGTGAATAAATTAATGATACGGATTGATTGTCAAAATTGGAGAATATTTTGCTTGTCCATTGAAAATTTGTTTCATTGTTTTTGAAGTCTTCTTTTTTGTAGGTTTTTGTTTTAGAAAATAGAATTGTCATTCAATTTAATCTAAGATTCGTGCCAAGACTTTTTTTGAAATGCTTTGAGAATAGGTGGTCATTCCCTGTCCACTCTTCTATAATACGGAATATGGCCTAACTCACTGAGCGTGATGCTATGACAAAAGAAATCGTTCTTAGAAAGAGGAAGAAAGTCTCAACATTGTTACAATATGGTTACATCATCACGCGTGATTATTGTGTATCAAGTCGTGACAAAATTTTGATAGGCTATGCCTTCAAAAGCAGAAAATCGTTAAGATATTAGTTTTTGAGAAATAAGAGAAATAACTTTCTGCAATATTTATTTTTAAGCAAGAATCGTTTTCCTTACAATATGCGAATTAAGTAATAAAGTTTTCTTTATTTCGTATTTTGTTTATTTTTTCATTGAAATGTAAGCATTTATCGTTGGAAATACATGTTTTCTCTAAATGATTTGTGATCAATCAATTATTATTTTGCCTTTTTTGTCGTACTGTAATTAAAAAATACTTGGCTAAAACCTGAGACATTTGTGGCGCTCTAAATATGAATAAATTTAAATGATTTATTGGTTATTAGTTTTTTATGTTATTAGAAGATATAGAAATGATTTAATTTTTATGTTTGTTAGTTAAATTGGGCAGTCACTTCTATCTCTTAAAATTTTGAAATTCGAAAAAGATTCTCTCATCATCTAGGAGATCAAAAATTCGATGTTCTTTTCAAAGAAAATTAGCACAGATATCATCGAAGTAAAACTTTAACTGTAAATAAATAAAACTTTTAAATTTAGCCCAACAAACAGGATTGCTGTAAGTATTTTTATGAAACTGTTTAGTTTAATCCATCAAATTTCTTTATTTAGTTTAAATTTTTGATATGGGTGTACTATCAATGTATATATGTTGTCATTTTTTGCGGTAGATTATTTACTGCTAAAGATGTTGAAATTCAATACGTAAGTAAAGAATTGTGTACGATCAGTTGCTTGTTAAAGACAGTTTTTACATAAATAAAACGAGACCCATTGTTTTGATCCTTTGTGTTGTTATGATTTAAATTTGATATCGAACGCGTTTCCCAAGCAGGAATGCGTCGAATTACAACTCACGAACTGTTTCGCTGATCACGAAGAGAATGTTTGTGTGTACCATTGTCAATTGCACAATAGTCTACAATTTGCTGCTATTTTGACAGTATGGAAATAAAATAATGAATCAAAACTAAAAAGAAAGTGGATCTATTTAAAAACGAAATGAAAACATGCATACAAATATTTTCAGAATAATAAATAATCAGACATTTTAATAACGCAGTCATAAAACATTTAAACATGAATAAGTAAAAGAAAATATTCATTTAATTGTACTAAAGTTGATTTTATTATAATAATAAAAATGTGTTATTATATAAGAATATAGAAAATAGCTGTTATATTCCATATCAAATTCAATTACATTCAATAAACCATGCACATTATGACACTAAACATATAATATTAAAGCATCATTAAATGTAGGGTGACTGCTATAGTAATTGGACGGCGATAGTTATTGGAACTTTAAACGTCCAAAATATGAGTAGCTAAACATTCTTGTTAGTGTGAAGGAGTCAAATATATCTAGTCTTTCTATCTCTATGTAACTACAGCTTTAATTATCCAGTACTAGATGACAATACTGAGAAAACTTCATTCGTATGTGATTTCGGGTCAAAATCGTGAAAAAACGTGTTTGTGTTAGCAGACCCTTTAAGAAACAGTGATATTTTAGTAACTGTTACTTTATAAAAGTTTCGTGAATTTCGTAACGAAACCTCTCAGGAAAGCGTGAGAGACAAACTGTTAATATTCATTGATATTTAAATAGTGGTACAACAACTTACCTAAAAAGTAAATGTGTCCAATTACTATGTTTTTCCATATTTTTCAGTCTAATACAAATATCTAAAAAAACCTTTTGTTTTTATTACTCTTGTATTCATTTCCTTAAATCGCATTAAATTCCTCATCTCTTCCTTAAGTGTACAATTACTATAGCAGTCACCCTATTTGAACATTCATCTAATGTAGAAGGAAATGGTAGGGTAAAACTATATAAAGAAATAGTTAACAAGTTTTTAGGTAGTAGTTATAAAAAGCGGATTACATGTTGTCGTTGAATTAAAAATAATTAATTTGAGTCATCTACACTTAAATCAAATAAAGCCATAACTTTGCAGTGCATGGTTTTTATAATGCAAAGCATCTTTCAGTTTTGCATAACATATTCCTTAATTATGTTTGTAATGATTCTTTCACATTATAATAGTGGAATGTTTAAAAATGAATTATTTTTGTAAAAAAGAATACAACTATTTAAAAACAATAATGGTTTTACTGTACGATTAGTTAGTGAATCTATTTTATAAAATCAAGCGTAAGTCACATAATATATAAATATATCCTGCTTTTATAAATAAAACATTATAATTTATAATCGAAAAATTATAAACTACGTAAAATTTTTAATTAAAAACGGTTTTAAATCCGTTAGTATTGGATACTAATAAAAAAAATTGATAGTATATTGTGATTGAGATAGTAAGAGAAATTATTTAATGATAAGGTAAATAATTTATGCAGAAATTAAAACTGATTTATTGAAGAAAAATAATGTTTCTTTAGAATTTGGAACGGTGTGTGCATTTTCATTAATTTCTCACGGCGGTGCTACTTATCGTATCTGTATCAATTAGAAAAACCGTTATTGATTTATTATAATTCAGTATTGTTTGATATTTTTATAAAGTGAAAGAGCATTTTCTCAGAGTTTCAAATTATGTACTTTCTTACGGATTCGTGCGTGTTGAATGCATTTTTTTGCTTCTAATACTATAATACTTGTTACATTTGTATACAAAACAATCAATACAGCATTTTAATCGGAAAAACTATTTCAATTCATTTACATCACAATGTAACATTGCAGTTTATTAAAATACTATTTTTTATGACGTTAAAAAAATAATATGCTAGAATTATAACAGGAAATTGACACTCATATCAAAACGAAGTGCTAAAATGCTCGGTTTATGGTTCATAAGCATTTCGTGTTAAATAATTATTTATAAAACAAGTAGTCTTCGACTTACGGCGGTTCGTACTTACGACTAAAAATTAAAAAAAAATATTTACAATTCTTGCAGACATAACCTTATTTAATCCACTTGGATTATAAACCAAATTTTAATTTTCAACGCAATCCTTCAGCCACACCTTATTCCAACCATTTATTTTACAAGGAAAATACAAAAATTGTGTTCACAAGGTTTTATTTAAACAAACAAAGGATCGGTGGGTCAATTTGCGATAATATTGTGATAATATCGTTTGAAAGCTATAATATAATATTTAAAAAGCGCGCTCTGATGTGTTAAAATGTATCCGGATGACTATCGGTTGCGGCTGATTTATTTTTACAAATGAAAGTGACCCTGCTAAAACTGACCTGAACCGAACAATATTTAATTTAAATATTTTGTATGGAATTTGACTTAAGACCAAAGCTCAGGAACTTATATCAGTTGTAAGTCGAGGACAACCTGTATATTCCTGCAGATAATCAATTTTACAATACAGTTGCATGTATATGTTTCTACTGAGTTGTAATTTCAACATAGTTTTGTTTTCAATTCATTATCAAAAAATAATCATGAAGCTTTATAATATACATTCTTGGTTTCCAGAATCTTTTATATATTTACCGTGCATACTTGACGATTTTTTCTTTTGAAGTTCTATGTGTTTTAATTAAATCGATGAATTTGTAACCACAATAATATTCGCAGCTTGTTTTTTTCTCAAACTCATATTTTTGTTGAAATGCAGTTATAACAAAAATGGGCATGTTTTTTTATGTAGACCGAATAGTTTAAAGTACTGCTTACATTCTTATGAAATCATTATTTCTCGTATAAGATAGTATTGATTGATTACTTCAACGCCCTGTATACGTCTTCAAACTAGATTAATAGATTATTGAAACTTGACATGAAATAATTTTGATCTAAAACGAATTATAATTTAAGACATCGACTGAGGGTGCTTGATGGAATTTCAATATTAAATTTGGATTATTGAGATTTTGTACACTTCCATGTATTTTGTCACTAACGACCCGGGTTTCGCCTTTCGGCATCTTCAGGCATTCGAGCACACGAATGGACTCGAACTGAGAGACAGTAAACAGTGTCTAACGCTTATATAGAAGATACAAATGCGACAAATATCATTTACGAGGCAATACATTATACGTCTGAGAGCCACACCGATACCTGAGTTAAAATTTCGGAAATCGTCCTAATCCTTATTTTGTAAACACCATATTACCAGAGTGGCGATTGCCGAAGGCGATTGCCGCTTTTCAACTTCTTTTAGAAATACCAGTGATTTTACAATTATAATAGTATTGTGGGTTTTGACGGGATGTAATTCGACGAATGGGTAAATATATACAATCATTCCACATTTAGTGAAATCTGTTAGGTGTTTCAACGTATCGGATATAATAGCGGAGAATTAGGAAGGTTCAGCTGCTCATTCAAGATTGGTAAGGAGTATAACTGGCCTCTATTAATTTCTAAAATTTCCTGATAAAATAATTTATGATCCCCCATGTTTTTATGCAACAGTTTAACCCCATCATCCGCATTAAACGTATGGTTCTCCATTAGCAAGTGATTTGCGAATGTCGAAGTTTCTTTTTTAATCTAAAGGCAGCTAAATGTTCTGATACCCTTATATCTAATGTACGTGTGGTTTTACCCACATAGAAATGTTGGCAATCATTGCATTGTAATTTATAAATACCAGATTTGTTCTTAAAGTTTACTCTATCTTTATTGTTAATAAGTAATTTGCCTAGAGAGTTTTTGCAATAGAACGCCGGTCTGACACTATCAGCGAGTTGTTTTTTAATTTTAAAGCTTGTGCAACCTAAATAACTTATTCTATGCCAGATTCTAGGGCGATCTATGTCTTTAGACAAGTTCCCGAAATATAGCATCTTTTCTGCTAATTTACGTTGTTTTTTGATACAAGACTATCTATAAGAGACGCCTCATAGCCATTATTAATGGCAATTTGTTTAATAATGTTTAGTTCGTTTTCAAAATTAAATTTATTTAGAGGTATAGTGACAAATCTGTGAACCTGAGAATGGAAAGCAGCCAATTTATATGAGAAAGGATGGTCTGACTTAAAATGGATCGTGGCTTCTGAAAACGTCTGTTTTCGGTAAATTTTAAATTCATGAATGGAGTTTTTAATATCAATATTAAGGTCAAGGAAATTTATATTCTTGCCCCCTACTTCTAAAGTGAATTGAATTTTATCATCTAGTGAGTTAAGAAAATTATGAAGGTTAGAAACTTGTCTCTCAGTTCCATTGAATAGACAAAGGATGTCATCTACGTAACGGAACCAATAAACTATGTTTCTAACTTCTGTTTTATTGCTAAAAATAAGGTTTTCTAAATGGTTCATGTAAAATTCTGCTAATAGTGGTGACAAACAACTTCCCATTGCCAACTATCGGTGTGGCTCTCAGACGTATAATGTATTGCCTCGTAAATGATATTTGTCGCATTTGTATCTTCTATATAAGCGTTAGACACTGTTTACTGTCTCTCAGTTCGAGTCCATTCGTGTGCTCGAATGCCTGAAGATGCCGAAAGGCGAAACCCGGGTCGTTAGTGACAAAATACATGGAAGTGTACAAAATCTCAATAATCCAAATTTAAACGAATTATGTTTTTTTTTTGTATATAGCAATCGCTAATATATATAAATATTACAATTATCCCACCTAGTAAGCCATATTATTTATTGTAAAACATTTCCGGTCACGCTTTATTTATAATAATGAATTTTAATATTTGGCCAGTCGAAATAAAAGCAATCTACGATCATTGAAAACTGTACATAAATAATGTATAGAATAAAAAATACTAACTGCGGTCCAGAACATGCCGTTATTTTTTTTGAAGAATCGAAACGCGTATGTGTGTGGCTGTAGAGTAACGCGTAATTTGTCGATTTTTAATGTTAATAATGTGATCATGTAGGTTAAACGGTTTTTTCATTAATTTCGATATTTTGAATTATGGAGCACATTAAAGAAAGTAACGTTTTTCAAAAATTTGCCTCTTAACTGAATTATCAATTGATAATGCTCGCGATGAGCGAAATCGGTCTTGATCAGTATAAGTATGTGGAAGTAGTAAAAAACAATTTGTGTTTCATTTTTAAAATGTAATGCCTTTCCACCAAGAATTGACAATTAGCACCTTGAAAGAAATGTACTCGTATTTATGTTTTTCTGTTATATTTATAAGCTAGACGAACAAATCAATGTTAGGACACAGTCATTATTATGATGCAAAATGGTACCGATAAAATGATCTTGGTATTCACACAATTTTTTTCCTGCCATGTTTTCCTGACACCTTTATAATTATGATTAAACTTGATGGAACTAGTCTGTATTTTATCTGACGATCCTTGCGGATCAGTTGCTTGTGCTTTACACTTACTTACCGTAGACCGATGTTTGAATCATCAGCGTTTGAATAGACATTTATTTAAACTTTATCAGTTCCAATTTAATTTAAGATATAATTTAAGGTTGTGAAGCATATGTACTTTTTGTTGCGTTTCAAAAGTATGCCCTTCATGTTAGTCGCCAGCCCTGTCTTTTTATATATAAGTTAATCACTTCTCTATGTCCTGTTTGCATGTTGGGAAGTAACGAAAACGTCACTTATTATATATCTATGTCAATACGTACCAATCGATTGAGAAATAAATGTTATAATGTATTCATTTGACGAGACATCCCCACGACCGTGCAACCTAATAATTCTGCAATATTTATAACAAACTTCATGACGGCTTGAAAGAAGTTTCAGATATAAACTGTTAAACACGTTATCTTTATGAATCACGATGTAGTGACTTAAAATTTTATCCTTGATACAACCAAATTACTTTCAGTCGATAGAGGTTTTGTCTTATTCTAGTTAACTGCGAGAATTTTCCTTATTGAAATGTAGAATCTTCAATGATTCACTCAGATGACTCATATTAAAATTAAAATTGGTCAAGAGATCCAAAAAAAAATCTTGTATAATCGAGACTTGTGCAATGTATATGCCAATAAATAACACCAATTTGTAAATGAAATGCAAACCAGATTTTTTTTAATATGCATATGCTTACAAGGTTGAAGTCATTATACATCTTGGCACAAAATATATTCGTTAAAATTTATATGAGAATGAATCGTTTCAAATTTTTATAATGACTGGTGATTTCACATAAAAATTGCATGAATAAATTGTCGTTGTTCTGGAAGAAAACACTAAATCGAAAAAATGACATATTGAGTTAGTTATATCAAAATGTTCCTTATTTCAAATTCCACCGTATGAAAGAAGACAAAATTTTTTATAAATTATACTTTTACTTAAAAACAGTCTTGTAAAAGCAAACAAAATGAAAAACGTATGGTATTTCAAGCATTTGACAAATTTCAAAGTCCAATTACTCAAAACTAGTATTTTCTAGTAAGTGTATTCTTCCAGAACAACGATGATATCGAAAAGTAAGAATGAAAAAGGAATAAGGTAGTTTGGTATTTTGACAGTATGGTAAATAAACAGCTATCGATTACTTTTACGAAAAACCGTTACCAAATAACTAATTTTTTATAAAGCACGTTACAGATTTTATTCCATAATATTTATAAATCTAATATTCAGTATCGATAGTACGATGCTGTGTGGCTCCTGAGTGGGGCACTGAAAATGGATCTCTTATTCCTGAAGCGGGTACATTATAGCTAATTTTAATTCCTACAACATATGGGAATATAATAGGCCATGGCAAGTTTAACGGTAAACTATTTGGGCTGGACAAGTTGGATGAAAGGCCGGATTGCACTTGTGGACACAACCATCAGGACGCTAATCACGTTCTGTGGGACTGCCCCGAGATGAATGACGAACGAGCAGAGCTGTTTGCTGTGGGCCCAATAGACCACGCTGACTTGATCTCAACCAAGGCCAACTTTAATGCGTTCGATAAATTTACAACATCATATGGGGAGCTGGATATTCTCGTTTCCTTTTTAGATTCAACGTGGAGTAGATTAAACTCTAGTGCTACGGCAGATTCTCAGTATACACAGGATAATTAATATTGCTGAAACTAAATGGTTGAGCAAGTCACATTTTCTTTTATTTTTCTTTCGATCTTTTCTTTTCTTAAGCACAACGTGGTTAAAAGATCAGTCCCGTGCAGCTCTGCATTGGGTCAGGAATATGAGAAGTAAATTCGTTTCTTTTCTTGATCATTATTGCGTTATGGAAGGCGGGCGTGAAACAGCGGCTGCATAGACATAACGGGTGGAGGTGGGACAACCAACTTGTATAATATAACGTATAGGAAAACTGCCGAAAAGAAAAAAAGATGTTTATTATGCTTTAAAAAAATAGTTGAATAAAGAAGCAAATAACAGAAGTAATTGAAGTAAATATGGTAAGATAATATTGCTTGGAAAGTGAATCATCATTTTAAACAAAACGGGACTTCATCATCCAGTAGGCACTCGACAGATAAGGCGCCAAAAAGGATTCCCAATAAACGATATTGTTACGTTTACCGGCAGTGTAAATAAGAGTAAGATTGCATACGTACTATTATGGAGAGGCCTATATCCAGCAACCAATGAACGTTTATTTATGTAATTCATTGTCAAATATCAATTTATAGAAATAAATTGTACTGTAGGTATTTGAAAAATGAGAAGTGTGTGCATGTTTGATATTGAAAGTGTTTTCAAATAAGTGATTTCTAAATACGTTTGCACGTTCGACATAATAATGTAGCATGTGATGCGATTGTTGTAAAATGTATGCATTCATTTTTATTAATACAACCACGAAAATAATTTGAACAATGTAAAAAAATCTAACTACACCGCCAATTAGTTAGCCATTACCGCCGATATTACAAACGGTAACAAATAATTTCGTACAACAATGATAATGTAGCGGCTTGCAGTAATGGCTCTCAAAAAACCAAATGTAAGTTTAAGGTGTTTTAACTTTCTCCCTTTGCGAAGTGAAGTGCTTACCACTTAAGTGAATGTTTATGCTCTACTCGAACGTACATGTAAGCATTTTCGATCGTTTAAGGAAGCCAAAGAACGAAATTTATTTGCCACAGGCACTTGCATTTAACTTGAAACGAATTGTTTAAACTGTTATAATCGGAGAAATAAAAAATCTTGTCGGTTTCTGTGTATCGTATTTTTGTGTTTATATTTTTTCATTTGAACATATGCTTATTAAATTTAAATTACGTATAGATAGAAAGCTGTTAAGCTGTAGTAAAAGTCATTGCAACTGTGGTGTTTGTGAAATGCAATTATAAATGATTATTTTATAATGCCCAAAATCAGGGGTAAGAAATTTTTTAACTTGCATTTAAATGGCTACATCGCAGAATGCTAAATACGACCGTTGAAAATGTCTTTTCACAGAGCTGGTAAGTGCTTCCACGTATATGAAATGATATCTCTAGAATATGAATATAATTGAACAAAACTTTATAAAATAATTTATGGAATACTTCCAACGTCTAAATAGTGTACAAATAAAAATCCATTCTTATATTCCAAGTAGTGAAGAAAGAAGCAGTCAACACTTTTATTAAAAAATGCAAACTTTGTTTTATGAATGAAAACATAGTCTTGTTGTGTGTCCCATTTTTCTTCTGCTATTTACTTAATCAAGCCATAATATAGGAGGCGTAAGGAAAAATGTAAATTATTTTCCCAAATTAAAAAAATATTTTGGATTTAGAGAATTGAAAAGTTTTCATGTCGTAAGAATCAAAGATGTCATGTGACTATGACGCGTCGGCCACCTTAAAGAAGTCACACATTGGGTATCAGTCTAAAAAAATTTGGTCCTTATATAGCTTATACAGAATGCCTCCTTTTTCATCTAACTGAATATCAAATGAAACTCCCATCAAATAAGGCTTGTGTAGATAATTTTAGTCTAAAAAATATGTTAAGGAAGTAAAACAAATGTTTTTTACAACATGTAACTAACATTCAGATAGGTTTTTGGTAAAACTGTAACCTTTATACTCATGCAATAATTTATACTAAACAATATAAGTATGAATTCAGGTTTTAAATATAAAAACAAATCTTATATTTATGATTAAATATTTCCCGCAGCTTCAAACGTCACTCCAATGAATTTACTATGTTTAATTAATAACAGTCATATATTTTTTAAATATAATACGAGACAATTAATTAAGCAAAACTAACTAGATTGCTGAAACAATAAGTTTTTTTGTCTTGAATAGAAAACGTAAGTTCCCACGTGAACTTGACACAAAAAGCTTTTAATTTCTTAAATATTTCAAGTCGCTCATTGTTCAAGTATTATTCATCCACGAGTTTGGAACAAAAAATGTACAAGTTGTTAGAATCACTTAAGATTACAAAAATGCACACTTTCTTTCAAGATAGTATAATTCGGTTGTTATTTATTATTCATGCATGGAAAGTATTCCATCGCTTGTTATGACAAATGAAATTTGAAGCTATTCAAAATCATCCATTAAATATAATTTGTATGTATTTTTAATGTATGTTTCAACGACACTAAATTTGTCAATTGTTAACTAAGTTGTGCTTATATTGTAGATAGCGGATTAAAAATATGATTTATTATTTAGTTTTTGAAAGTTATACAGAAAGGGTGATTATTGAATAGTCTCTTTATTAAAAAGATACAGCGTTTCCGATTTAAAAAGTTCGATATATCGAATGTTAGTCTATAAATTTGTTTCATGGAGCTTTTTTTATAACTTAAAATATTACGATAACATTTATTTGGCGATTAGTATATCAATGAATACTACCAAAAGTTGAAAACTAACAAAAATTACAAGTTGAAGGTTGACGCAGTTGCAGAAATCTGGATAGCGAGCGGTAAGTCTGGTTTTTTTTTTGATTTATTCGCCAGATTTTCCTCAATAGCTAGTAGTGTTATAAGAAAGTAACTTTATTTGCCGTGTCAAAAGGGAAAAAATCACTTTACACATAGTTTCCCTATAAACTGTATCTAAAACAGACTGTATCTTCATTTATAAACGTTTGACAGTAGCTTGTCTAAATATGCAAATTTATTTTGTAAATTACCATAAATTAAATTTGAATTGGTGAGATTTTGTAAATTTCTATGTATTTCGTTACTAACGGACTGGGTTTCGCGTTCCGGCATCTTCAGGCATTCGAGCACACGAATTAATTCGAACTGACGACTCTCAACAATTCAAATTTGATATTGAAATTTTATCAAGCACTCTCAGTCTATATCTAAAATTATGTAAATTAAATTTTTATTGTAGATTCATAAATAATCATTAGTTCGTTTTATTGTACTAATTGCCATTTGATTTCATTGTTGAAAAGTAAAATGTTTTATTACCGAATGAAAAAATTCAACAATATACTTCAATTGATTGGAGACGATATTTATTTGTAGCATCCAAACCACCAGATTTTTATGATTGATTTTTTAGTTTACCTATATAGAAGTGCTATTTATTTATTGTTCAACTTTCTCTTAATAAATGAAAACTTTGGCATCGGTTGTATAATTAATGTAAAGAGTGGTTTGAAAAATCATTAGTCATAATTCATGATTGTATTAATTAAACGGGTCAGGTGTATTTATGAAAGCCTGTTTCAGATTCACATAACTTTTCCTTGTAAACAAAAAACTAGGCAGAAAGTAAAGAATTTAATTATATGAATTTTCTCAGCCTTTTAGTATGCAGAATAAAATCACATATACACATTGTTCATTGTTTTATGATAGTTACGGAGAAAAATAAATCATAAAGTCATATTTAATTAACGTGCTTGGGAGGCGACCTTCGTATTTCACAACTATAGTAATGTAGACTAAAGAAAGTGCTTGCTTTTCAATTGTCTATGAAAAAAGTTGCAAACACTTAATTTCATTTTTCATAGAGTTCGTTTAAAATGAAAGCAAACATTTCCAGTTAATTAAAATATGAATTTTCTAGTAATTACGTGTTGTTTTATGAAAATGAAAAAAAATGTATTTCTCTTATACTTTTACTTGCGATAATATTTTAAATATATTTTAGACAGTTCGATTGCATGAATATGCCGAATGACTAAACCCGGGTCGTTAGTGACAAAATGTATGAAAATGTACAAAATTTTAACATTTAAATTTGATATTGAAGTTCCATCAAGCCCCTCTAAAATTTTAATTATGTAATTTTGTAAAACAACTGTACAGGATAATTATGCAAGTACTATTATTGAGGGCCTACCAAAAATGGATAAACCTTGAATGTTGAAACAATCTTTGGGTAAATTTTGTATCTCAGAGTCAGAAAGATGCAACTCCATTTTTGCCGAAAATTAGTTTTTGACGGATTCATCATGTTAAACGCGTTGTTTAATAGTAGCAGAGATATGCAGGGTCTAGCTGCTATAATAAAAAAAAATAGACATAACATAAAGATGTAAGTGCCATATTATCTAAAATAGAAGCAGAAGGATGCAAGCGGAGTTGCACCATAGTTTATTATTTAAACTAATGCATTAGGATTCAACTCCTTTTGCATCTTTCTGCCTCGAATAACTTTGTATCTATAGACATACTAGGGCATAAATATATTTTCTTAAATATAATATGTATTGTTTCATATAAGCCTTCAAATTGTTTTATTTGTACAGATGAAATGTATTATTTTGACTTAACTATAAAAAAAGAAATGAGATACAAATCTACAGTGATAAAATGTCTTTAAAAGCAGAAAGATGCAAATCCATACAACTTTATTATTTGTTTATTTTTATATATAAAATGGATTTAAATTTACTTATTTATTACATATTACAAAAGAACTTTAATTGAATTTGAATACAAAAAAATAATAATCGCAATCCGTATATTTTCTTGGAAGTTATGAGTATTCAAACAATAAATTGTTTTTAGGCTCTCCTGAACAGTTTGGTATTTGGCAGTTGCATCTGTCTGCCTCTGAGGTACAGAATTAAATAGTAATAATATGACACCACACAGCTATGTATACATGTCAAATCATGTAGGTATATGCAAACACAACGTGCATGATTTGTGTTCTTGAAAAAGTGACTGAAAAATACTTTATTAAACAGCTGGTCAATATGGGCTAGTTGTCATGATGATTGTACTTTATTAAATCTTTTTAAGAGATTATGTTTATAAACAATGACATCCTCAGCTCAAACATTAGCTACGGTTTCCATGTTTTAAAAAAATTCGCCCATAAAGGCCCTAAGCGTCTCATATGCGTAATTCCATGCTAATAATGAGGCAATTGCCCCAACCGACCGACCACTGTGACGAATGGATGCATTTTAGGTTATCCCTATCGTATTTTCAAAACAAACATGTTATTTATATACAATTATAAGGTTTCCGCTAAGAGAGAGAGCGCCAGTGCCATTGTTTTAGAAACACTTAACATTTTTTATCGTATTTATTTACACAGTATTGCTAATAAAACCTTTGGCAAGTACAAGCTATAGATTGACTAGTTTAGTTCCTATTTTTGCCATCGGCCAAGTTATAGTGGTAGCTCAGTTGATATATGGTACTGATTTGTATGAAATAAAACTTATAATCTGGTTAAACCAAGCCCAATATTTTGTTATTTAAAAAAAAAGCGTTTCAAAAAAAAGTTGACGTCTGTGGATTTTAAATTGCATTAAAAATAACATAAAACCACGACTGTTGACTCATACTATTCATCATAAATAAGTTTAGAACTATAGTTAAAACTATATTCACGTTGCATTGTGAGCATTTTCATTCAACTTAAATTTGACACTAGAATCTATTCCATTTTATTTAAATATCTTAATAAATAATTATATTGAACACAAAAATATATTTGACATGCATTATTTATATAATTGTACATTAATATAAAGCATTCAAAAAAAAGTTAACGTGATAAATTTCTAATTTGTGTTGCATTCGTATGCTATGTCATGTTTTCATAATGTGTAGTTTTAACTGAGAGTTATCACTTTAAATGAAAGTGATATGAGTTCAGTTGCCAAAGAGAGATTTATATCTCAACTTACCCAGTTAACAGTTAACCGATATAATTGAATATACGAACAAGTAGCTAGAAGCCACGTGATGTCGCTGATATTGTGGTGGACTGGAATTTTCTATAATATCAACCATAGCAGAAATTGGGTTCGCTTTTTACGAATAATGTTTAAATGGACAATAGACTGAGAATAATATTACACAGCTCCACTTGGTTCACAAATACTTTGATTGATTTATTAATATTACGTTGCATTTTCGACCAGTTTTATTTTGCTCCGAAAAATGCTTTAGAAAGCGGTGGCATATTGCGGTAACAAGATAATTTGCGGTTTTAAAGGCACCTTATTGGGATTCAACAAGATTTTTGATATTCGATACACAAATTTATGGATCACTACGTCTTTATAAAAGAAAAATATGTACATAAAATTTTTATTTAATAGTTAATTTTTATTAACTATGTTATTGTGTACATTTCTAAATATGTGATAATTTAGATATAATGTTACTATTACAAAGCATATTTAAGGGCAGTCAAGAGACAGTGACATTGTGATTATTATCCATATTGTTTGTTAATAGTCTATTAAAAGTATTGAATACGACAAACCTATTGAGTGGAAATATACAATATAAATAAAAACTGCGAGTTGTCATTTTGAGCAGGGTTTGCAACGTTTTCATGTTTTAAGTCCAGAAAAATTATCTGCAATGAAATAAGGTTGTAAACAAGAAACACATATAAAATAGATATTTATGTGTATTATGTTGTGGAAATGATGTGAAAATGGTCTTTTTGAAAGACTTCACTTGTGAGTATATAAAGCCACAGTTTCCTCACCTTTGTTTTAAAAGATCTCCATATAAAATGCGATAGACGTCATTGTCATCCGAACAGTTTTTCTTTTTTAAATAAGTGGGGAAACGAATAAATACGAGGGACAACACGGACGATCTGCCAACACTTTTGTATATATAATTGTATACATTATCGTTTGGGGCATAAGAAAAATAAATTAAAATAAATATCACATACAACATAATAAAGAGATGGTGTGCCATATAATATTGCAATGCCAGTAGTATCAGTACCTTACAGTAATAGTAAACATTCAAAATAGAAGTAAAGAAGATATGAAGAAAAAGATAATTAAATCGGTTAAATCAATTAAGCGATATTTAACAATAAATCTAACGGTACATTCTTACAGTATGTGATTACGATTGCAACATATTTTCAAATGCATTGTGCTCAGTTGACTATAATATATGAAAATTTTATCTTAAAAAATTAACAAATTTGCTTTCAAAATTTATCTAATTTTTTCATGTTTGTGATTTGGTATTGAGCATGACAACTTAATTTAACTGAAATGGTGTGCTGCCATGTTATTGCTTAATCATTATTTACAATCAATATCTCAAGACGTCTTAATATACACAAACTAAACCGTGAAAATCGATGGCCAAGTATAATTAAACTAATTTTTGGTTTAAACATGTTGACCTAATTCGAAGAAACTATTAAATTAATGATATTTTTTTTATTTTTAACAATTTCAAATGAATATCTTACCTTTATATTTCATGAAAAAATATTATTATGGTCGAAGTGAAGCCTTTTGCGTGTCGTTAAAACACTGAAAGCAGTACAGTTAAGTAATATTCTTATATCTCGAAAAAGACTAAAAAATGTTTAAGTAAATAATTCATGAATTTTGAAACTTGTCGGTGTGATTTAGTATGAAGATTTGTATTCAATATAATATGTTAAGTTTTACTAAAAAAAACATTTTTGTTGCACTATAATTATTGTTTTTACAAAAATGTGACGGAGGTTGACGATCTTTTGGCTTTTGTTTAACGTATCAACAAATTTAGTTTAACGTGTCAACCTTTCAGATCTCACGAACTACTAAAATTCCGATTTGTATCTCACGTAACACTTACATAAGTTTTCTTAACATTAACGTACATAAAACTATATTGATTAAAGTTACACTTTTTTATCAGAAAATGGTTCTTACACTTGTTTAAGACTGCGGGTCACGCGCGCGCGTCATATTACCATTCAAAATAATTCCTTCAGCAGCCGATGTTCTATAACTAAAACTGTAAAAAGACTGATATTTGTTGTAGCACGTTTGGAATAAGTGAGTATGGATTCTAGACTCTAGTCACTTTTCTACAATAGTTTTGCGCACCACCAACAATTTGCTTTCGGTTCTTGAACCAATGCTTGGTTACCACTGATATCCATCACCGAATACCCTTAACCAATTTTTCTTATTAATGTTTTACTTAAAATTTCAGAAAAAAATGTTTCGATATCACCATATTGATACTCTCAAATTATGATTACAATATAATACATACCAATTGCTGTATTATTATTTTATTCTACATACTTTGTCGTTAAACGTAATATTATTTGTGTATTCTCTTTAATGAAATATTGCAGAGAAAATTTCATTGTGTCACGCTTTCATAAACAAACAAAAATGCATTAAGCTTGATTTGAATACAATGCTGTCATTAAAGATATGACATCTTGACATTATATGAAAAAAAATATGTTATTAAGCTCTTAACTGTTAAACATAAGATATTCATAAAATCTGCATAATTTTATGTTTCCAAGCTATAGAGGAATCGAAATGAGAACCTTAGTGTAAGTATATCAAAAATTTTAGTTATTAGATTTCGATAAATCTGATTTTGAAATACTTTTTAAACATCTTAATTTCTATATTTCGTTTAAATAGGTCATTGTTTATCTTTTGTGATTTGCACACATTATAGGTTTGAAGAGTAGGCTTAAAAAGATTGGATAAATGTCTTTTATAGTGAAGCAAGCTAGATCAATTATTGAAAATTTAACAATCTGTCGAGTTTCGAGATCTATTTACATCTATATATATATATATAAAGATAAATGTTTGTTTGTCCCGTATGCGTTCCTTAACCATTAATCCGATATCGATGAAACTTTAGTGAGTTGTTTTGCGCATACTCGTGAAGGTTTCTAAAAAAATCTAAAAAAAAAGTATCAAACACGTATAAACAGCGACAACTCTGATAAACTTCTGATTTATTCGTGTACGCACCAGACGAAAAAACAAAAAAACAGAATTAAATAGAAACACTTTTTTTCTTTGAGTGGCACTACAACAAATGCCAGGTACTAAGTTTATAATAAAACTCAAAAATGATGACAAAATCAATAAGAATCTATAAAGTCATAACGTTTCAACATAAAAAGAAAAGGGTTATATTAAAATTAACTATGAAACGCGATAAAATCAAATACATTCCAGTAAGATCTTTTAATTAATCACGTAATAATTGATCTTGTTTTCAAATTAAAAATTACAATAATGTGCTTAGTAAAGTAAAATATAAAGTTATTTACTAAAAAGATAAAAATGTTGGACATACCACACAATATATAATATATAACCGTGATTTTATTTTCTCCATTTTACACAAAACAAATGAAATGCGTGGCTGAAGATACCACAAAAAATTTGTAAAATAAATAATATTATTTTGAAGAGCAGAAAAAATGCGCTGAAGCTGTTGTCGTGTACCGAATGTATTGATATCTTAAAAGAGTAATGGATACAAATATTTTTCTAGGTTAGAAGCATAAAGGTCTCCTGTTAGTTAGAGTACAAAGCAAATAATGTTGACAACATAGCGGTCACGCTTAGCACGCTTTTCATGCTGTTAGATATTTAAAATAACGCATACAGATTTTCTTTGTGACGTTTGGTTCATTGTATTTGAATCTGCTTTTTAAAAAGAAACCACCAGTAAACAACAGTTGTGAGGCTCAAACAATTTAAAGCGTTAAGTAAACGAAAGCTTGGTCTAGTTTATTTAACACTTTTTGGAGTAAATAGTCTCAACGCATGAGTAACGCTTTCACGGTCAAACTGTAGAATAATGTTGTTATTTTGAAATAATAAACTGATTTTTACAATTCAGTTTTGCTATGTGAAATTTTGGATGAACGTGCGGGGGAGAGATCGTCAGGCAGACTTGATTTTATCCGATCTATATGCAAAAACGACTGCCGTTTTATTTTATTTTGCTTCATTTTTTGTGAATTTTATTCCTCATCCATTTCAGTTGTAAATGCGTTGTAAATGATAATGATTTTAACTGAAATTGGAAAAATATAGTTTATAAAAAAGTACATGAATATGAAGTTTTTAGAGTGAATTTTTAAAAAATGGAATTAAATCAATACAGTTAAAAGAATATTTTGCAGAATAAATTCTACTTTAAGTGAAACGACTTTTTTAAAAAACTATTATGTGTTTTAGCCAACAGTATATGGATAGATTTTTTTTTAAATATATGAGCTAATATTTTTTTGTTTATCACATCAAGGCCAAGCCATGTATAGGAAAAAAGTTCTGTTACTGCTTTGATTAAAAATATCAATTTCTGAATAAGAAAATGAAGCTTATCAAAAGCATTAACAAACAGTTTTAAAAAATATTATGTTCTATTAAAAATGTCAATTGTATATTT
Source organism: Himalopsyche phryganea (assembly GCA_022494535.1). NCBI lineage: Eukaryota > Metazoa > Arthropoda > Insecta > Trichoptera > Rhyacophilidae > Himalopsyche > Himalopsyche phryganea. The sequence continues at coordinate 427,443 of JAGVSL010000183.1, read as the reverse complement.
ATGACATGACAAAAGTTTTGTTCGACTTCAAAATTATTTAAATTAAAATTAAATAAGGTCAATAATCAAGTGGCTTAAGATATTTTTGAGACATATGGTCTAATTGTATTTATATTAAATAGTATTGTAGATATGAAAACACGAACAAATATTAAAAAAATATTCTGTGTCCAGATACTGCACTCAAGAAGACGCTGTCTTCGACATGTTAACAATTTTCATTATTTATTATATTTATATAAACATGTATGCATACAAGTAATTATAAATCCACGTAAAGCTGGTTCTGAATATAGGCAGTTGATTTGAATAATAAACGTAATCCATTACTTTCTGTTTGCGAGTGATGGTATATCGTCCTTGACTGTACACTGCCTTGTGAGAAGACAAGTATTGCACAAAATATAAGATATGAGCAATGACTGAGCAGAAAATTTCATATCACGTTCTATAATATCAATTTATAATTTATATGAGCTCGTTTTGAAGCATACTTTAAAGAATATTGTTTAGATTAGTGATTAATCTGTATGATTTAATGAGATAAAGTGTCAAACTTGATTCTATTAAAACAGTGCTTAAAACCTGGAAACTAGCTCATCTTTGAGGCAACGTTTCATAATTAAGTATATTATTTTCAAGGTATCCATAAAGTTATATAAAATAAGCGACGAGTGGGATAAAGGGTAAACCAAAGCCTTCGAAAGTTGACATAAGTGTAAGAAAGTCTTCAAAAGTGAACTAAAAATATTTAGAAAATAATTCCAGCTGTGTTGGAATCTTTGACATTTGAAATTTAAAAACTATTGATGTTGACATAATAAGTAGGTACTAAATTTTGACAAAACGCATTTGAAGATATTTTATATTTTAGCTTTTTTGTCAGTATTTATTAAATAACATTCTCAGAAATATAAGCGTTGATTAAATTTTTCAATCCAATTTAAACAAACTGCATTTGAATTTTGTTGACAGGCCGTCATTTTCGTTTACATGTCGTGGGCAAAACAACTTGGTCCAGTACGCTCGTTATAAAAGTTTTTTTTCTGTTATGTATATCTATTAAGAATTAAGTGTAAAAAAACGCAAGGATGTCTGAAAGGTGAAGCGAATGTTAGGAAAAGAGAGCGTGTGGTAAACCCACAGCAGAAATGTGAAGGCCACGTTGTAAATGGCATTAGGAGATGTTGTGTTAAATTGAGTTAATATTATTTAGCTTGACCCTTTGTGAGCAATACACACAGACGACATTGATAAATCGAAGTGGTTTTGCTGATTACATCTGAGAATAATGAATAATTTTATATAAGAACCGAAATACAACTGATGTATTTTTTGATATTCTTGTTTTATTGAGGCATATTTTTCTCAAGTATTATAATATAGGTTACGCTGTTTGGCTACTGATTGTTAGATACAAACTAATATTTGGTTATTAAATAAAGAAGTTTTAAGGATATACGTGAATTAAGAGAAGAATTATTTGTCAGTAAAAAAAATATTGAATTACGATTATGCGGAAATCATTGTAGACTTTCGTTCAACGACATAACTTTATTTCACGAAAGAGGTCGATAAAACATTTATATAAAAATGAATATTTGTTTGTTTGTTTTCTATGCGTTCCTTTACCATTGATCCGTTTTCGATGACACTTTGGTGAGTTGTTGTGTGTACGCTCGTGAAGGTTTCTAAAAAAATCTAAAAAAAAGAACGTACAAACAGCAAAATTTCGGAAAAAACTTATGATTTTTTCGTGTACGTACCAGACGGAAACAAAAAATATTGTTTATTTAAAATCACTTCAATAAACAGAATTGATACAAAAACTCTTTCTTTATTTAAGTGGCATTGCAACGCATGCCAGGTACTCACTAGTTATATCTAAATATTAAGACACAATTCTATGTTTATCAGAATACGTTGGTTTGATATGCTTTATTACTGATCCTATGCTAGCCATGATTAGAGATTATTTAAAAAAAGCTCATGGGTGTTTGTCTGAGAATGCATGAAGTTTTGTCTCTAAGAAAGATGGAACCTATTTAGAATAACTGAGTTATGTTCCGCTTAAAGTCAGTAAATAAGAAAAGAATTTAAAACAAATGTCCATTCCTCTATTTGCATTCTTGACTTAAGGACTTTTCTATTGCAAGATCACGAAGCATTGATTGTTAAGCTAAGCAGACACCCATAATTTATGTCATGTTGATAAAACTAATCTCCTAAATTAGTCTGAGTGATGACACTAATGGATAGTTATCGACCGTTCGAATCAGATTATCAACATTAATCTTCTAGTAATAAATTTGAACAACTGGCTGTCGTAAACTACCATCCAAGCAAGAAGCACACAACGGCAGCTGTATCAAAATATAAAAAAAAACGGACAAAAAATTAAGCTTCTATATCCGCATTTGTTTTAATCAAAAAAATAAATCACGAAATGAAATCATTGCGTACACAAAGACATGCTTTTAAGATACTTTTTTTCATAACAGTATGATGTTAATATTTCCTCCTGGTATTTAAATATCTACCTTTTCGCATACATATTAATTACTAAATACCTTTACTTTCATAACTGATTCATTTAAATTTTCAATAACAATTTGTTGTCTACTTGTTTGTAATTTTACATTTAGTATGGAATTTTTAAATTATAATTCTCTTAATGGAAGTTATTCAGTCTATTAATTAATAAAAAAATACTCTATTTTGTGGAATTTATTGAAATATCAAAAAATGTGGCGAACTCTAAGCAGTAAGCAAACTTAAAATTGATCGATATATCGTAAATTAACTGCTATGTGAATGGTGGCTAGAGCATCCAATCCCGAACGCTATTTATGATGCTGGGATTTCACGATTCACAATTTTTCAATCACGGCATCCCAATTTATCATTAACAGTAATTTCAAGTTTTGAGTTACATATTCTACATACGATTTTTGTCCACTTTTGCTTCAATTGGAATGAATATATGATTTTAGTCTGTTTAACATAATATAATAGTTTCGATTGATTTTTTTTGTAAATTAATGTAAAAAAACAAAAAATATATATACAATATTACTGTCGTCAAAAATGGCTGTATTGAAATATGAGAAGGAGGGAGATAAAAATACATATTGAGTTATTATAACACAAATGTGTACGAAAGTAAACCGAGTTACACGTTGTCGTTAATAAAAAAATTAATTTCGTTGTTCTGGAAGAAGACACTAACTGAAAAATACTAGTTTTGAGTAATTAGTCTTAAAAGTTTGTCAATTGTTTGAAATGCTATACGTTTTTCATTTTGTTTGTTTATACAGCACTGTTTTTAAGAAAAAGTCTATTTTATAAAAATAAGTATGTTCTTTCATACGGTAGAGTTTTAAATAAGGAACACTTTGACATAACTAACTCAATATGTCATTTTTTCTATTTAGTGTTTTCTTCCAGAACAGCGACGATTTGAACTATGAATTATTTTTTAATATTTACAATGAATCCTGGGATTGAGTTTTAGACAATCTCGGGAACACGGGATACCGGGAATGGTAGAATTGCTGATGGTGGCTATATAAAAATAATTTTTTTATTATTAAAATGGGATTCCACCAACCTTAAACCAACAAAACTATAAAATATTTCTAACAGAATTGAAAATACTTACTTTGTTCGGGTCTTCTTTTGTTAACAATATCAATAAATTTATTTTTTAATATCTCCGCGACCGTTTTATTTTAATGTGTTTGGTCATCATTTGAAATCCGCTCGGCGTCCAGGTCACTAAGGAAATTATTATTCACTGTTTGTCTTGTTGATTTTAAAAGGCCAGCGATAAAATGATTAAAACCTTCAACATGAAATGTATCGTAATATTTCTTGTCAGTACATAGAAATTATGCTAGAAGGTTAAAATACCTATCTATTTTAATGATTCGAAATTGGCTGGTAAATTAAAATACTTAGATAAATATTTTGAGGTGCATTTGTTAAAGTATTCATTTTTCTAGTCGATATTTGTTTCTGACCGTAGAATTTTTTTTTAATAGTTAATAAACACTCAAATAAGTTATAGACAGAATTGAAGCCTAGACAGATGGATAGATTCTTTGCTCTAGAAGCCCACTAATAGGATGTATTTGGATGTATTTGGAGATACGGGTTTGCGGGTATGACTTGGAATACAAACAAAGGGACTGGTAGGATACAGAAAATCTTGGAGAAAACGTGTGGTGACCATATGATTAAAAAAAATGAGAAATTTACGAATTTAAGTTATCAAAAAAGATGTTATTAATGTTATTGAAACTGCAAATATCATATTTAATTTAATAAATGAATAAATACTTTTTGCAGCTATCATGTTTTTAGTAAATAACACCGGTTGCTATCGCTTATTTCATTGAGTATTCCCTAATTAAAATAAAATTAATGTTGTTTATGTGAAACAAGTTTATTACTTAGTGATTGGTAGTGAATATTCGGAAAAACATAGTATTAACTTTATAAGTTTTATCAAATGATTATGGTATTTTATTAAGTATAGTAAACGATTTGAGATATATTATTATTTTACAGGTAGAAAGCTATTATATTTTTTCATTTAGAAAGAACCATTTATTTACTAAAATGAGTATGCATTGAACAAAGGATACAAGAATATTACGTCGGCTAAGGTTTTCAATGAATAGGTTCGATGTACAATGCAAATAAATATAAGTATGTTTTATTTTCATGAATATTCACAAATAAAATTTAACTCTTCCAAAATGAAATATCTATTTATAATGATTTAAATAGATATATATATATATAAAATCAGCTTTCTTGTATGCCAATATCAAAATTAGAATACGATCCTATCATGACCGGTTTCACCCAGCGAATGGGTTTTTAAAATTGATAACAAATACACTCAAACAGGACCGTTATCAACAAAGTGCCTTCTCAAAGTTTGATGAAATAAATTATTTCACTTCTTTTTTATTCATTTAATAAACTCTCAATTCATTATACAATGCTAAACCATTTTTTTTATCAATAATATATATTGATTGATTTGGCATTTACTTGGTAGAACTCCATTATTATAGGATAAAATAATAAAAAATCCTATAATAATATATATATAATACTCCTTGTTGAATCAGTTGAGAAAGCTAAATTTTTGTAAATTGTGTTTCAATTTTAAATTTATTTTGTATTAACGAAAAATAAAACAAATAAACAACAGTTGACACCATTAACGTGAATATGATACCAGTATTCAATAAAACAACTTCGTATTATCAAAAGACAATAAGAAGTCTTTCTGGAGAAGTCAAATGTCGTGGGAATATCTAAACGATAAATGAACAAGACTCGACAAACCATTAAGCAATATTCTCTAAGTGCTAACTAGTTTACCAGTGTTACTTATGTTATTAAATGTTTAAGTATCAATTCAAATACGTATTGCAAATCTAACGTAATGCCAAAGCTTAACAATTATTTTATTTTGAATTATATATATATTTTTTCAGATGCTAATTATAAAAAAGTTCTGATGATTGATTAGTAGATAAATACTGAGCTATTAAAATATTTCTGACTGTAAAGAACAATACGAGTATACAAGTATAATAGTATACTAGTCGAAACAATTCAAGGACTTCGTTGTATTATAATTGGTATAATTTGCAATACTATGTCATATTTGTATCGCGGATATTTATTGTAACTGAACACATCTCATGTGGTGTTTTAATGTTTGTTATTTGAAATTTGGATTATTGAGATTTTGTACACTTCCATGTATTTTGTTATTTGCATGGATTGTTTCTATATTATATCTCATTAGAAAGAGAAAATTTCGACGAACCAAATAATATGTATAACAACTATTATTTACGATTAATATTGAATAAAGCTTTAGGTGTCTTTTCGGTAAGTTTTTTAATTTACCAAGTTAGAATCATTCACAGATCATTATAATCTGTCGTGCATCAATTTATTTGTATAATGCTATGTATGACGTGTCGAGTTTTATAGAGCCATTTTTCTGTTTCATTTAATTTTCGTCAGATGTGCGATAATATATTTTTTATTGATGACACTCTATATTATCGATATATTGCTAGTTATCGTATTGTTGTACACTAAATCCGTTGCAGATTCAAATGAAGTTGAACATGTTGACGAAGTTATATTAGGCAAAGTAGTTCGTTTACATTAATCTTTTACGTTTCATTGTCATCCTTGCTTCGTTTTTTGTCTACATTGACACCATTGCCAGTATAAAGAAGTTGGCCGTTTTGTTTTTTTTTGGTACTAATTTTAATCATTTGTGATACAAATAACAACACTAATTAAAATTTCAAATATATCAAGCCTTGTTTAAAACCAGCATACACAAGAGTATGAATTAAACTTAAATTAACAACAACAGCTGCAGTATTTAACAAATGGTTTTGCAATAGTTTGCTCTTTCGGAAGTGGAACGTTTGGATTAAAATCATTCAATCGATAACAATAAAATTTATCGACATCTGTGTTGCGTTTCCAGAGCAGCAAGTTACTCTAACGGAACAACAAATGCACTCTAGTCTTGTAAACTGTCCGGTGATAACTTTTATTGAGGTACATTTTTATAATCTAAAGATGAATATTTATTTAATGGTCAATAAAGTTATATATTATGCATGAACTAATCTTGTCATTTTTATGAATGGAATCGTGATAATACTCATGTGCAGACTATTATGGATATTTTTTTGTTTTTTTTAAATGTAACGTTACATTCACTGCTACACTAATCACCTAGATATTAGTGCCCTATCGATTACCACGTAGTCGCTAATTACTGACGACACGCGTCGCGTGAATTTCGGATTCTATAATATAAAGCTTTCAAAGGAAAATGGAATATTCAACTCTATTTGGATGATATGCCAAGTGATGTTACTCCACAAATTGGAAAGATATCCAAATTTAATTTAATCATAGATGTATGATTTAAAGTATATTAAACGCATTGTGTTATCAACAATATCCTGAGAGTTTAAGAGTTTAAGAAGAATACTAACATACGCCTGCTTTACAGAAAATTGCGAAAGTTAGAAATAGTACACAAAATCAAAATATGTTTTTCTTTTATTTTCACGACCATGTTGATATTTACAGACTAGTATTTAATAAATTAGACGGAAGGACACTGAATAGTCATATCCTTAAAAAAATACGAACTATATCGTCGTAGTTAAGAAATTATATATAATTAGGTTGGGTTCCAACAACAATTTGCGTAGTTATCAAAAGCATTTTATTTTCACCCCTAGGATTGAAATTAAATTAAAATAAAGTTATCGCTAAACGGGTCTTTTTCTTCTTCTTCCATATTCGCTACCTATGTGGAGCATTTGGTTACTCTTCATGAATCCTTGCCACCCGCCAATCGTTTTGCTTCCTTCCATGACATGCCAAAGTCCCTCAGCTCCGCTGAATACATCCTATGGATAGTACCCGATAACCTTTCATGACACCGGAATCCCACAGGTCACAAGAAGAGGCAAGCAGGATTGAAGCTTTCCGGAGGCATCCGCAGCTCGTGATCCAGTCAGCTTCAACGTCTCTCAGCGGATAGCGAGCTCCTTTTTTGTGTTACCGTCTTCCGGGATGTGTACACCGAGTTATCTGAAGCTGTCAACCCTCCCGAAGGTCTGTCTCGCGCTAGTCAGGGTCCTATCAGAGTCATAACAGGCATGGTTAGACATCACATTGGTCTTACTTGCGTTTATTTTCAGATCAATGTGACTCGAGTTAATTCCTAATCTGTCTATCGTCTAAACGGGTCTACAATGTGTAAAACCCTCTCGTCTCGCTTTGTTTGAGTTTCTTTGGAGTTAAGTTTGTCATTTTGGGGCAAGCCGCGTAATAAATTCATACCTGTGTGGCTAATTACAAATGACTATCATCACAATTCTTCATAAATACTAGCCGGGAAAGCTGTAAATCAGTATTCGCGGCAATAGGTGCCGTCATCCAGTTTTTGCATGTCAATGAGATGTTGCAAAAATGAACAATGCCTCCCAGACATCACGCGCTGAGCTAAACAATAAAATTCCGCCATTGTGTGACCTAAAACTAATTGGCGTGTTTTACATTTCACGCCCAAATACCATATCATATTGCATACTTGGATATTTTCTTTGACACAAAGTTCATATATTATTAGCGGTATTATGTATATTGATTACTTGGGGTCATGATATACCTGTCGTCATGACTTTGAGGACTCAAATCATTTAAATATGATGTTTATGATTTCAATGTAGTATTTTATGATCGCTGTGGCTTGATGATAGTGCTCTACGGCTTACGTAGTGTTTGCCTATCAAAGGTTCTAATACCAGATCGGATATTAGCAACTGTTGATTTTCGATCGATTTATGTATTTGTATCCAAGTTACATGTTTAAATTTCTAACAATTACTCACATAAGCGTAGATTTTATAACTAGTCATCTCAGAACCACACCATTATTTCCTTTTATTTTTTGAAATGGGACGTATTATTGCTGTATAAAAAACTCTTTAAAGGGACTTTATGCTTAATGTTTGGATCGAGAATGGTTTTATAATAATTTAAAAAAACATTTTTTCATCTTTAAAATTAGAAATCCTGCAAGCCAAATAATATATTTTCATCAAAACTTTCCTCACATATTTTATGAAAAACGTTGAAACGTTAATATTTATAGTAAAATCATTTAAAATCGGATGAAATATCAAAGTATTCAGTTCTACAACATTTTATAAGGTAGTTGATAGCTATTTCGGCTTAACGTCATCGTAAAAATTATACTTAAACTTATTTTAGCGTATCTATAAATATACATAGTGTTTAAAAGAGATATACAATGTTAAAAAAAGCTCGTATAATTAAGCATCACTAATAAAATTTCAATTTATTTATTTTAACGGCTAATTAATATTACCACGTAAGCTGCTTTTCCAAAAACACAATTATTACCTTGAATAATCTAATTTTAAATAAAAAATATGCTATTTGAATAAGTGAGATGACATAATATTGTCTATCTATTCTAAACAGTATAAATATATAGCTAAGCTAAAATAAGTTTAAGTATATTTATGACGATGGCGTTAAGCCTAAATAGCTATCAATTACCTAATAAAATTTTGCAGAACTTAATACTTTGATATTTTATCCTATTATAATGGAGTTCTATCAAGTAAATGTCAATTAAATTATTTAAGTTTAAAGTATTATCGAAATCCAGTTTTCGAACAAAGATATTTTATTTCGTTTTTAATATGGTAATTTTATGGCGAGAACGTCCAAAACAATGAGTTATAAGTTTACTTCTAGTATACAATGTTTTATAATAAGCCATTACGAGTCTCACATATAATAATCGGTACTGGAGATACTTATCATGTCTTCTGAATAATATATATTTGATTTACGTAACAATTGATATTAAAAACATTCTTTTCACCTGTGTTATTAAACGCCTACTTTACTAGGTACTGGTCACAAACAAGGCACACTATAATTCTAATTGCTAGTGTGAAAGTTACAATTGCAATTCGATTTGGTTCAGTAATTCACTCGACTAACAAACCAACTACAATATTATATATGGTTTTTCACTTGCACAACAACACATTTTTAATAAGTTAATGTGATCTAACTACGAGTGGTGTAAATTAAAATTAATTGTACGAAATGTTAGTTTGTATTTATTTAATAAGGCAGTATAAAAATCACTCATTGTTAAAATGTTTTGTTGCGCGTGATGATTCGTATTTTTACTGCTAATATATTCTGAGCACTTATAATAAAATTAATTGTTTTCCTTTGATGTTATTTTAATACAGTTATTTAATTAAATTTAAATTTAAGTAAATATATTTTACCTTATTTCTTTCTTAACTACTTAAGTTATCTATGGATTACTTCCACATATTTATAATGATCAGGACCAGTTTCGATCATCACGAACATTATCAACTGATAAAAATACAAACATAACAGGCTTATTTATATAAAATGAAGTGTAAAAATGAAGGTATATAAAATTGATGGTTCATGAACTAAGACAAGAAAATACTGATTAGCAAACAAATTATACATAAATCAAATAAAAGAATCTACAATTAAAATGTTATGGACCTCTTGCAAATCAATAAATACTAATCTGAAATCACAAATAAAGCTACATTAAAAGTTCATTTAGCTGAGCAAAAATTTTTTTTCATGGATTTTTTGCGATTTCAGATAAGTATTTATTGATTTGCAAGAGGTCCATAAAATTTTAATTGTAGACTCTTTTATTTGATTTATGTATAATTTGTTTGCTAATCAGTATTTTCTTGTCTTAGTTCATGAACCATCAGTTTTATATACCTTCATTTTTACGCTCAATTTTATATAAATAAGCCTGTTATGTTTGTATTTTTATCAGTTGATAATGCTCGTGATGAGCGAAACCGGTCCTGATCATTATAAATATGTGGCAGTAGTACAAATGAATTGTGTTTTATTTTTTAAAATATAATGTCTTTCCACCAAGAATTGACAGGTAACACCTTAAAAGTGGTTATCTATGGATGAGTAGATATAAAGTCATTATGAGCAATTGCGGCTGTATTGAAAGTTTCTATTAAGTTTTTGAATGATTTGATTATTTTGTAAGTTTTGTTTAATTAACAACATAAAAAACACTGTAATATTATGAAAATTAAGCCACGTTACGTCATCGTATAGATTAATCAAACAACGTTAAGAAAAGTGGATTTTATTTTTGAACTTAAAACTTCAATGTACGGTCAAGCAAGAAACCCGAAAATATAATAATGTTATTATATTTACATAAATTATTTATTCATATTTAAATGACATTAAAACAACACTATTTACTTACATGTAGCTTACAAATTAAAAGCTCATTAGGACTTTTCTTCGAAAAATTGCAAACATTATATTGTTAAAATTTATGACCCTTTTAGTGACCCTAATAGATACTAAATATAAATATCAATTTATTACACGCATTGACTTCGGTTTAGTTAATAATAATTATTCATTGCATCGGCGTGCGATGGACTTATCACTATCTCTAGAGCACTAGCTAATTTGGGTGTGAGCAAGAAGGATACAGGAGCATGCGCCGCATGCCCTTGCATCTCGCTTGCACCTTCACTTTTCATGTGATTGAGCGAGAAAGAGATAAAGCCACCGCACGCGCCTGATTCATTAATATTCGCGTGAGACCGTGCCTTTTATTGCTAATAAGAATCTTATTTACTATCTATGTTATCAGTGAATATATGTGTCAGCATATACAGCATACAAAGTACCTATATATATGTACTGATTGTTCAGAAAAAGTGGGTTTTTAATGCTATATAAGTTAGATAAAAATAATTGATTGGTTCTTTACGACGTCTAAATCAATTGGTAGTATGGATTCATTGCAATTTTTTACAGTAAATCCAACCATACTTTATAGAATCCCGATTGATCGTTTTTAGTGGACCTCAAAAAAATGAGCAATCGGGGAATGTTTCTAAACCACCGATAAATACGTATATCTTTCACTGTATATCTGTATGAAAATATAGTCCAAAACATAATACATACATAAAACTAAATAATTTGTTTCAAATGTATCAAAAACACGGTCTATAACAAAATTATTTTTAACACAACCATAATAATTATTCATAAAAAATATTCGAAGAAAATATATGACGCAGTTCGATTTTTCTGATTCAAGATTAAATTCAAAAAAATCGTATGAAATTTGTTTTTAAAACTGTCAATGTATTTGAATAAAATAAATTCCTGTGTTTTATCTAGCCGGCATTTTAGCTATCAGAAAGTGTATAAATCAGTACAGATAATTATGTAAATTAACACGATTGCCGTGCATTTATGCGGTGAAAATTGTAGTCATACTAACACGAAACCAGGAAGTCAACAATCGACTCAAAAATCACACACATAATAATGTTAACAGACGTCGACAACCTATTATTATTTTAAACTTATTATTGAATGTATAAATGAATAAATCAAGCTACATTTTATTCCCTGGAAAATTTCATAAAGATATTTAGTTGATAATACATAATGTAATATAAAGTGGTTTGAATGCTGAGTGAAATAAAGCTTGGCCTATGGGTATATTGGCCCAAGCTTTTGATTAAAGCGCCCTTTTCACTTAATTGACCTTTAAAACATCCTTTACCCACAAAAATGATTTGATGAATATTTGTTGTCTTGTTTTTTGATATTTAAAGCTAAAGGCATAAAAATATGGACAATCCTAGCAATATGGAAAATTATTTGATTTTTAAAAATACTTAAATATATTTTTTAAATATTTTATGGTTTGATATCACTAAAAAATGGTAGTTTTTACTTCCAATTGTATGGACGCTCGTTTAATCTGTCATTTGAAAATTTCCATGATATTCACAAGCAATATGAATTCGAGAACGAATCCTGATAGCTTTTTGAAAGAATTTTGTTTAAATATTTAAAAAATCGACATCTTTTCGTTTCAATTACATATCAAATTTTTTCAGTGTAATTTAATTAGAAAATTTCTGCATATACCAATGGCTTCAGTAATAGCTAAGTTTATAAAATATTGAAAGGGAAATATTATTATTTCATTTCGCGGTCACACAATATTGAAAAAGGTTTGCAATATGTAATCCAACAATGGTTTTATCGAACAGCCAGCCAAGCCTTGCGGCGACTGTTCAATGCTTTATCTGCTTTTTAGTCGTCATGCAATCTGAACTGTTCAATTCATCCAATACTAAAACCGTAACAGAACGTTCTATTTAAATACCCCAGTAAAATAAAATGATTAGGTATACTTTGCATAGTAAATTATTGATTAAACTTGATTTTGAAGACTCGTATAACGTCATTATGTGAGTTATTATATTACCAAAGTTGATCTCATTCCATGACATAACGGAAAGTTAAAAATCAAATAAATGTAACAACATATTGCAAAACTTGATAGAATAAATCTTTTAAATGAATTTCATGGCAAAGAAGTGATGGATAACAAATCTTAAAGTGTTAATATGAGAATACTTGGAATTATTATTTAAATATTGGAAGCTTTCCATAAAAGTTTGGTAATGAAATTGACACTGTATTAACATATATATAACTGACTCTCATTTATTTTTTGCAGGTAAGAGAAGTTGCTATTATCAAAACTACATCATTGATAAAGTGTTTATCGACGAAGAAATAAATGTGAGTTGAATTATAAATAATAATAATCGTATTTTTTTTTAAATATCTATAATATGTATTTTGTCGTAGTCGTTCCCGATTTCGTCTTTTTGATATATTTAATCTTTCAAAAATAATGCAATTAATTTTGATTGAATTGAAGCAATACCTTTTAAAAAGCACTTAAGATATGAGAAGGTAAAAGCCATGTTGTTTATGGCAGAATACTATACATGGAAGCAAATGGGATAATCATATTTGATATTGAATTTCTATCGAGCAACATCAATTTATAGTATTCATTCAAATCGTTTTATTGATATGTTTTATTTTAAAGTACAACAATATATCATAGCAAATTTTATCTCTATTTGAACATGTATTATATTTTACAAATTAAATGTAAGTTTATGCACCAATTTATAATTGTTATTATTGTGTTAATCTGTTATATTGTACTGGGGAATTGTTTAAATATTAACATCCAAAATGCGTTTATTTTTTCAAAGCAATGGTGTAAACAAAATATTTAAAATGCATATTATTGTGATATATTATATAATAGTCATTTCTTAAAATTTTGATATAAAGTGTAAAAAATAAATATTGACGTATCAGGCCAACTAGTTTTTTTTACAAAGATTTCATTTGTAAAAAGTAATTTATAAAATGAATAACTAAGGTTGAGAAATTTGGGGCAGTTTAAAATTGTAATGAATTTAAAACATGTGGCTATTTTTTTCAAGATTTAACGTGCTGGAAAATGATAAACCTCAAATTATGTACGTAATATATGACCCAGATGTCTAATCAATTTTGCCGGTAGATCTAAAATTTTCCACACGCATTATACGACAAGAAATGTTTAGATCTTTAGCGCAGCAATATTAGTTAATTAATTCTCGATGTTTTTTTTTAAACCGTTTTTATTCTATACAAATTAATATTATATTAGAATGTTGTTATGTAAAAGGATATTTTAATTAGGAATTTTTCCGCATTATAGTGATTAAAATATGTACTAAATAAATATATAAATACTAAACATTTGTATAGCACAACGATCTAATTGATTTTGTTTTATTGGTTTCAGTTATTGAACAAGATCATTTTTAAAAATACATCATAGAAGTCGTGATTTTTATTCTTTCCGTCAAAACATACAAACCATCGGCATGCGGTGGACTTATCACTATCTCTATCGCACAACCTAATTTGGGTATGAGCAAGAAGGATACAAGAGCATGCGCCGCATGCCCTTGCATCTCGCTTGCACCTTTACTTTTCATGTGATTGAGAGAGAAACAGATAAAGCCACCGCACGCGCCTATTTTAAATTTCCCTAAAGACATGTATCCAAGAATCATGCAGAAATAGAATAATAAAGATCGTTTAATAAAGGAACTTTTAAAAAGATAAATTATGACTACATTCATTTAATTGACCATTTACTTTTTATTTGATATTTTTAATCTTTTAAAATAAAGTTTTTGCCAACATTATCAGTTCAGTTATTTACACTAATATTAAATTTCATTTAAGTGTACACCTAAAGTTTTTTTTACATATTTATGCATATATTTAACATACAACTAATACGGAAGTACATACCATGAATTTGATCAATGTTAAGACATTTTTACTACTACGTTACTCATACCAAATTTAGTGTTAAAGAGCTACTGTCAAATGTTTTCACGCACAAATATTCGATCGTGACACAAAGTTAGTATGTTAATGCTTAAGCTAACAGTTGTGAGTTAATCGCCTTATTTCCGTTCCAATTTGAGCGTATAGTATTGATGTAGGAACGCATTATTTGAACACGATTCGGATAAGTATTAATGTCGCTCAAAATAATTAGATAGAAATTTCACCCAGATATATTAACTTAATCATGTTATCAGTAGTACGATTGTCGTTAAGAATTTAATTGGACAGAAAAACAGCGTAGAATTTCAAAAAAATAGTGGTTTTAATTCAATTTTATGCGGATGGTTAAATATATAATCAATTTATAGAATTAAATGAACGTGATTTTTTCAATACTTTCGATATTAATTTGAGTGTTAATGAATTGATAAATGTTGGTAAAAATAGGTTAATAAGTTCATTTTTTGAATTGTGTAATATTATAAGCAAAAACAGATTTGTTTTATTTTTATCACAATCCAAAAACTCACCATTTTAATAAAAAAATAAATATTAATTGAATGAAAATTGTTGGCCACTTTCTTCTTATTTTGGTTGTAAATATATTATTAGTTTTCCACTCGGCCAATCTAGAGACGACTTAATATAAATGTTATATTAATAGACTACATAACTATTATTGAGTTTATTTCATCTTCTTTCTTAAACTCTTTCACTTTATTGATTATCATTTACAATTTATTGTTGTAACGAAAATACAATGTCGTAATTTCATAAACTGTAACTTTCCAATTATTTATTTAATTTTTAAAAAACAACATTAATTCTTACAATGTTAATTAAAAAACATGTTTTTATAAAAAATTGAAAACAGACTTTTTTATAGTCAATTGGACTTTTGTTTTTGAGAATTTCACAATTTTTAAAAAAACATTCTACTGAAAAATCAACGTATTCAATTTTTGAAACTTTGTTCGTCAGGTTGCCGATATCTAAGATCATTAGTTATATCGTATAAGTTGTAAACAATATGTTCATTGAACCGATGGTTGAAGTACAAATTCCAGTTGATTCTATTCTTAAATGTGACACAATACTAAATGTTTATATATATCATTTTAATCTCAAGGAATAATATTGCAATATTCTATTTATCCGAAATTGCTAAACCGTCTCGGCAGGTGAAATCGGCGATAATAATCTAATACTCTGCAATATATATATATATATATAAAGCTTTCAATATTTCAAAGACAGGTGGCAGGTTTGAGATATTGTCTAACGAGTCACCCGTGAAAAGTTAGTGGCAAGGGTTTCGCGGTCGAGCGACTTACTCAAAGTCAGTCGTGTGAATTATTATGTCAACAGTTTTCATACTAACTGAGAAACCTTCAGTTGTTTTGTAACTTATATAAATATATAAACAACGTGTAACTTTGAATCATTAAATCTCTTTTATTTATTGAATTTGCAATAGCAAGGTAAAAAATTAATTTTATATATTTTTTAAATCAAATAATTATTTATATTCACAAGAATTATATTATTTTATAGTTATTTCAAAATTAAGACGTCATCATGACTGTGTTTTTGTGATAATTATGACGATTTTGTGATGCTAAAATAGCTTTCAACTATGTTATATAATATTTGAGTTATTGAGATTTTGTACACTTCCATGTATTTTGTCACTAACGACCCGGGTTTTGCCTTTAGGCATCTTCAAATTTGATATTGAAGTTCCATCAAACACCCTCAGTCAATGTCTTGAATTATATGTTATATAAGTCTGTAGAATTTAATTCAATTCTATGTTTACCCTATTACAACATTTTTAAATTGGTCTAAATAAGATTAAAGTTTTATTAGTTTTGATATCTTAAGTTGTAAAACTATAGTCATAAAACAGATATAAAGAATATATAGAGAATTAAATGTCTACCTCGTTTTAAAATATATTCTGAGATAAGTAGTAACGAAATCCTTCTTTCAACGATTTAAAAAAATCACCAACTAATGCCGAATCAGCCAGTGGCAAGTCCTTCCTAATTAAATAAAAATGGTGCAATTATTTTGTTGTGGTTATAGGTATTTCTGTAAACCGTAGATAATTCTTAGATGAAAAAATATCTTCATTAATTCAAATTAGTCTTAAAAATATTCATTTAATATGAAATGGCTATATTTGTATTAGTGTTGTCATGTAAAAAAAATCACTTGCATATTAAACTCAAGAGGACAATTGACCCGCATTTGGAATAAATTTACTATCAAGGTGATTGTGCCATATTTGAGACTCAATTAAAAAATTTATAAAGCTCGACAGTACTTTGAACTTAAAATAACGGTGTTAACGCAACTCAAGTATGGCGACATTTTATAATGGCATGATAATAAATTTTACTAACAAAGAGTCATAATTATTTATTACTAAAAATTGGAGTTTGCATATCTATGGAAACGATATATTAAAAAGATGAAGACTAGACAAAATTAAAGTAGAAATTATATATATTTGCTTCATAATATTTTTCATATTATCCATGATGATAGCGAAGTTACATGGAAACTGTTTTTATTGAAAATAAAAATAAAAAGAAAACTAATAAAATATGATTCTATTTTATATGGATTCGGCGGTAACTTTGTGGAAGTTCATTTTTAATATAAAATTAAATTAAAATTGATAACTAACCTAATCTATAAATAAATAACATTACGATACGGTTAGTCTGAAGATGCTTCTTAATGAGGCGAAACGCGTCACGTTAGTGATAAACCAAGTGGAATAACTAAGTTATCAATTTTTAATTTAATTTTGTATTAAAAAAATGATTCATTTAGCATCACTTTAATATCGAAAACATATTTAAAACATCAATTAAGGATTTTAAAATAATAGATCTAACACATGGTGAATTGGTACGTGTTTTATACGCTAAATGGTTATCATTAAACAAATAGAGTTTCGTGGTTACGATTTTTTTATGCTTAAAAATATGCTACTAGATTTGCTTTTAGTTCAGTTTCTTTAACATTTGACTATTCAGATTAATTGAATTTGGTCCTTTATTCAAAACGTTAAGGCGAAATAAAATTGGATTGAGGATATTTCACATAGTAAATACGCCTGTTATAGAAGTATGTTATCCAGCAATTGTTGAGCAGCTTCAGAAATGCTCACTGCATCGCTGAAGATGATACCCAAACAATGAGAAGTATTTTCAACACTATGAGAACAAAAAATAGCCAGAAAGATTTCTCGGTATAGTAGACAATAATAAATTGTTTTAACTTTCTGATATAAGTAATTAGAAGATATTTATCATATCTTAATTCATTGTTTTCCCACAGTTATTAATTACCCAATGATAAATTTATATTCAACGTTATGTTAAAAGAACAAAATCATTTAATGCGTTTAAAAGTATTATTGACTTTCTAACTTTGTTTCTTCAGTAATTACTGAAATAATAAAGAGTGAGTTTTTCATTTGATTTTATTTTATTTTGAGCCTAACTGATTGTTTAAATATTTTGTTAGTTGTAAGCAAATATTATTGCAATGTATAAAAATAAAAAAATGAAAATTATTGAAAATCATTACAGAGATATCTGCAATAATGGATATTAATCTATTATATCTGTTCTCGTGAAAGCTTTAGTCGATTCTACAAATAAACTAGCGGTATTTAACTACAAATAATTGATTATTTGATGACCATTATTTGTTTAAAATACAGTTACTTATTAAAATATCTGAATACTACAAAGATAAATATGATAGTAAAATTAACATTGATTTCCGAAGACAGAATATAAAACGTGAAATTGTGAATTTTATTCTTTCTAAACTACATCAAATCATTATTGAGTTTACCACTGGGAATCGCCATTGCAATAAAATCAAAATTAATTGAATAATTCTTCGTTATTTATTTTAATTGTAAACAATAATAACAGGTTCGAAGTGAGAATTGTGTTAAATAAAATAAATCTAATCTTTGTCACTGTATCACTCCTGAGTTTGTTTTTATAAATAAAAAACGGATATTTTAATCGTTTTTGAATGACGATATGCAATTAAAAATAAACTATAATAATGTGTTAATTATCAAACTTTACTTTTATTTGGCATTCATATAAAGATACTTGTGATAATTGAGTAGGTGCAAACTTGTGAGTGCTTAAGGATTAACACCAAATGAAAAAATAAGACCGTTATTTAGTAAGAAGCAAATGTTTTTAAGCGTTATATTGAAGGGCGTTGAACTTTCAATGTGTAACGGACCATGGCAAAATCAATTTAATTAAATAAAACTGTTTTTACAAATAAATACTACACTCGAATTTTTAGTCATTCATTTAAATGATTCCTTGTTTTTCATTAAAACTTTGAACAAATGAAATTTAAACCACCAGCTGAAGGTGGTTCATAGACAAAAGTTTCTACATAACATAGTAATTTTTTTATGTTAATAACGACATTGCCGTCGTCTTTGAGGAATTTTGAAGCACGGATGAAGTTCAAGAAAAGACCGGCTAAATTGACTCTGTCTCGAAAACCCGACAACGTTGAAATAAAAGTACATATTTTTACATAGCGACATGAAATGTACTCTGGGCTTTCATGCTGCATATTCAGATTCAAATCCCTCGCTAGAAATTTAAATACATATTTCAATTGATACTTATTTAATTAAATATGCGTGGGTGTTTTTGTACCAATTGGAAAAGCTAGAGTTAACAACCATATTTATGACAGGCGATTTAAACTGTCATAGTTTATTGTTTTGGCATCCTTCAGAAAATAAACAATGTGATGAGTTATAATAAATTTTTGATGATATCGATAGTTTTCGCGTTATGTTTGTTTTATGTCGTAATTGTTTCATGAAATGATAAATCTAGAGAAGATTGCAACGTATTTCCGCAACAATATTGGCAGATTGTTAAATATATTTGTTTTTGAATTATTGAGATTTTGTACTATTCCATGTATTTTGTCACTGACGACCCGGGTTTCGCCTTTCGTCATCTTCAGGGATTCGAGCGCACGAATGGACTCAAACTGAAAATTCGTCTCAAACATCTCAATAATTTAAATTTGATATAGAAATTCCATCATGCACCCTCAGTCGATGTCTTAAGTAAAACATATTTGTATATGATTTTCCAAAATTACATTGTCTGTTAGCAATCTTTTAGTCAATCCTAGCACCATTCCTATTCTACTCTTATCGTCTTCGAAAAGGAACGCTTCAACAAAGGAAGACATTTACTAAAAACCAGCATTAGTTTTAGTAAAAAAAATATAGTGCTCCACACAGAGTATATTTTATGCTTCATATTGGATGAGAAAACGGTTGTTATGAAATTCAAATTAATTAAAAAGAAATAAAATAAGCTCTGGTGACTATTATTACGTCACAGTTTTCCAAAGGAAACGGTTTTTATAGGTTTGTTTACTTTAGCGGTCAAACAGTATCTTCGAAAGCGTAACAAGGTTGATGTTATGCAGTGGCGTGGACGTCAAATTGTTATAAATAATTAAGACTACAGTAATTTTGATGAGTAGAATTCAATAAAATAGGTACACTATTCGTATATTTAGCTTTACTAGAACAAGATAATAATATCGATATGCATTAATTTAGGCATTATGTCACCATAAAAAATATTTTTATATTGATATTTACACGCAATTGAAAAATATGGCTCATTAGCAATATGTTTTTATATATGTATTTTATTTCATTAATCTCAAAATACTTCATAGTGTTATCTGTGCACATTCAAATAACGTGAGTCTAGTATTTGTTTTCTGATCAGAAGGTTCTGGGTTAAAGTTCCAGAAACTTTAATATTAAATTTAGTTGCTGTCAATGCAAAATTTTAGATTGAACGGAGTTTTAGATTGACATCTATTTATATATATATATAAAAAATAATGTTTGTTTGTTTCGTTTTTAGCATTCATCTGATTTCAATGAAACTTTGGTGAGTTGTTGTGCGCACACATGTAAAGATTTTTGAAAAAGAAATCTAAAATATATTTAAAAAAAATCAAATACGTACAAACAGCAATATATCGGAAAACCTTCTGATCTATTTGTGTAAACACCAGATAGAAAAACAAAAAATATTCTGTATCCAAAAGATCTTCAATAAACGGAATTAAAACACACTTTCTTTCTTTGAGTGGCATTGCAACGCATGACGGGTACTCGCTAGTAATAAATAAAAATTTACTATATGACGCATTTGGGAATTGGCTGTAATGGAAAATGTTTTTTTTTTTTAAATAATTAATCTCAAAACATCAAGACTTTTTCGTCTGTATGATTTTTTTGGTCATTAAAATGACTTTGTATGTAATGTACGCGTCACTTCACTGGTTCCTTTATTGACCGTCTGCCACTGCGACATTGCTCTGTCAAGTGACCGACATTCGACAAATGCCGACACAGATTGAACATATAGACTTTTCTTTTATGTGGAATATGTACGTGAGACAACGCTTGGTGTCCGATATAAGGTAAATACCACCAATCAAATATAACTGGGGTAATTCTTAAAATTAATAAACACCAAAGTTTATTTAAGAAAAGAAATCGTAATATAATGATCACATTATCAATGCTCTGGCCAAAAAAATGTTTAATTTGTTGACAAATTGTCATTTGAGTTATATATACCATACGTAACAGAAATTACAACTATTTATTGATTGGATTGGCGTTTACTTGGTAGAACTCCATTATAATAGGATAAAATTACAAAGTATTTAGTTCTACAAGAACTAAATACTTTGTTATTTTATCCTATTAGAAATTACAACGATCTTTAAAAACTAAGAAATAAAAAAAAGTGAAAAAAATCGAAAGTCGTGAGTCGAAAACAAAATTTACATCCATTTTTATTATTTTTACGAATTTTCAAAAAAAGTATCTTAGTTCACCAGAGTTTGCAGAGATCCTAATGAAAAAAACTAGTAAAAATGATAAAGTGTACGTAGAAAAAATGGTGAATGATTCCATTACTTCAAATAACTGAATTATAATTCCTGAATTGATGAAAGTTTTTTTTTATTTTCTTTTTAATTATCCAATAAAGCAACTAAGAATTCATAAAAAGAGATTAATTAAGTTTTCTTGTTTTTGGTTTCATTCAAATTAATTGTAAAAAATATTTATTAAAATCGCTGTTCGACAATAAATATATGTAGCAACAATTTTTTGATAATCTTGCGCATAATTTTAAACGATCAGTGTACAATTATTCAACGTTTTCATTTAAAAACCTTCGGAAAAATCTTGCAAAAAAAGAATTGGGTGTAACAGTATTTTTTTTTCTTAAATGGAATATTTATAATACCAACAATAGTAAGAAGAGTATGTTCAATAAAAAAAGTTTAATGAATCTAGTCATACAACTGTTTTTGTATAAAAATTATACTGTTGGCACAAACACAAAGACAATAAAACTGTCACACGGGTGACCTTTTCAAGTAAACTTATCTAATTAGAGAATGCAGAAGTTGAGTGCTTTAAACGCTTTTGGAAAACATAAATTGTTCAATTCAACGATCAATCAGCGCGAACATTGAGAGAATGAATACCAGAAATGTTTTTGTCTTTTACCATCCGAAGAATTTAAGCACTGACAGATAATATGCACGGTTAAAATGTTCGGTCTCTTGATAATAAATTTTCCCGGAAGACATTTCGCTGACAATATGTTTTGATTGTTCGTAGTTAATTGGCCAATTTATCTAGATATTGCTGAAGAAAATATCTAAAAAGGTATGTTATTTGAAATGATTGTTAACTAATCATCATTATAACAAAATTAAAAATTGAATTATTCAACTTAATCGGTAAAATTTAATTTGAAAATATTTTTGCAATGATTAATTTTTTTTTTCTCAAAACATTTCCTACTAGATAGTATCGTAGTAACCAGAAAAAATAAAAATATATTCCAAGCAAATTATCAGGAATGTCTTTCCGTCATAAAATCTTCGACGCTTACGTAGGATTGTGTGAAAATACTCGAAAGAAAAACCGTGATTATGCCCTGTAAACCATATTTATTGATTGAATTAGCATTTACTTGAAAAAACTCCATTATAATAGAATAAAATATCAAAGTAATTAGTCCCACAAAATTTTGTTAGGTAGTTCGGCTTAACGACATTTTCAGAACAATTCTGTTTCCTATAGTTCTGACGAGTTTGTAGGACTAAATAATTTGATATTTTATCCAATTAGATCATATTTTTTCCTAATATAAAGCATATAAACTCATATTAAAACGTTTTAACAGAGTACAGATAGAAAGGAACTAGTTTGCTGATCGGTCTCTCTACTACTCGTTTTCGGGGTCGAAAGGTGGGAAGGAATGTCATCACATATGTCCATGGCTTTAAACACGTATCTATAAATAAACTAACCAACATACCTAGCCAGCGACAATTTACAGTTGACACCATTAATATGAAAAAAGATAATATATTATATCGTCCTTTGCCAAAACTATTTATTAGCTACAAAGAAATGAACATATTGTTTTGTAAACATTCAATGGTCGATGGCGACTTAAAAATACCTTTTAATCAAACATTCATTTAGCTTTTTTTAAAACTGAGATAATACGTATTTGAAAAACAATCTGAAAGTAGATAGATCGAACAAAGGGTTGTGATTTTATAGAATTAATCATATTTGATTTTATTTAAAAAAATAGGTTATCGAACAATAAGGGATAAGTAATTTAATACGTTTACTGTATTTATTTATCCTTCTCAAAGCACAATAAACATTTATTTAATTATAGTTTTATCACAAAATCACGGTATTGCGTGATGACAATTGTCCGCCACGACGTATTTCATCACGAAGTGTTGAAGTATTATTCCAAGTCGAAAGCATAAGGCATGGTTCCTTTCCAGTTGACTGTAAGAAGTAAGCTGCATTTAACGTAGGCAATACAGACAATTGGCCATTGGCACAGGAGCGGTTAGCGTGACACTCCAAGACAGTAAATGAACTTCCACATTTAACTATTGTGCGATATCCGGGTGCCGTTCTATTATGCCAGACATATTCAATTATGGATTTAAATATATTCCCGTAAAGATGTAACACACTTATAAATAAATTGTTATTTTCTATTATTCAATTGTTGTTATTCCACTTATTAATAAATAAGTATTTCGTGAAATAAATATACTAAAAAAGTTTGAGGTGTCGAAAATCATCACAAGGAAAAGAGTCAACAGATTTTTTTTCCAGTTTTTTTTATAAATTATGATTGTTTTATTGTTTGGTACTGTAGGCGAGTAGCTAAACGCTCGTTGGCGTTTGATTTGTCCTTTTATACCCCCAGTGTTATATCCTTCCATTCTGTAGTCCTCATAAAAAACTTCTGTTGAAATGTCATATTAATTGTTCATATACAATTAAGAACAGTATAATTAATTTTACGAAAAGAAAAATCAGAAAAAAATATATTCACATATGGGATATATTTACATCAAATAATTTAAAAGGGTCGAAACATTTTTCGGAAGATAAAATTTTTTATGCTAATAGGATTTGAATAGATTTTTCTTTAGACATGCCTTGTAATAAATGTTCAGAATGTGAAAAAGTATTTTATCATAGATAGCAACCCAATAAATTGACTTGAGTATCCCTTTTCATGAAGTGGCCCGTATGGATGGCACGCTAGTGGACGAGACAATGGCTTATACTGGCCTACAAACGAAATAATGTATTGTTGTCGTTATTAGCTATCCGCGGATCCGGTAAACCAACTTGATACGTTTATCTGTAATAAACAAAAGAAAGACTGTTTTTAAATTTATGTGAATTGAATTAATATTTTCAGTAAGTGTATAAGCATGTTGGATTCTGAAAGAGGAAGTTTCAATCACGTGAATTTTGTCTAGCACATCTCCTAGATCAAACTTTAATTGCTCAATTTAAAATAGTGTCGTAATAGATTGATCAAAAATGACATCATATTAGGTTTTTTTAAATATTTCAAAAACAATTTGTACTTTGTACAAACAAAAAATGATGCTTTAAATACGATTATCTCAGAGCTTGTTTTCATGACTTAATTTCTGTCAGTACGTCTTCGATATACTGAATTCTGAACGAGTATTTTCAGTGTTATGTTGAGACTTAACATGTCACAAGTTTTTTTTGGTTTCTCAGTGAGAGCTCTTTTTCAAATTAAAAAAAAATCTGATCATATAACATAACTGTCGTCATTTTTTAAACCACTGCAGAGTGTGATAGTTATTTCGAGGATGAAAATAAGTTATTTGAATGTAGTATGTTTTCTTTTATTGATACGTTTACAATTTGATTTTTTTTTGATAGTTTTGTATAGTAATACATGTTATAAATTTAACGCTGAAAAACAACAGTATATTTTTGGATAACCTTTATATTCTGATGGTGAAAAATTATTAAATACTATTATAACTTAACATTTTTATTCCAAGAAGAGTAGATCTATTTCTTGATTAAGCTTAATTTGGCTGCGTGTGAATTTTTTAAGGTCCCAAAGGTTTCATTCACGTAAGATATCGACTGAGGATGTTTGAGAGAATTGTAATATCAAATTAAAATTGTTCAAATTGTGTACATTAACACATATTTCGTCACTAACGATCAGTTTATGCCCTTTGGCATCTTCAAGCATTCGAATTTAAACATTTCTCATGCTTTAAAACTTACGTAAAATTAGTATCTATATTAAAAGTAAGCCATTATTAATTTACTCTAAACTTACACGAAAATAGTTACCTCTTATTAACAAATATAATATGATGGTGAGCATCAGATTCTCGAAAATCCCTTCTAATATTTGTCATTGTCAGTATGTGAAATTGAAATCGACTATTTGCAAGACAAATTGGTTCCAATAAGCTATATGTAACTTTGTAATATGATATTTTTACGTAAATTTGATATGCAGATATGCATTTAAAACGTAAGATTGAATTACACTGTGTATGAATACTCAACTCCACTCATTCGTACGATAAAAACATCTGATTCCATGTATTTACATACGATTGAGATGTAGCAAAATCCACTTTATACCGCAATATCAGGTTGATGGTTTTTTGTTCTACTTTCTAATAGGAATTCAAAAAAATGAATAGTTCAACTTCCGAAAAAATTCTACAATCATTATTAAATTAACGTCAATGCTTACTACTTATGTGGTTTTGAGGATATACAAACCCGCATTAAGATAACACAAATTAATATTCATAAGAGTTAAGGTTAGGTTTTGTTCTTGCCATAATGGCGACAAATAGCTCAAAAAAACACCTGTGATAAACAAACTATTAGTGTCTATTTACTAATTTTAAAACTATAAATTATTTTTCTTTACAAATAAACGAAAGGAAAAACAAGTGCAATGCTTTAAAGTAAATCGATACACTGAATATAAAGTGCCATTTTAATTTGAAATATGAATTTAGTTTGTATGGTTAAAGAATATTTTCAATGTTCTTTTTGGCTTGATAAGTTAGAAAAGTATTAATAAAAATCACATCATTGAAAAAAAAATAGGTTTTAAGTTTGGTGTAAATCTGAATGATAAGTTACATACTTTATTTTTATAACTCTTCCACAATTAACGGGCGCATTCTAGTCCTTTCATATACAATAATCTTAACCGAATTTTAAATTTAAAAAGTAATATTGCAATTAATACTCAAAACGTTGCACGTCAGCTATTAAATTATTTCGAAGATTTATCTTTTATAAGTGAGCATTAATGAGGCAATAAGTATCAGTTCCAATACTGAAAAAACTTTACATCCTTATAAAAATCAAAAGAAAACAGCTTTAGGTATATTTTTAATTAATTGTTCAAATATTCTGAGCAGTTGTTTTTAAATTTTAAACATAAAAAATGGGCAAAAAATCAATATTTTCTATCGGAGAATTATTTGTACAAAGCCATTAGGTTGTTTTTGTATATGCATATTAGAAAAAGCTTATAATAATTAAAAAACTGTTTAGTTCAACATGTTTTTGTTCGTTTAAAAATGTATGTAATACCTTCAAACTAGTATAACCAATATTTCAAAAGATTGTAATGTTTTAGTAGGATTTTACAATGAAAAAATTACTCAACAGTTTAAACTGATGTTCTTTTTGTAGTATTGTGTGTCGATTTTTTAAAAGGATATCGAATCCAATTGTTCTAAAATATTTTACGCGATTAGCACCTACTGACAAAAAACGCCACTTATCGATGAACCAAATGTTAAAGATTTATATCGATACAACTAGAAATTGGAAGATTTGAGATATGGACGATCAAAGTTGCGACTCATCTAAACTGACTCGTAAACAGTGATGGCTGATTATTTTTTTATTCGAATAGGTGGTTAATAGTTTATAGTTTTAGAATTAAAGTTTGTTTCTTTGTGAAACGCCACGATTCACAAAAATGTATTTCTACAATGCGATACGAAACTGAGAAATTATTTAATTTTGCTGATTCCCATATGCAAATATCTGCCCTTTGAAAGAAAACCTGTACATTTTGCAACCTTTACTTTTGTAAAACTGTAGAAGAGCAGTGTTCGAATATAATGGCTAACTTAACTCAAAACATCAAATTTTTGACTTATACAGAACTGAGCCATCGATATGATATTTTTTGTACGGTTTATGGACTGTAAATAACATAAAAAAATCAGTTAATATTTTTTTATTCTCAAACCTAAATTTAGGTGATAATACAGAATCTTTTAAATATATAATAGTCCAGACCACTCTGTAGACAGTTTAGTATTATCACATATCACATGTAGGTATGAAAATTTTTCATAACGTAAACGTTCGCAGTGTAAATTATGCACACACAGTTCCGACGTACTAGCTACGTTAGACATTCAGTATTTTAATTTTAATACCGTCATCTATGAAGTTTACGGTTATATACGGTTATATGGTTATGGTAGAATAATTGAGGCGATAAAGGTTCAACGACTGTAGCGACATTTTTAATGATTGTAATATCAAATAAGACCTACACAATTCATGCAACCCCACATTGAGGTCAACGATGAGTTCATTTATTTTTGAAATTAATTAAAAGCATTTAATAATTATTAAAATGTACATTGATGACAACAAAGGCTAATCATTCATTATTTGGCATTCGTATGGAAGGATCTTTAGATTATTAAAAGTGTCAAATTTAAATTTACTTTATAGAACAAACTTCTGTAAAATTAAATCTATTGCAAATAGTGTGTTTTGTTGATTCTAATATTAAACCAAATTGAAATTTGTCAATTGTTTGTGCTTTAAGACAAGAAAATATTGCTTTCAAAGATTGCTGGCTATAGATTTAGAAACAGTGGAAAAATGAAACAAATTGATACCATTAGATATTTCAACAATGGCATTGATAACGCACTTGTTACACTTCACCGAACGGACAAGTGTTCCTTTGAAAACGTTGAAACAAAAAAACTACCGGATTTATCAAGGAGAAGGGAGTTAGACAAAGAAAATATTTTAGAGACAATGGATGGTTTTAATCAGCTTTATCGGCTATTTTCTGGGGTATCACTATTACAATGGCATGAAAAAATCTTCATTATTCTTCATCGACTGCTAACAATTTGGAAATGAATTAAGGCATCTTTATCACGACTCTTTTCAAAAATAGTGTAATAAAATACCATTCAATTTGAATGAATAGAACAATTTCATTCTGAATACGTTACTTACTAAATTGAGGTCCGGAAGTTCAATTAATGCGCACTGTTCTTTTCCTTACATTTCGAATGCAATCAATTATGTGCTAAATAGTTTTGATTGAATTTAATTCTATTATTTTGCATACGCTTTGTCATTTACGATAAGAGTTTTGCTCATAATCGTTCAAAATTTTGTGCCATTTTATATCTTTTATGACTCAAAATAATGATTTCGCTTTTCAACATCTTCAGATCCCCAATTAAACGTATGATCTTCATCTGTCTCAAGTAATTTTCAGGGACAAAGAATTCGTATTTTTGCAGACAAAATTTGAATGGCTTAACCTATTATTGAAGCTCTAGATAACCCGCTCAGTCTGAAGCAGTATCTCATACAAATTATCTCGAAAATCAAATGTATTTATTTATCAAAAATTATTTATAATCACCTCAAAGACAACATTTTATTAAAATCACGAATAATGTGTTGTTATATAACATGTTTTTAAATACACATGTCTTCTTCCATATTTTCTCCCTATGTGGAGCATATGGCTACCACACGGCGTCTCCATGAATCCCTGTCACCCGTCAATCACTTTGCTTCCTCCCATGACATGCCAGAGTCCCTCAGCTCCGCCGAGTACATTCTATGAATAGTGCCCGATGGTCTTCCAGGACGCTAGAATCCCACAGGTCAGAAGTAGAGGCAAGCAAGATTGAGGCTTTCCGTAGGCATCCGCAGCACGTGACCCAGCCAACTCCAACGTCTTTCCATAATCGCCGATGTGACAGGGCGTTGCCCGGTCCGTTCCCTAATCTCTGAATTCCTCAATTTATATACATATAGAAGGAAAAAATGCATAAATTAATATTTGTAGCTATACTGGAATATTTTGCGGCCCCTCGATGGGCCGTCATGTTTTGGGAAGCACTTCAGTACTAATTATATTATCAGTTCTAATATAACGAATATTAATCTTTAAAGTAACACATCAATATATTTTCATTAACAGATCTCTAAAATTATGATTATATCATAATAAGAATCTGAATTACATTATTAGGCGAAATATTTATTCATACAAATGATTTGAATAGGATAATAAACTATTACCAATAAATAGCATAATAAAGAATATATTATCATACTTAACAGTAAAATTGAAGTCATAATCAAGTTACCCGTTATAGAATTATGAAGAATATAATAATAGTAGAATATTGTTGTGTTGAATTTTAACCTCATTTTGGGATTAAAAGAATAAATTTGTTCCATATTTTAATTCAAATTATTGGCGAATATGAGGCTAAAAAATGTTTGACTGATCAGAACGATTGTGGAAACTAATCTGTTTGAAACGAGAGCGGAAGTTTTGAAGGTTTCCCATTGAATTCGCAACATGAATCCCGGAGTATGTAAAAATGCAATTTCCTCTACAACCGCAGAATAATCATTGCCTTTTTCATTGTTCCATCCACCGTAATGCTAGTTGTGCGGTATGCTGTATCCTGAACCAGGGGTGGGCTGGAGGCAACTCGGAGGAGATTAGATCAAATCAATACCCAACTGAAATTTCTGTAGATCATTTAAATGTATTATGAAATAAAAAACATTTTGAAATTTCTCCTAAAATATATTTATTTCAGCTTCATAATAAGAGAGCCTAGCCGTTCATAAGTTTATAGTCTGACAATGCTTGAAAACGCCGATGTTTGATATATCGATGACTCAGTTCCATAGGACTATAAGTAAACAATTTATGTTTTGAGTTACGTTAGGCAACATATTCTACAGTTCCACAAAAGCACAGCTTGCAAAATATACAGATTTTCTCTCAAAAGGCAGATATTTGCACACGTAAATCAGCGAAATTAAATAAAATCTCAGCTTCGTATACATATGTATCGAAATATCGTATTGTGTAAATATATTTTTGTGAATCGTGGCGTTCTATAAAGAAACAGCATTTTATCCAAAAACTATAAATTATTGACCACCTATTTTAATAAAAAAGTAATACGAATAATAAGCCATCACTTTTTACGAGTCAGTTTAGATTGATCAAAACTTTGATCGGCCATATCTCAAAATTACCAATTTCTAGTTGTATCAATATGTTACTAGTCCATCGGTATATTGCTTCCAGATGTTCTTAGGTGATAGACGCAACATTTTTACTAAAGATGCTTTGAACTATTATCCTTCATACTTAACACGTGTACATTTTTCCCTTTACCGTAATTGTACACGGTTTTGAGAGCCGTTTATCGGTTTATCTACGATGGTTTAATAAAACATTTGAAACATGGAATTGGAGTGAAAAAAATACAACATGTTTCTGCGTCAATCTTGAAACACTTCAACTTTAGCAATCTAATGTAGATCAGTACATTTTTAAGCTAATGATATTAATAATTTTACGGTATATTGTGTACTGTTTGTCGCGGATAGCTCTGAGATTTAGCGAGTTCCTTGTTACATATTGGCAACCCACCGCTTTCCTGAACCATGAATTGTAATGAATTCCAAACCGATTTGTTCAACACAACAAAACCGTAGTATCCAGATGAGCAATTTAAGATTATAGAGTTGTTATGAATTACTAACGTAGTATTAAATAAACCCCATTATTTCTAACGTGACTATCCCAAGAACTATATAAACTATTTTCTGTGATGTTATCTCTTTATATTGGTTCGATGAGTATATCAAATATTTTAACTGATAAATAAATAAAAAGCATTTGTTAGTATTGAGAATTTTTATCTGTATACATGTTATATTTGTTAATATGACAACGTGTTGCTGTATATTATAATCGTAAAAGCAATACTTTCATTGATTTTAAATAAATAAATATTGTACGGAAAAAACCCAAATAAAAATTATGTCAAAATAGATATTCGGCGATTCAATAGTATTTCAATGTTTTAATTATAATTCAGTCAAAAGAGAATATTCTGACAAACTTTACGTTAAAACATATAAAACAATACTCATCTGGAGTTACTATTGTCCACGCAAAATATGTCGACATCTGTAACAATATCGTTGAAGAATATTAAATCTCATCACCAATGTGTAGGCTGGTTTTACGTATTGAAAGAAGAAACAATTCATGTCCATGATTCTTCAGAAACTGATCACGACCAGCTTATCAATCACAAGAATGACTCATTTTGCCCCACACAAGCTGGAGAAATATGTAACCATATACGTTTTTCTTCAGGCGTTATTAAGCTCTAGAATGCCTGTCAGTTGGGTATATTACAATAAGAATAAATTTTAATGGTTAAAGATAATATTTTTTATTTATGGAAAGCTTCAATATAAAAGAGTTCGTTAGTATGATAGCTTTAGTTACTAATCACTACTCTTATGTAAAAAAAATATTTGAAAAAATCACATAAAATTTGGAACATATTATAATACATTGTTGTTATAATAATTTATCTAAATCTATGTAAACTTTCATCGGAAGATATGATTTATAAAACACTAAGAATATAATATTGTATTGAAGTGTATATTTTTTGTACATGTAAAGTTTCAAAACGCGGTAACTTAATAGGCATTCATGCAAGATATTATCTTTTAAATGACATTTGAATACCAAATGAGTCAGTTCTGAAAGAAATTCATACAAAGTTGGCTCGGGAAACGAGTTTTTTGTTACAAAAGTATGGACTTCGACTAATATAAATTGCTAACGTAATTATTAATGCGGGTTTGGCGGGCGAATGAAGATTAGGTATTGCAAAAGTTGAAAACGTTTTTTTATGCTTAAAAAAATGAGGTAAAACAATATAGCAGAAACAATTATTGAACAAAAACACACCTGCATATAATATCCTCGAAGTTTCTGGAAGTTTTGAAAAGAAAAATGATAAATTATTTTAATGGATACCCAATGCCTGTAAAAAGTAACAGATATTATTAAAAAAACTATTATTCTCCTTATTTTAATGTCTCTTTTAAATTATTTAACTGTGTTTTATACCCGGCATGAGTTGCAATGCCAATAAAAGAATGAAAGTGTTTGTGTTTTAATTCTGTTTATTGAAGTGTTTTTTGATATACAATATTTTTTGTCCGTTTAGTGCGTACACGAATAAACCAGAAGACTTTCTGACTCATGAGCAGGCCACATACAGCTGTTCATGTGGGAAGCATGGATTTTCCAAATTTAGTCTACACACTTGTAGTGATTGTCCCTGTGCTTTGTTGATGGTCATTGCAAATGCTAGTCGCACCGGAAACTGCAGATGTTTGAATTCGACTGACATACTTGTCGGAAACATTGGGATGCAACAGTAGATTTTCTCCTTAAAATTTTCCATTTAAGACCGAAAATTGGACTTTTTGTAAACACAGTACAAGCAAACAAGTCGAAAGTCTACTGCTAGGCCATAACAGAACAAATATTTGGTTTTATTTGGATAGGTATAAGCGAGGAACCTAGAGAAAAGGACAAAAATAAGCCATCCGTATTCACCTCTACCCTCAATCGTTGGGTTATCGTAGCGTCTTCAAAATGTATAAGTAAACTTAGTCGTGAGTCGAGTTTAACAGAAAGTTTCAATGAAAACAAACAAAAAAAAACTAAATTAACCACTCCCTATGATGGAAACGTTAACGTTTTGAATATTATGTAAACCAATTATCAAAAACAATTTTGATTGATATAGGTTCTTTCATTTTCAATACAAATAAAAATGTAAATAATTATCCTATAAACAATTTTAATTCAAATGAAAATCGGTTGATATACAATACTTATTACAATTTACAATTACAATTAAAAGGAGTGAAAAACGTGTCACGCATAATAATACAAAAAAATATTTAACGAAATAACATATCTTTCATTCATGCGTACAGGCAGCACGTCTTAAATTTTTACATACACACTAATTAATACAAATTAACACATATTTTATACTGCAATTAAAACTTACAACATTCGTTGGTAGGAACAATATACGTGTAGTTTCTTGCGGAGATCCGTTGCCTAGCATAACGGTGAACAATATTAGCATGTCATTATTGAAGTGACGTCATAACCACACATTTTCATATAGTCAAACATATTCAAGAACGATTATTATCAGTAGAACAGATAAAAGTCATTTTTTCGAAGTCGTCAACTTTCGCACAAAATTGTTTCGTGGAAGTACGTATGAATGTTGAATGTACGAAAGACGTGGAATGTAAAAAAACTTTATGGATTAAGCATGTTGTATTAGATGAAAAACACAGCATTCATTTCCGGGTGGGTATAAATACTGCAATTAGTTTGAGTGTACAGGAACACTTTTTTAGAATAATAATACGATATCGATAAAAATATGACTTACTTAACATGAACGAAATAGCGTAATTAACGAAAGGTTGGGTTTTAAATCACGTAAAAGGTGTAACTATTTGAAATTGTAGTTAATATATACATTTATTTCTTTTCTATTAATCAATAAAATCATTTGCTTATAATGTACAAGGGTCATAAATATAAAATAAATATTGCAGAAAAAGTCATCTTAACAGGAAGGATTCAATTTTTTTGATCCATTAGTCAAAAATGATCAACTTTTTGTGCTAATTATATTTGAAATTGAGGTTTTTTAAGACCACATTTTATTCTAAAACGATAAAATGAAATTACTGGAGTGAAATTTAGAACTCAAATATTAAACTATTAGACCCGCACGACACTTACATACGACGCGTAATATGTAACTAGTGAATTCGTAACACTACTAAACAAAATGTGAACTTTTCGTGGTGTCAGTTCATAATACTAAATATACATATATTTACAATTGATATAAGAATTGTCCAATGAATCAAATAGATCATAAAAAAATATTAGAGTAAAGAAAATTGAGCATTAGTGAAATTTACACATTGGCGCTCTCACGTGCGATTGGGTGGCGTCAGTGGCGTGTATGCTTTCAAACAAAAATGTTACACTCGCTTCTTATTTTAAAGCACACATCACCTAATCTAGCGTGAAAACGACCGTGTGTAAAGCCAGTAATTTTTTGTTCTATACCAACTGGAATTTAAAGACCCTATTTTCAATTATATATTATTTGTGGATTTCTGTTTTACCCATTGCTAATATGTTAGTAATAATATAAATACCGACAAATGATTTTATCAAAACCTGAACTAATAAGTGACAAAGTTAATGTTTTAATGCTTAAATTACGTTCACGTGTCGTTATTACAACGCATTATAATAAAGTCCTAGATTAAAAATGTAAGTATCTTATGTAAAAAACCATAGAGTGATACACGCTTCATAGAGCAACTAGGTTAACTGTGTCTATTGTCGTTCAGTTGGGACCGGAGTGGTGATTGATCCTTAGATAAGATGGCAGTCTGTTAGATAAATAGTAGTATCTACTCTGCACAAGTGTGGCTATCTACAAAAGCGGTAGCTGTTAATGACATCCTTCCCCGCGTCTTACGGCATATTAATTGTTCGCATTAGGCGTTAGTCTTTACAATGTATTGTTGTTTCGCTAGCACATTTGCCATGGATTCACGAGCGGATGATGACTGAAATATCAGATAAATATTATAAGATATGAGATGCGATTACAGTGTATTACTGCCATTTACTCACGAATATATTTATTTGGATGTATGCATTTATCACGAGCCAAATTTGGTCATAATAATAAGCAATACTTCAAGTTTTGTACCGTTCCATACCGTACCGTTTTAAATTTACACTAAATATTTTTTAAGCATCTTTAATTGTGTATCCTTGAAATGACAAATCTCTTCTGTTTTTGTGAAACCATTAGTAACTGCACAAATACTTTACCGAGACGAAAAATAATCTCAAAATTTTAAATACGACTAAATAGATTTCTACAAAAATTCGACCAGAAATCTCGTAACGTAAATATAGCTAATGGGGTAAAATATCAAAGAATTTATTTCTACAGTACTTAACGCCATCATCAGAACTATCTAGTTTTGAACTAGCTCTGACAATGGCGTAAAGTGTATTTATTTTACCCTATCATAATGGAGTTATACCAAGTAAATGCCAATTCAAGCAGTAAATATAGCCATTTTTGTATGTTATTATTTCAATTTCGATAATACTTTTCAGTAAATTCATTTTACACTAAAAAATCAATTATTATTTTATAAAAAATTTCAATTAGATATGTGGAAACCCCAGTCTACCGTTTCTGAATTCATCGTATTTCCAAATGTATTGTCGGCTTGGAGACTTTTCCACATTCATCATTGCCTTTGAGGGGCCATTTAAACACGACAAATGCACATTCCACTGTATTGCCAATTGAAACAACGCAATTGTTTGATTTGCTTTTGTTTTTTTTTAAACCATATTCGCTCCCTATTCGGAGCATATGGGCATCATGCGGTTGCTCCAAGCTTCTCTGTCCGCCGCCAGTCTCCTCGCCTCCTCCCAGGTCATCCCAGCGTCCCATAGCTCCGCCGAACACATCCTATGGATGGTCATCAGCGGCCTTCCAGGGTGACGGAATCCATCTGGTTGGTAGAAGAGACAGGCAAGATTCAGGCTCTCCTGGGACATCCACAGCATGTGTCCAAGCCAGGTCCATCGTCGCTTTTTTCATTTTGGACGTAATAAGAGGCTGATCCGTCCGCTCTCTTACCTCCGAGTTCCTGACAAAATTAAACCACCCTACCCCTAGTATTCGCCACAAACATCTGTTTTAAAAGCACAGTATACGTTTACCCTGGGTCTTGGTGAGGTGCAATGACTCGCAACTATAAAGCAACATCGTCAAGATGCATGCATTGAATAAGTGGCTCTTGATTCTGACCGAGTACAACCGTGAGTCCCAGACTTTCCGCATTGAGTTAAAGGTTGCTCCAGCAATCTTTACGCGGATTGCCATCTCCCGTGATGTGTACCCCCAAGTACCTGAAGCCGTCGACTATCTCGGTGTCATCGATTTGCTTTTGTAGTTAGCTTTTGTAGCAGTTAATAATGCTTCTAGCTAACCGAAAACAGTTTTGATGGTTAAAGTCATTTTGTAATATGTTGTACATTAAATGTGTTTAAATATATATGCTTATTTGTTTATGTTAAATATGAAAGAGATACATGCTGCCGTTAATGTAAATTAATATATATTATTGCTTGGTTCGTATTATTTACGTATGGGCATGTGAATTTGTCCTTGCACCCGTATGCTGTGGGTGATAGCTGTAATTTAGTAAATGTAATTTAGTAAAACTGTTTACAAGCACTGCGTGAGATTACTATTTTTCTACATGCAATAATTGTTTATTATCTACTCTTCTACATGACAGACTTTCTATGTAAGTCTACGAATACGAAAAATATCCCGACGAAGTCTATGCGCTGTACGTCACACCGTACAACAAATTAAAAACATATAACAAAGAAGATTGAATTATAATCATATTTATTGAATTAAATACTGACAACTGCAAAACTTGAATTGAACAGATTATTGTATCTTTTAACGTTAGTTTAACTGCATTTAGTTAATAGTTAACGTGATGTTCATTGAAAATGTCGTCGCTGTACTGGAAGAAAACACTAAATCGAAAAAGAGACATATTGAATTAGTTATTCCTACATGTTCATTGTTTTGAATTCAATCGTATGGAATAACAAACTTATTTTTAAAAATTACGCTTTTACCTAAAAACAGTTTTGTACAAACAGACAAAATGAAAAAGGAATAGCATTTCAAACATTTGACAAACTTCAAAATACAATTACTCAAAACAAGTATTTTTCAGTAAGTGACTTCTTCCAGAACAATGACGATATAATAGACATTTCATTTGGCTTTAATCTATTTGTAATACTCTTACTATTATAAATAGTGTAATTAACTTACTGCGTAAGTTTTGATTTTTTTATTGTTTGTATAGTTTGGTGTCGAGCATGTTTGATTTTTCGTAAAATAATTGTTTGCATTTAAAATTTTATATGCCCAGTTATTATTTCTGCAAACATTTCGGCCTGAAAAATTATGAAAATACTTTTTTATGTAATAAAAAGTTTATAAAAATTTCGTAAAAAAAGTGTCAAAACTTTGAAACTTTACAACCTAGGGAAAAAATTATATTTTATAATATCGCTAAGACTTTTTATTAGTCTTCTCAAGGTTACTTGCGACCAAACTATAACTATATTAATATAATGATGATAATACAATTTTATGGAACTCTGCTGGAGCATCGTTTTTAGTACTTGAAAATGTAAATTATGTTTTATCGTTGAAAGGAAATTTCTTGATGTCAAGTTCAGTGTTCATATATTAGGTAGGCGGTATATCTGATCGGCAGTCACGAAGAAAATCTCATACGGTCTTACGGTAAATTTGTTATGAGAAATTCAGATAATTGTCGGATTTAAATTTATTCACGTCATTCACGATAAAAATTACAAATTTTATATGAAATTCTGTAGTGCACTAAAATTGTACCTAAAAATAGAAAGGTGGGGCTAGGAAAAGAATAGTAGTTAGCTTATTGGTATCGTTGTACGTTTTTATAATAATGTTTGTAGAAGGAGATGTAAACTTCATATCGTCATTGGCCTGAAAGAAAACCGAAAAATACTAGTTTTGAGTAATTTGACTTTAAAGTTTGTCAAATGTTTGAAATGCTACACGTTTTTCATTTTGTTTATTTGTATAAAACCGTTTTAAAGTAAAAAATATAATTTATAAAAATAAGTGTGTTATTCTATACGATAGAGTTTGAAATAAGGAACATTTTGGTATAACTAACTTAATATGTCATTTTTTCGATTTAGTGTGTGAACATAAATCGACTGTTCATGTGTAGATTTGAACCCACGGACACAACAACCGAATGGGATGTATACCCATAAGCGTTGGACATTTGACTACAGGAACTGTACAATGGTTTTGTGCTTAAAATATTTCAAAACAATAATTATCTCCGAGTATTAGTTTTAGTTTTAAAAACTTCAGTCTCGTCAAATTGTAGCAATATTTTAAATTGAAATTGTTTATTATAATGCTTTACATCTGGAATTTGAAAATGGTCAAGTTAACGGTTGCAAGGGAACGTGGACATCTTCGCAAATGTCAGCAAATAGAAGAATATACAAATTGATATGGCATCCATACAAACAAACATCGTGATGCTGTCACTAAAGTGGCAGCAAAAAGTATTACGAAAGTGTATGTTTAGACACGCACGACACCAATATTAAATTGATGACGGATACACTATCGTACGTTGCAAATTTGTATGGAAAACAGGAAAAAGCACATAGGTTTATACTGACATGCTAATGAAATTTTTGCAATAGTGTGTATTCTTCTGCCGCTTTAAATTTTGTCTAGTAAATAAATTAATCGCTCTGAAAGTTAACAATACTTAAAAAAACAAGACATTTATTTTTTCATTTATTTTTTCATTTATTTTTTCATTTATTTTTTAAGACGACTGAGTGGGTCTGATGAGTAATACAGAAGGTTAGTTAAATAGTACTATAATGAATATAAAAGACAAAAAAGAAGTGTACAACATCCTAATGAGTTGTATTTTTAGTCCAAAGGATGTTATAAATATCATCAATCGATATTTCTGTCACAGAAACTAAAGGTTGATAGTTATTATTCTCAAAGTTTTTTTTACTTAAAATAATATAAATACGTATATTGAACATTGAAAGCATTTATATTTGATGACGAACAAAAAGAGGCTAGAAATACGATATAAAGATGGAGAAAGAGAGAGACACTTTTGAATGAGCAGCTTTTCAAGGAATTTAAATATACATTTTTTACCATGTCCGCTCCCAACGTGGAACATATGGCCTCCTGATAGAGGTATTTTAATAGAACTTTTTTCATGTGAACTGTTTGTTACTCGGTCGCTCAAAACTTTACTGCTAAAACTCTTTTTGAGCGACTGAGTGTATATTATAGTCTAATATTAATTCGCACAGTGGTAGTTCTGACGCTAAATCGAGATTTATTAATCATTAAATTTGAAATCATCCCAAATATTCTTACAGAAATGTTAAAAGTCATTATTTTAAAACATTCAATTGAACTTTATAAACATATACCAAGTGATAAATTATATATATATCGATTGTGGAAAGGAAAAACGACGTCGGTTGTCGGTTGACAACAAAAAATATTGTGTATAGCTTCCATAAAACGTGCTAATACACTGTATTTATATATAAATTTATAATATATCGACTGTAGAAAGGCAAAAGGACTTATATCTCCGTCTTTTTAAAATATTCATCTTTCAATAATGTCAATGTATACAATTTAATACACGTTTTGTTTGAGCTATACACAATATTTTTTGTGAGTGGGTTACGTCCTTTTTCCTTTTCACAGTCGATGTGTATATTCAATTGAATACAAATCCACAATTATTGGTCTTTGATTAAATATGTATTGTGGTCATGGTTCCAAAATGACAAATGATGAAAAAAATATTATATTATATGCGCATCACAATAAAGTTCATTAATAATTACATTAACTAAAAGCTTAATTTTTTTAGAATAACAATTAAGATACAGTTCCGCTACGCTACATATTTAGATAAATGTAAGGTCGTTGATACTTAAATTTGAATAATTGTTACAAATTATAAATTATAACATAATATTTCATATTGAATGGACGTTTCGCTGGCGTTTTGTAACACGGCAACACTGCGTTGGGTAATTAAGAAGGCAACCGGTGTTCATCCACCATTCATAAATTATGTTGGTACACTGGAACGGGCAGGTGGAATCAAAATCATGAAGAGCGAAGACAATTAAATCACTTTACACCTAGAATGTCTTGGTATATTATAAGGCACCATATCGACGGTATTTTGGCCAATATAACCCTCAAAATTGGAATTGTTGAGAGAGTAAAAACTGTTTTTTATCGAAAACATTATATGGTGAGTTTCGTCATGAATCTTTTGAATACACCTTTGTAAATTCTTATGTTTAAAGATACGGGATTAAATGTAGGGAGTGGTGAAATAATAGTGGCTTAAATCAAGTGCCATAGCTCAGATTTTTTAAACCTCAAACCAACGTAAAATGATGTTTCCCTTCCAAAAAAGTTCAATTTATTTTTTCTAATTTACATCACTTGGTCGAGACCTGCTCTGTCGTCTTTAAAATGAGATCCAATCATTAACTCATTTTTCTATTTTTAGAGGGTTAAATCAATAGGCAAGAGCACCGTCGATTACGTATTTTATTTCCTCTGAAACTGCGTGAACATGTTAAGTTTATATTTTCTACTGTGGGTAAGCACGTCTTTATATCCTTTTCCTGCATGTATTCTGGTCTAGCTCACTTAATGTTTGTAACCTGTAGGCTTTGAAGTGGTTAAGTGTTTAATTATTATCAAGAAATAATATATTTGGTAAATTTGAGAGTAACGATGAAAATATACGAATAGGGCAGCACTGCTGATTTATTTTACGCCCAGATTTTGCAATGGATAATATAATGATACCAAAATAGTCGATTAAAAAAAAAGCGTAAACCTGTCGTCTAATAGGGCTTCTAGATGGGTTTATAACGGTTTATATAAACATACAATTAAAACGTTATGGTATCTAAATGTTAGTTGCAGTGAAGGATACATACGTAGAATATTTGCTAGCCTTTTGCGAAGAAATGGAAGTAAGTAAGGTGTGACTTAAACGTAGCATACAATACTTAAAAAAAACATTTAAACCTTATTTAAAGGATTGTATTGGTGTTATTGATGTGCTGGAAAATCTCCATTTTCAGCGGTGGACATAATCCAATCAAATGCGATTGCTACTATTTCCACCAATTTTCCTAATTAATTTTTTTATTCATGACAACATATAATAATTTAAAGTTGTGTTGAATATTCATGATAATAATTATTTTTTAAAATTTGTTGTAATTACCTATTTTTTTATGTATCTTATCGTTCATTATAAATATAAAGTTATTGCTACGATCGCCTTTTTACGTTTTAGTGGTGTTTTCACGGTTGATACAGTAGCGTTCATATCTAAGAGAATTTACATATTATAAGCCCTGAAGTTTTCTTTTTAAACCAAATATCTGATCTCAATTGTAAATAGTCTATTAAATTATATTTCGCTTGGAATAGTTATTTCATTTCATCAATAGAATATTGTTAATAAGTAAGATTCTACATTTTTTACATAGTCGCTTTAATTTAAATTAAACGTAATTTTTTCGTCTGGTACACAAATTTATTTATAATTACAGCCAATTGAAGCAATGGTTCTTCGTCAGTTGGATTAAAATTTGTGTTTCTATTTAATAGGGTGCAAAACATACGTTTTCTATTTTTAATTCTATAGAGACGCATATCGATCTTCGAATCTTAGCCTACAATTCTCTTTTGTTCAGAGTCATTGCCATTTATTTCAGTAGAGCTTGTTTAGATACAGAAATTTTAAATCCCTGTAGTAAAGTAGCCTTTTAAATATTCGTATTGACGTTGAAAATTCTTCTACCTGACGGCTAATTGCATTATTAAGTTGCCACCGCATTCCTTATTAGAATTCAAAGTGGATTGAAATATGATATTTTCTGAAAATATTATTATATAATAGCTATGCAATACTGCCTTTTAATTGGTGTACTAATTTTTTCAGTGCAAGACAACCATTTCTTTCATCTTGGTATCACATACTTAAATAGGCATGTCACGTTGTTACGTGACATGCCTATTTAAGTATGTGATACCTTCGCTGTTATTTTACCGGTAAAATTATTTAACGAAGAGTTTGGTATACATTTTCCTTAATATTCTGTTCTGGCTTCTTCATATCACACCCATAGATAACTATTAGATTTAGGAAACGCGATATTTCTTAATACACAGATTCATAAGTGCGTAGAATGATTCATCACCTCATTTCAATCTGCTGTTGACCTCTACGGCTATCTGATTTTACTGCTGTTGTTGTTTAAAATATTGGTTTTGAATAGCCATGAAACATAATGAAGGATTTCCCCGAAGATGTTTCCTAAGTAACTTTGTACCATACGAGGTTAATTTTATTCACCGTTTCCTCCAAAGTAGTGAAAATTTTGTATTTATATGCCTCTTTCTATACGAACAACACTAGATTATCCGTATAACGTAGTACTTTGCGAGATCCATTTAGATTGAACCAGCTCTCAAAGCAGAAAGCTTTGAGAGCTTCTCTGACTGTTACTTGCGGTGCATGATTTCGGTGCATTTCCGTATACAAGAATTATGTTTTTGGAAAATTCCTTTTTTTTTGCAAAATAAATGAGCCGAAGAATTTCTCTAATACAAAAATTCCACTTTATTCACAATCAGTATTGTAAGATTTTGATTTATTTTACGAAACCTTAAGTAATTACGTTTTAACTCTCACCTATTAAGAAGATGTCTAGGTATTTACTGGTGTAGCACTCTGCTCTGAAAATATAATCAAAAATCATTAAATTAATTGAATTTCCCATTATATCAGTAGATGTTGGTTACGAAAGGTTGATTAAGTTGACTATGCGCTACTGAAGTGTCACTATCTGCTTATCGCGTTCGGGTAATGTCACTTCTTGACTTCCGCGAATGGCCTTTTCATCAGATCTAGAGATGTCGTCCCCTCTCACAAAGGGAGGACGTGGAAATGCATACTTTTGTTATTTTAATGGCATAAAAGTGAACAATTTGCCGCTTTGTCGCTCTCTGTCAGGTCATTAGCCATGCTTCAAAGCCGCCTTGCCGACTCTCGTTGTTTGTCACTCAAATGCAAAGTTAAGTTGCTCGGTTAATTTTTTTAGCGATAGCGTTGCGCCATTTTTTTGTCGTTGAAAGAAATGGATTGCTTTGAGTTTATCAACCCGAGAATGTCATTTAATTTTGTGGGTACTTTTTATTGGTTTATTACTGTTAAAAAACGGATTACTAGCCGAATTGTAAAATTAATTGTGGGGAACTGACAACCCTTGCTGGAAGGATACTTTATATATATATGACTGAGCAAAAACATGTCTCGATGCTTATAGATTAAGGTCAAATTAATATAAGGCCAGATTGTCTGGGGAAAAACAAGTTTCGAAATACGATACGTAAATCATTGAGAGCACATTATTATATAATTGATTATGAAGACATATAAAATTAAATTGAATATCTACTACAAAATTTTTTTCTTTGTAAATTGTATTAATGTATATATTAAATACATAATATTTATCAAGCCCGTATTTGAAATAATTTCGTATAATACTAATAAAATACCATTACAATACCAAGATTTCATGATATGAAATTATTGTAATAAAAATTTCATTGAGAATGTCTCTTACAGACACGTTCATATAAATCGTTATATTTTATATTTGGAAACTTAAGTATTTCTTAATACCTTGCAAGTGTTTTTGAACGATACTGAATTGAAAAAAAAACAAAATTTTCCCTCAAAATTTCTGTGAATCGTTTGTTTATTTAAATTTTTTTAAAAAATACT
This sequence comes from Himalopsyche phryganea, assembly GCA_022494535.1. NCBI lineage: Eukaryota > Metazoa > Arthropoda > Insecta > Trichoptera > Rhyacophilidae > Himalopsyche > Himalopsyche phryganea. The sequence continues at coordinate 383,249 of JAGVSL010000183.1, read as the reverse complement.
AGTTTGCTAAAGAATTACGATTCTGTGTTTAAAAAAATACTAAACGTTAATAAGGAAACGCGAACAAATGAAACTGGTACATTAATTTTCTAAACTAAAAATACAAATACACCAAAAAATAAAAAATAATTATTTTTTTGCTGAAAATTATAGCTCGATGCTTTATATTAAAATGCTTGTGAATTTACATCTGTAAGCTTCTAGTTATTTTGAAAGATACTTATAAAAAAACTTTGTAATATATAGAAATATCAAAATACGCCGCAATAGTACAAAATAATTAATTCTGTTTTTTTAATATCGTTGAATTTCTTTGAAGCATTTTTTTGTAATGATGAGTTCGATGTAAATGTTTTTGCGATAAAACAAAAAAATATTTTGCTACAGTCTAGTTACTATTATGTTACATAAAGACGTCATACGGTATTGTAATACTATTTTGTTTCTAGATAAATGTGCTCTGTGTATTAAGAATCCTCTTTGTTAATTTTAAATGTAATTAATACTTTAGTATTAGAATTCCGAATGAAGTTTAGTTTAGTTGAATATTTAGTATTAGAACTATGAATATTTGCTTCGCAAGAAAGAATGTAAGTAACATATTGTAATGTGATGTAATACTGGATTGACTTAAGTTGAATTTTATCTTTTTAAAACCGTTGCCGTAGACCAGCAGCCAAACTATTAAAATAATTAATTAACCTTAAAAACAGATTAAAATAAACCCATACAATGCGCCATGCATTTATAAAGTGAAGTAAAGTGACTACTAATTGTGTATTTCCATTAAAAGCTACACTTAAACGACAATAATTTTATTTATAATATAACAACCAAAACTGGCTGAAATGACCCCGTAGCCAAGTGGTTAAACTTTCTTCCTACTCGGTCCCATTCTTGCACTGTCAAGGTTTCGAGCTACTGAATGAAAACTTGCATAAATATATACAATCTAACTATGAATTTATATATCTTGCCATGAATCTCTGTGATGTATCAATTCTTTTCCAGCCAGACTCTATCCTCATCTGGCTAAAACATTTGCCAAATTAAAAAAAATTAATGAACTTAAACCGAAGAATAAAAAATTGCATTCAAGCATTTTTTCTGTTTATATTTTCTTACCGTTAGTTATTTATTTTTCATTTACTTGATATTTGATATGACATACGCCTAAACAAGAAATAAAATATAACGCAGTTTTTTATAGAAAACTTTCATATATAAATCACACTTATCCATTTTTTACTTGGCACTGCATACGACGCATTAAATGTTTAATTGAAATGTTGTGTAGAAACAAGAATTGAAATTTTCGTGAGAAGAAAAAGAGATATGCCGCTTTTGTTTCTAAGCGGGGCGGTTGCAAAGGTTTCATAAAGCCACCCACGCGTTGCATATCAGTTTTTCACTTTCGCTAGGAAAGAAAAAAGTTTTTTTAGTAACGTGATTATTATTACCACAGAGTTATACAAGATTGTATCTGTTCGCCCAGTATGCCGGTTATTATGAAATTTTACTGATACGCATCGCCTACATCGAAAAGTATACTCAGACTTGTAAATTGAATAATATGACAAGGAAAGAATAAAGAGATTTATATACTTCAAGATTAAATGCAGAAGGATTGTTTTTTTTTTAATTTGTATAAATAAATAATTATTTTTATTGGCAATATTTTAAATTGTTTTATCGTATTCTTAATAAGATAGATTTATTGGTGATAAATACACTTTATTTATTATAAATGTAGCATGAATAATATCTGTGGTAATCTATATATATAATTGAATGTTTGTTTGTTTTTCCCTTAGTTCCTATACCATTCATCCGATTTTGATGAAACTTTGGTGAGTTGTTGAGGCCACGTGCGTAAAGGTTGCTGAAAAAAAAATCTAAAATCAATAAAAAGAAACAAACATGTACAAATAACGACCTCTCTGAAAACCTTATGATTTATTCGTGTACTCACCGGATGGAAAACAAAAAATATTTTGTATCCAAAAGCACTTCAATAAACAGAATTAAAACACTTTATTTCTTAGATTGGCATTGCAACACATGCCAGGTACTCGCTAGTATTTAATAAAGCATTTAGAAATAGTAATGGCCGGGAACACCAGTTTTTGCGTACATAAATGTGTTAAAATAATTATGAAAAAACAGTTTTTTCTTGTTGGGTCCGCGGTGCAGTGGTCAAAGCCATTGGCTTCGGTTACGGATGTCTCACGGTATGGACAGTTTCATAAATTGATTTCTGTTCGTATGAAAGGATGTTTGGAATTCCTAGAACTTCTTCCCACCAATCTTAATAATGTGGCCTAGCGAGAGCGATAAGTTAATCACTAGTCCTGTTTTAGTCCAATCCTTATATCTCTACTCTTTTAAAAAAAGAGTGGTTGAGCAACTGAATAAGTTAACTTAGAAAAACATACGTTGAGATACCTCCATTATGAGTCCATATGCTCCACATTGGGAGCGGACATGATAATAAAACTTAAATATCTAGAAGCATTGTTTTTTTAAGTAGCCATTTTGTGATAATAAGCTCGAGAAATGATTGTATGCATAATTTCGCATGCATCGCAGGGGCGCACGACTGATGGTATTTATTAGTATTTTAAAAAGACTGTCTGGTAAATCTAACCATAATACCAATTTATTTTTCAATGCTTAGTATCCACGGTCACGATTTTCAAAACTTACCAAAGATAAATAATTTACATCACTCTTAATTAGCTAACTAAAATAATACTATATACCTAGACTCATCTATACATTTTTACCTTCTCTGAAAGTTGGGTAATTGAATGACGAACTACTCTTACCTACTCGTAAAAACAACTTATGTTGAGATGTTCCGTTAGCATTCCATATCATAGAAACTAGGAGTGTTCAACGCTTAAATATATTATATATAGATAATTTATTCTTGGCGAAAAACAGTGCTATTTTTTAAACCATGTCTGCTCTGAATATGGAGTATATGGACTTCTAATGGAGTTATCTCAACGTAAGTTTTTCTATGAGAACTTCTTGTTACCCACTTACTCAACCTATTTTAAAGATAGTAGGGATAGATCAATATGGCTAGGACAGGAATAGTGAGTGTCTAATCGCGCTCGTTACGCCCTGTTTTTAGGATCGGATTAGTGGGAGAGAATGTATGATTACGAACAGAAATCCATAAGTCGATTGAAGAATTGTCCGTACTGGTATTTTAACCCGTTGCCAACGACATTGACCACTGCGCCACGGACCTGAAATGGTATATTAATCCATTATAAAATTCCGAAGTGTAAGATTTTAGTAAGTATGCCGTCAATCTAAATTATCTGTACGAGCAACACAATACTCTGTTATTGCGTTGGTGAATGTAAACTGAGTGCAAGTATGTGTTACATACATGATCTGTTTCGACAGAAGTTATTGCAAATTGCATGCAGTTTTTTGATCTGTTTTCACAATCGGGCAAATTTATATCCAATTGTTAGCTGAATGGGTACAATAGATTTGCTTCAATTCACGTTACAGAGATAAACGTAATTAACATTTTAACACCACGTTATAGTATTTCTTAAAAAACGGCAAGAATATAATGTTATTGTAGAAAATGTTTTTTTAGCATCTTTATCGAGAAATTATTCATTGATCGGTCTCTGTAGACTAGAAGTAACAGCTTTACCCTAGCGATCAGATGGGTTTAGGAGAAAGTCCCAACAAATTTTGTTGTTTTCAATTGCTTGACAAATTGGGTATGAGTGTTTCTGATTTCTTTTCTCCTCGAGCTGATTTAAAGTAACACAAGGAAAATTTATCTGATATGATTTAAATTTTTAAAATTACTGTTAGCTATACTATTAAATTTTTAATGTATGTTAAAATCGTAATCGACAGATGAGGAAATTTTACTGCTACTTCAAAAGTGTAGTAGTTTTAATGAAAGGTTTACTAGAAGTTTTTAAAGGATTGATTTTTGTATTAATGCATTGTAAACATCTCAATTAAGGAACTCAAGAAACGTGTTGATTAATATTTGTGTTTGTACTTTTTTCATGTTGTGATGGACTTTTCGAGTGGATAAGTAATGAAAAGCTTCATTTTTTTATTTTTGCTACTCCCTAAAAACTGCTTTGTTGTTAATACCAGAAAACATTTATTTCTGATGAAAATTAAAATGATAGTAAAAAATACAGATATATTTAAGAGAATGATGTTTGACTAATCAAAATATTATCCAGACGTTTCACTCATCATATCTTTAAAAAAAATAAATCATTGTGAATACACTGATATAACGTTAAAATCAATGGTAATATTAAGTTGTTTTGGCAATAATGTGTTAAATCTTACACTGAAGAAGAAAGGGAATAATTGTTCTATCAAATACTTTCCTATTGTGTTGTGATTACGATAGCTTGTTATTTGTTTTTCAGTTTTGGGAAGATAATTGGTAATACGAATAGAGATTCTGAGAAAAATACGTAATTAAAAATAGTCTGTTACGATAAAAGAACATACAATTTGTGAATATTCCAGAATTTATCTATTCAGTCATTCAAAGAATTTTAGAATCTCAATATCGGGAACATTTAACGACCACACTTTCGAAATCAAATTATGTATATATATATTATCAACATTCTTTCAATAATTTTATTAAGACTTCTTCCACACAACCGATGAAAATATAAAGAATATAATGAAAAGAAATGCTCTATTCTAGTGGTTTCAGTCAAGTTATAATATCGACTGTGTTTTGGCCAATTGATGCAAAAAATACGAAAATGAGTTAATGATTGGATCTCATTTTAAAGGCGACAGAGCAGGTCTTGGCCAAATGATGTAAATAAAAAAAATAAATTGAAAACTTTTTCGAAGGGAAACGTCATTTTACATTGGTTTTAGGTTTAAAAATTCTGACCCGGCCACTTGATGTAAGCTACTATTATATAAACACTCCCTACGTGTAATTCCATACATAACTGAGAATTTACAGGAGAGCATTTCACAGTTTCATAACGCAACTCACCATATAAGGTTTTCGATAAAAACAGTTTTTACTCTCTCCTGAACCAGTTTAATTTTTAGGGTTACATCAATTGGCCAAAACACCGTCGATATAGGTACCTACTATTATAATGATTATCCATTACTTTACGTCAATTAAAAAGTTGAATAATATACAGTCAGTAATATTGCGGCCTCTATTGAATGCATAGTAAGTGGAAAATATTTTTCATATTATATTTATTGCAACGATTAGAAAATGCTCTTTGTAATTGTAAAGAACAATAGAAGATGTAACGTTTATTGTTTTATTCAATAATATTTACGAGTTTTTTAAACTCGATACAATTACACTTCTGTGTGGTGCAATGGAAGGAGTTTAAATATATTTTTAATATTTTATGTCAGATTGTTGAATAAATAACGTCAATGGAGTATAATATGATAAAACATCGTGAATATTTAAAATATGTAAGGGATTCAATTGAAATATTTTTCATATTACATCATTTCAAAATTTTAGAGAAAAATTAAATCACGGTTTTAATGATTCAAAATAAATTATTTGAATTTTCATGTATTCTCACGACATGGTACATAAATCGTTCGCAAAATGAGCTTCCAAATAAACTATCAACAAATTATTGAGAAAAAGTCTTACATTTTTACAAAGTTATCCGTTGTTAACTGACTTTAATTGCATAGCCTATTGATAAGAATCCTGCTTACCAATCATAAGGCTCTGGATTATAAGTCCTAACAAGGTCGATAACATTTTTTTTGAAAATTTATTATGTAAAATACTAAGATCGGTGATAGGCTATTTTTACGCGAGTTAACTTCGAATGGCTAACGTTCAATTGTCCTTGAATTTACCTATGGTGATTTTATATTTTTATACATATAACGATAAAGCCATTTCTATAGTTCTTTCAATGATCACTATTAACAGAATATTTTTGATTCCAATTGCGTTATAGAAATAAGGAGATTGCATTGTAATGCTTCTAAATAGTTGAAAGTTAAAATTTTAGTCCAGGTGTTATCAGAAAAATGTAACTTTTAAATTGATCAATTAATCTGTCATCTGAACAAAAACTGCTCTGAGCTCTTTATGAGACAAAGAGTGCAGCAAAACAATTTGTTTTCATAGAATTAATCAATTGACAAAATGAAAGTGTGCATTCAAGCTTCTAACGACTTTCGCATAACGCAATAAGAGAGGAGAAACAATATCTTGACCAATCATGCTTTATATCCAAAACAATGAACCGATTTGTGAATTATTTCATTAATATTTAATTGAATTGGTCATCGCTGTAAATTTTCTCAAACGATGCTTATAACCAAAGCAAGGTCAATGAACTTAGGAGTCTTGATGTTTTAAAATTATTGGCACTATAATGAATTTCATATGCTAATTGCCTAAGTTTCAAATCACACGCTTTTTACTTAAATAAACTGGTACTACCAAAATGTTTTAGCAAAATTATCTATCAAAACTTAAAAATGGTTTACAGAATAAAATGCATATTAAATGAGTCGTATAGTATCAAAAGTAGAACTATCCACTATTTGAAGTTTCGAGATAAACACAAAAAACGTTTTGCTGTCGTTTTTGAGTTTTTTGATGTTTTAAATTTGTATGAGCGGCCATATTGTGACATCACTTATAGTAACTCAGTGATAGGTTGAAAGTATGATTTACCGAACCGTTCACTTCTGTTTCCAAAGCTGTTAACCGTTCTGATTTTGGTAACAAGCATCATTTTCTTTTACGTTTTTATACCACATGTACATGATTTTGATACCAAAATTTTATTTCTAGCCATACACTATGACCGGAAGAATAGTGTTGCAGCATGAGTTAATCAGTATCTTTAGTCTCTAATATAGAAAGTGAAACGTAGAGTATCAAACATGAACTGATTTTTTTTTTGTGGAAGCGAAACTGGTCTTGATCATTATAAATATGTGGAAGTAGTACAAATGAATTGTGTTTTATTTTTTAAAATATAATGTCTTTCCACCAAGAATTGACAGTTAACACCTTAAAAATGATGAACTGATTTGACTGAAAATTCTTGTTTATACTTTTTGTCAAAATACTTCAGTGGGAGTCTAATGCTCTACATTTGGTGAGGGAAACTTTATAATGCGTGTTTATGTGGAAAATGATTTTTATGTTATATTTTATAAGTATTCTTTATTATTGTAAGCCTTTTGTGTGTATTAATGTGAAAAAATATCTGTAATAGTGAGTAAACATGCTTATTTTTATACTAGACACTTAGAAATAATGTCTCAAAGCTTAGTTTATGTTACTGAAATTATAAACATTTTTTTAATTAAAAGTAAAAAAAAATCTCGGCTAACTTAAAGACATAATTGTTTTTGTAAGTGATAGTAATACTGGTCTAATTTCTAACAAGATTTGAGAAAAGTGCTCTAATTGTAAAAAATCTTGCATTTCTAGTACTATAATGTAGTCAGCCTAAAGACAGAAAGTCTTATATTTATTGCAAGGTAACAAACGAGTTTGAAATGGTTTGAACGAAATCTCCATAATGAATATCATGCCACAAGCAATGAGCATTTCGCATGTAAACAATGACAGGTCTTATAAATAAATACAGTGTAAAAAAATACTTTTGATTTCTGTGTGAGAAAGAGAATTAATCCACGTTGTTTTAATGGCATAAGAAAAGGTTTGTTTATGATTTATATACTTTGTAGGTCAGTATACAATGATGATTAAAGAAATATCAAAAAGATAAATAGCCAGAGCTGCTTTCAATGTATTGAAAAACAAAATAGTAAATTACATTTTCAAGACTGAAAGAGTGAAAGTTTATGATGTATTTATTATAAACACGAAATAATGATTACTTTTAATTATAAGTATACAGGCATAGTATTATTATATATTTCGCCATTTATTTCCTAATTTAGAACATATGTATTCTCAATTGAATGTTATATATAATAGCCCAGACCGGTCCCATATGCCATTATAGAATTATGCAATGGACACACACACACCTAATAATACACACAGTTCTGACGTGACGCCAACCCGAGGCAAACAAACAAAAATAACAATAAAGATCTGTCCGTCAGTATGAAAACTAAAGAATAGTGGTGTTTGCAATTACATCGTTAGCGACAGCAGAAATGCAGAGCGAGGCAAACTCCGAAAGCTGTAAAATCCCGGCGTGATGCTGCTGCCCAGGCACACAGACAACAACGATCACAAAGAACTACAGAGTCTGTACAATCCCGACGTGCCGCTAACGTGGAAGCTCATCAAAGAGCTGGAGAAGCTCAAATATTCAGTATTTCAATTTTAATGCCGTCATCTATGACGGGTATCCCACTAGTATTTAAATAGATAGTGGGAGTCATGAATGTTAATCAGTCGCTAAGGGTCTTTTTTCAGAAAGGTTGATAAAAAATACGTTTAGGAATATAAGCTACCCGATAGATAAAATTTTAATTGTTATTAAGATAATACATTGAAATAAGTTTAAAATACTTTCTTATAGAAAACACATTAATCATTTTCATTTAATAATCGTAGATTTTTAAAAATACTTAAAATATATATGCTTCCATGTGGTAACTTTACGACCGAAAAGTTTTTTATTGTAGAGCAATAAAAGACAAAATTAATTAAAACTCATGTTTCCGGATACGGCGATGAAGTTTAAACCGCAAGTCTATTTTATAAATTAATTTAAAATCGATAGTAAATAAATTATCATTCTCAAGGTAGATCACGTCTACAATTGATTATCTAGTGTTATGGGTTAATTTTTTTCTCCGTCTCAAAAGTAAGCGGAATATGATCTTGAGTTGAATATGCTTTAATAATGTAAAAAAATATCGATTGTAATGTTTATATTTATAATGTGTCGAATATTGATATAAAAATAAATAATTTAAGATCAGCGATTATCAAATAAAGTTTCTCAAGATTAAGCTACATGTTCAAAATTACCTTTTATGGAAAAGTTAACAGACTCATATGACTGGTTGGGAGTATACTTATTTTACTGAATCAATATGTTTGTACGACCATTGCGGTCGACGGCGTCGAGAGATTATTGTCGCCTTTTCCGTGCGCGAGGTAGGTCCAGCGTCTATAACGTGCGATCGTGTTTTGTCCATCGTAATGTAGGTATGTTAGGTTTTTTTCAATGTTGTTAGCTCGTCGGTGTTATCCGCCCTACTTATTCGTTTCCCAACAAATAGATTTCGAAATCTTTGTTCATGTAACGAATTATATTTTTAAAAAAATATGATATTATAATAATAGATGAATTAAGAGTAAAACTACTACGAATTGAATGAATATTTCACCTTGATTTATTCCAAGAAATATCCTTAAATCATTTCCACCTTGTTGTACCTTTACCTTATCTATAAACGGGTGAATTTACGGAATATTATTGGGTATCGCTGCCTCAAACAAATTGACTTGTGATTAGAATTTCATCATTTATTCAAATCATATTTATATTTGGTATATAATTCCACATATTCATTAATAATCTTTAGCATGTATATCAATTGTGTTTATAGAATTCACACGAATGTAAACATATTATGAATCTTGAAAACTGACTAATAAAACTCGTTTTTAAGATTCATTTTGGTTGAGATCTATAGTTGACAAGACTCTTCAATGCTGTATTTTTAAATATTTAATTATTATCTTTGACCAAGAGTGTAATGTCGTGGTAGACAAGGCTAGTAAAGACAATAGTCAAAGAAGGTGGGGTACCCTATTGCAAAAAGAGTAAGCCAGTTAGTTCAATGCAGCTCTATCTACTGGATCACTGTTGAATCTTGCCCCAACTTTAACATTTTCAATATGTTTGCTTATTGAATCCACTTCTGAAAAAATCTCACACACCTTGCTTGACAGTCTTCTCTACTGCGCGATCTCGATTTGATTATTTGGCGTGCTGGCAATTTATATGGTATTTATTTTATCAATTAAATATTAAGTTGTTGCGTGTTTCGTTTAGTGTTAGTGATAAATCGAATAAATACATGTTATACATATATATTTAATACATTTTTTTTATTGACTTCGGCTTAAATGATTTCATAAAGTTATAAAAACTTGTTACATTAATTGCTATACATTCTGATTATGATCAAAATCACCTTTAAGTAATTAAAAATCTTGTTCAATAAATCCTATTTTAATTTTATCGTAACAAATTATAAAGGAATTTAAATACTATGTTTGAAGTGATATAAATATTTGTTTTAATTGTGTAAGTATTGGTAGTATAAACGAGTTAAATATAACATTCACTACTACACTTCGTAAGTTTCTATCTAGATACATGAGCCAGCAACAATATTTTATTAAAGCTTTTTTATTGTTTCGTTTCAGGTACTCAACTTTCTGGTCGACTATACTTGTCAATATCCGCAAACGATTCTGCCAAAAACAAAAATGGTATCGGCTTCTTACTGGTAGGTGAACTGTCTACTTGATCTGGCAGTGAGATTATACAGAAAAGCAAGACTTGATGTATTGTATGCACCTTGAGCGATACACTTCTCCAGGTGCTTTAAATGTGATTGTAATCGTTAAAGAAAGAATCTCAATGATTCTTAATAAATAAAACTTCTGAACGAAAATAATAAAATGTAACTCATCTTAAAAAGATACAAAAATCGATTATCTGATTCAAATGTAATAAATATTTATTATTTCATCGGAAACAGAACAGCTTGCTTAGATATTAAAAACAATATTTTTATTTCTCCATTATTTCATTACTGCGATATCTAATTAATGATGATAATGTTGGAGTACTTGAAATATCTTCATTAAGAAAAAAGCATTGTAATTACGTCCGTACCATCATTATAGCTGAAATTAAATTGAAATTGACCCTCCTTCATGGTAATGGAAACAAAATCATCAAGTGGCTAGTAATGGTTACTCAAATTACGGCTTAGATTTTTCTACGCATATCTATTAACTATTGTTTTTATGTATATTTGTGGTTTGGAAAATATTGATTTCAAAAACATAGTATAAATGTTAATAGTTCTCACTTGGAAGAGTGATTTGTTTGTTTAAAATGATAGTTGCAATAATGATGCAATTTGCATTAAGGCAAATTGAAAAAATTAAACTTGTAGTAAATTTATTGTATTTGATAAATAAAACACAATTTGTTTTATCGGACTTCCACATTTGTATAATAATCATGACCGATTTCGCTCAACGCAAGCGTTGTCAACGTCAGTTGGTTAATGTCTAATTGATTCTGTATATTCTATTCTGTCTTTTCACTGAGGGAAAATAATAAACATTAATAGATGATTGAAATGGTTTGAAGAACCGTTCACGAAAATAAACAACAAAACATCATTACAATACAGTAGACTCCCCGATAATATATACCATATTCATACATAATCAGAGCATACACATGCGGCATACAGGAGTATTATAACCTGTAATCAAGGAGCGGTTGCAAATTTGAACGAAAAACGTGTTTTCCGCAATCGTGTTATCTGGGGGTCTACTGTATGAGCAGGCATTTATTGCAAGGATAATTGTTATTTATTAGCTAGAAAGTTTGATAAGCATTTCAAAGGTTTTTCAGAAAAAGATCAAAGAAAATTTAATTTAAAAATACACTACGATGGTTTTGGAGTTTAAGATTTAAAGGTTCAACAGCACTGCGCAAACTTAAACAAAACCGATTGTCTTTTCATGCGGGCGGAGTTTTCTGTTCAGGTTTAAAATCGAAATTTCCCTTCGGGCGCAAGATAAGACCTCCAATATATTTAGCGATCCCTCTATTCTCTCGAACGTTGAGAACAAATGGATTAAATTAATATGATACGACAGTTAACAAAGTTGTTTATATATCATACAAACACTATGGCGAAAACATTATTATAGAAAAACATTAAATTATCAAATAGAATTTGTTTGACGTAATATCTCAACTTATTCATCACTACTTGTTACGCAGCCTGTATAATAACAATGTTATCTTTTAGTTTGTCATATATATTCGTTTACATAGTGGCCCTTCGATTTGTTATTATCAGATTATTATTACAATTTTAAGATTATCTTTCAAACATTTTTCTTAAAGTTTTAATTCTGTATAAGTTATAACTGTGTTAGAATTGGTAGTTATCATATGTTTATTATAAAAAGTTTCTTTTCTGTTTAATTATTGAAAAAGATGTAAGATTTTAATCATAATCATTTACTGATTAAATTGGCATTTACTTGGCAGAACTCCATTATAAAAGGATTAAATAACAAAGTATTTAGTTCTACAAATTTTTTTATCAGGTAGTTGATAGCTATTTCGGCCCTACGCCATCGTCAGAACTATTTTTCTGCTGTAGTCGAAAGCTGAAATAGCTATCAATTACCTGATAAAATTTTTTTTAGAACTAAATTCTTTGTTATTTTATCCTATAATAATCATTTAATTATTGCTACATGTATTTATTACACGATATTATTATTTTTTTACTTTATTACACGATAAAATAAAAAACGTTTTTTGTTAGAGAATTATGACGCCATTTTGTCCTAAGTGAACTCTTTTTTATTATACTATTTAATTAAAGTTTTTACCTCGTAGCGCAAAGCTGGTACTGATGTGCTCTGGAAATATATTAGTAAACACATATAATGTATTATCTATTTATCTCTTTTTTTAATTAAAATTAACATTACTTTATTTTAAAAAACATTTTGAAGTTAAAATCTTAGAAATGACATTAATCAGTAAATAAACATAGATTTTATATCCAAAATCCTTTATTTAAATTATTGTATTTAACTACCTGTCATAGGTCAAGGTGCTGTAAAAAATTTATATGGCAATCGATTATTCATTATCAATATTATTTTTATCATTTTACACGTCTTTATTGATATCTATCATGCGATGAAGAGATAGCAGGTGTTTACTTTAATTTTCTGAAAGAAAGTTAACTGATAGAGTTCACTGTCTCTCTTTAATATTATTAGGTGGATTGTTGTACGAGCGAGATGAGGTATATGAATGCAATTAATTAATATAAATTGTATATAACCGGCACGACCTCGAAACCCATATAGAAAATTTTGTATTGAATGAAGCCGTATTGGTAATTGACAGTGGACAGTTTTCTCTCAAGTGAGAGTGATTCTAGATTTATACGTAAAACCTGTTTTCCACTGTTTGTTTCATCAAATATGCAATAGACCCGCATTATGCATACTTAAATCAGTGTTCAATTGCCAAATTATTCATAACTATTAGAAAATTATAAAATTATTATATCGTAAATTATTGTCAAGATAAAAAAGACAAGTACATGTAATTTTAATAATTCCTGTAGACGGTATCAAGAATAACTCTAACTGTAGTAGAATATAATATTGAAATAAGCCTTCATCTGACGGAGCCATTTTGAAAATTTCCTTATTTAACATTTCCTTATTATTTGGTTTATTATTCACTTATTATCTATATTTTGTGCATATTTTATATGGGTGGTCTTGAAAAAACTTGCTTTGCATGTATTTGATCTTTAAAAAAGTGTATAAAAATCTAATATAAAAGGAAAATATATACAACCAAAATTAACTTCGCGCAGAAATGTTTTCTTTTTATATACTGACCATACTTATCGTTGTAGTAGACAGGTATCTCTAGACATATTATAACCATTTTTACAATCCAAAAATGACAATACACTCATCCATAAATTTACAAGACCAAATATTTGTGTCTATGATTTGGTTTACGCGGTAATGCAACGTTTTTAAATATACCATTAATATGATAATATCTCGCAATACTCGCGTAGAAAAATATTCAGTACATGTGTTTGCTCAGCGATAACTTAATTTGAGAACACTTTTGTATACACCTAATTTGAGAACACCTCTGGGTGCTGATTTTACAAGTAGAAGAAAATGGTATGACAAATTAAAACAAAATGATACAATATTTGGTATGTAGATATATATTGCAACACTTACTATATAATGGAGGTCTGCATGGGCCCGTGTTTGGGCGGGTAAAGACAATTCTGCTTCTGGCTCGGGCTGGATCGGTGTAAGGAATTTAATTTCCAGAAAAATATTTCGGACTAAGTTCGGGTCATGTGTCAGCCATATATAAGTCAACACACAAATAAAATATTTTTTCCCATGTACTATGAATATTGTTGGAAATAAGGAAATGATAATATATTATATTCTTTGAAAAGTATAAATGAATTTTTGGATTGAAAAAATCGAGCATTTTTCGGGCTGAGGAGAATAAATCTTGCTTCGGGTCGGGTTCGGGTACCAAGTGTGATATTGAGACTCTGGCTGGGCCGAGCCTGAATATATGTATAATAATGCATTTAAGAAAGCTTTCATTTTTGTTGAATACAAAAAATTAAATATTTATGTATGCGACTTTAATGAAGATGACATACTCTCTTCAGTAAGTACGTGCGAGATGTAGGCAAAATAAAAAAATCATTATGATAATCGCTCTGCCGAATTATACGCAACCAATATCATATACAATGATTTACGATTAATAGAAATCGAGCCTAAATGACGCTCTCCATTTTAATGTGGCTACATTTTTTATAACATACCGTTCTAAAGGCAATACATTAACTATAATTATGCCGAGAACTTAGATTTCACTTGTGGTAGTTTTGAAATATCGTTTTTAAAATATTCATGATTATTATATTGGAAACCTAAAGTATTTTATATTACAATATTTTTTTCTATACAAATGAAGCACATTTTTAGTGATCAATGTAAGAATACTAATAATTACTTGAAAATGTAAAAAAATCTTTACGAAACCGGACCAGATCATACTTGAAAAAGAAAAAGAAATATGTTTTATTTTGATAAATTTAAAACTTTCAAAAATATAATAAAATTTACGAACAAAAATTTTCGGCTAATTCTATCGCAAATATTGATAGATGAGTGATATTTGACACCGAGGAAAACTATATGAAGTATCTGTTAAGTTAATTTTAACTAAATGTTCTTACGACAATCGATTTTAATTTTTTTTATATATAAGATATTATAGAACATTTTCTAGAGTTTATATATCTAAATACATGGTTACATTAAACTTCACATCGAATGCGTATAATATAATAATATATAGTCTTAATTCTTAGTCATAAAGATTAACAGTATATATTTATATCTTTTAGGAGATGCGACTGTATAAAGTACACACAAAATGCCTTATATTTTCTTGTTTCCGTTTTTCATCAACATTTAATTGATCGTATTAACAATTATCACACAATATAGAATACAATATTATGTATAATGCATTTAAAATAACCGTATTACACATGAGGAACTGAATAATTATTTAATTGTATTTTTTCACTTATTCACAGATATTTTACTCATTGAAATATTATAATACTTTCTCGGTATTTGATCCAAGAAAATATGAAAACTATTTAATGATTTTAAATGTTTTTGAGACCTACGTTTCTTGAAAAATATTCAAATATGTAACTATTACACAGGCGCCGCGTCGCTGGCGAAGCCCGGAGTAATGAAGGTTTTTTTATGTCTGAGGGGAGGGGTATGCGCCGAGCACTAGTTATCAATATACTATTTCAATTCACTAATTAAATGATAAAATTATCATTTTTGGAAATAAATAAATATTTAAACGACATCAGTGAACAAAGGGCTGTCCCCTCGAATGCATAATCAAAAAGCCATGCAGGTACTTATAAACTTTCAAAATCTATCGAAAATTGTGCTGTTATGAAAATATAAAAAAAAATATGGTAAGCAAGCAAGCAATAATAGAGTCGCGTCGTAGGTATTTAGTGGTTCTTTCGTAGTCATAATGTTTCAACACGGCCTTGGGCAACAGAAAGAACAAATTTCTCATTTCATTGCCAAGTCGAGCAACAAATTATCATTGTAGGCACAGTGCCGCACGTGATCGGACAATTGAATAAATAAAAAGTTTTCGAAACGTTTGTTATTTATGGCTGATATCGGCAGAAATATATCATTAAGATGGCGATAAATCTAAGAAACATAAATAAACCGAGGGCAAAACTTTCAGTGTTCATTCGAATATGACATTATTCAATTTAACTACTCTTTAAATAAATTTTAGAATGAACTCAAAAATACTTTAGTATTAAATTAAATTTAATAACTCTAACGTTTTCGAAACTTTAGAATCTTGCGTTATTGTATTGAAAGTATGTTTAATTATATTCGGAATATAAATATGAATCTGAAATCGTTTCATATTTCTTTGAATTACTTGTCTGTCAGTATTTCTATAAAGTTATTAAAAAGTTTCTACTGTTTAAAAAAACATCTTTCTGGAACATAAATTCTTAATTGTATTGCGATAATTTTTTCATCACTTAATAGTAAAATAATGTTTAATTGAAACGTAATTATATTTGTTTTTTAAATTATTACATTAGTTAAACATAGAATAATTCAATAATCAATTTACTTCCTCACAGTATTTGTAAATTTTGTGTCTTTAATTACTTTTCTTAACTTATACTATGTATAATGATTGTCATTTTTGAATACATAGCTCTTTTACTGTTTTAATATTTACTGTGATAATTAAATACACAATTTTGTAAAGTATTTTTTCATAATCAATCTGTTTACAATATGTATCAGATGTAAATGCTAAAATGTTTAATATACCGGTTAACACTTTTAAGGAGTTAACTGTCAATTCTTGGTGGAGAGACATTATATTTTAAAAAATAAAACACAATTCATTCGTACTACTTTCACATATTTATAATGATCAGGACCGGTTTCGCTCATCACGAGCATTGTCAACTGATGAACTGATTATTCAGTTGATAATGCTCGTGATGAGCGAAACCGGTCCTGATCATTATAAATATGTGGAAGTAGTACAAATGAATTGTGTTTTATTTTTTAAAATACCGGTAAACAATAAAATTAAAATCTTCTTCCTTTGAAAACTATTGCTTCGAAATAAGCATGTAAGGTTAAATAAAAAAATTTGTTTGCATAAGAGCTCAATTTTTACTTATTGTTTTGAACACGTTAACATAAAACGACAAAGAAAGTGTGACTGTTAAAATTGGATATCATTTTTTCATCCTAACGGCTCAATTTATTAACAACTTGTAACTGTATTGTATTGTATTTGTATTCATAGTGTATTATTTAATAGAATAGAATTGCGTGATTACATATTCACTGATTGAGTTTAAATATTTTAAAATGCTTTTCTATGTCAATTATTATTCATAATACATGTATCAAGATGTACACACATAGACGGTTTTCATGATTCCGGGATCCCGGTTTAGCGTCTGTTTTTCAATACCGAAATACTGGTATTAACATATTTTTAGTCTGAGAAAATTTGTGGAATATATTTGCAATAATTGTGCAATTATTCAATGACCTTTAATGCAACCGGACTTATTTGTACGAAGATACAATCAAGATTGGCAGATTTCAGCGTTAATAAGTATGCGTTATTAATCGTTGGTATACTATACTAATCATAATTATGAAAGAAAATTTACCTTTTATGCGGTTGTTGAATTACCCGCTCGGATGTGCGATTCTAATTGTCGGTAAGTATCTTTTTAAAATCTACGCTCGAAATACCACTTCTGATATTTACAATGATATTGATAAATTCATCTGGTTTTGCAATACCTCCACACACACGTCGTCAGTAATAATTTACGCAAGTTGCACGCACTACACATGATTAATAAGCTGCTGCGATGTTCCTGTACTGGCAAAACCGGTTGTGTCTTCTAATTACTGTCATTAAAATAGATAGAGTTAGGTAGGTGCCACGCTCTTTTACATCCGGTAGTCCCCCAGGCGTGTCATCGATGTCATTTTTTAGTGCAACTGCGTCGTCTTCTCTTATCAAATATCTGTCACCTACTTATCACTAATATTAACCATTGTAGCCACTGCGTTCCGACGATGTTATTAAAAGAATGAATGATTTAAAAAATATACATTTAATGACTGTTTGGAAGAAAAATGAGCTTTGAAAAATTGAGCGTGCAAATATTGAACCCGTGCATAGTTAACGTTGTCTCATCTGTCGGCGTATGGTTAAGGAAATTTGATATACGCATTAAACCCGTGTTGAAATAAATATTTATGATATATTTGCATTTAAGATACTCAATTAATTTTAGAGTTACGGCAGTTCTGTCGTCGTAAGTTTGTCGGCATCTGTGGTCCAGTGGTCGCGATCAGAGGATGCAAGCCACAGCGACGACAATATCAAAGGATGAAATCGATCGTGAATGATATCAAAATAATCACTTAAGTATGTATTGACGGTGTTTTGGCCAATTGATGTAACCCTCAAAATTTAAATTGTTCAGGAAAGAATAAATGCTTCATAAAGAGGCGAAACGCGTCACGTTAGTAATAAACCAAGTGGAAAAACTAAGTTATCAATTTTCAATTTAATTTTATATTAAAAATGAACTTCCACAAAGTTACCGCCGAATCCATAGAAAAAAAAATAGAAAAATGAGCTCTTACATTGAGACTAAATTCTAAGGTTATGGAGTCATTACGAAATCGACCGACTTCAATTTTAACAATTCTTTTCGTAATCTCATTGCCTAACTAAGAACATCCTGTATGCCATTGCAAAGACTAGACTTATTCTAAATAAATACATCTGTCTTGATTAATCTGCTCATCTGTAATGCAACGTAGATCAGTTCAACACTTCGTTTGCATAGTACGCACAGGAAGAGAGAGAAAAAGCGTGTCGGTGTTGAACAATTTGATACACCCCCATTTTGCAACATGCCCAAAACTGTACATTAAGTTGTCTTTAAATATAGCAATCCATAGTTGTACCGCTTGGCAGTTGTATATTAGTTCATTTAATTTCGTTTGCTTAAATCGGCGGAGAAACGGTAACATCATCGTGGAGGACATTACGTTCGAAATATACCCTTTGGGGAGGAAACGATATACTCGTCAAAAATGTTACATATGACAATGTTCGAACTATTACAAATCGTTACATTCGTCAGTATCCAGTTTACTGTCGCTAGGTTAATTCACGTTTTTTTTTCGCCCTATCGGATAGGGCAATCAATATCTTACATTTATTTGCTAATGCGATGTTCATTTGTTTCAAATGTTTTTCTAGTATGTGTCCTAATTTTTTAACCGTAAATATAGCCTCGATGTTCTTATTGTATAAACCACTGCATCAAAATAAAAAGAGACTAACCGGACTGAGTGTACTGAGATTTACTACACATTCTGGATGGTGATAACCAAGCATTCGCCCCTCTTCGAACGGGAATTTTAAGATTATTGACATATGACACTGATATCGGATCAATAATATTACTGATTTTTAAATATTTCTATCATCAGTACAAATGAATTGATGGATAAGATTAATATTATTATCCACTTTGTAAATAAAAAAATGTGTACCATCTCGAACCAGTTAATTTTTGACGATTTCGATTCCGAAAAATTTACACCATAAATAACTAACTCTACAACCGTAAAACTTGATATTTTATTCCATCTAATGTTAATTAAATAAATACATGCTATACAACGTATTTCGTGGAGTATTTGTTTATTTTGTTGTACTAAAAAAACTGTTATTGAATATTTCCATGTATTTAATGTAAATTGAATAAAAATTTTATGATTATTTATCTACAGGTTCGTTTTGTAATACATATGACAGCTTAAGAACTTTAAATAATCGAGTTTAGTCTGGATTAAGTCTCTATCATGTGCGAGGCTTTGCGCGTTAACTATTTTTGACACACGAGATCGATTCAGCCAATTCATTTGGAAATATTTCAAAACCCACGGGCGCGTCATTAAACCCATATTGCCATATAATATTTTAAATTTAGATAAAAAAATAGTAATAAATGGCCGAATACATAATCCTTTACATCTCAGTTTCATAATGTCGTGCGTCCATGTTACTATCCATCATTAATCATATTTAGTAGCGATTATTTATATTACGCTCTGTATTATATTCACTAAAAATCTATTAACTGTTTCTATTCGAAGCAATGGCGTATTTTTTCGATTAGGCAATATTTAAAAAAATTAATCCAAGCGCAACGATTGAATTATTTATGCATGCACTTTCTTTCTATGGGAGCAGGTATCACCAAATCGAAGATTTTTAATAATTTTTTTTTATTTATAGAAAAAACAGTTGTATTTATGTCAACAATAATTGTTGCGTAAAAAGATTTTTTTATCGCAAAAGGTGTTGAATTCGTATGTTTTTTTGCAAGATATCTTTGGTTGCAAGCAACTCTTTGTTTATTACATCATAAATTGTAAAATAATGTACTGTTGAATATTTATTTTAAAGGATTTTGATCCGGTTTTTGACGTCTTCAGACTTTTGTTCGAATTGACAGCCAGTAAATGCTTAAAATTCATTGTATAAAATTTTATTAGAGAAACTCATTACAATCAAGTTTACGTATAAATAATGAATCGATGAATTCACTTTTAATGAGTTAACTGTTAATTCTTGGTGGAAAGCCATTATATTTAAAAAATAAAACTTAATTTGTTTGTACTACTTCCACATGTTTATAATGATCAGGAATGGTTTCATCAGTTGGAAACCGATCCTGATCATTGTAAACATGTGGAGGTAGTGCAAGCAAATCGTTTCTTATTTTTTTAAATAAAATTGATGAATTGGTAATACGGTGGATTATTTTTATACTAATCAGGAAACATATTACTACAAAATTATTCATAATTATAATATTTTACCCCACCTATCTATTTTCAAAATTAGGCGTAGCTAATGATTGATATATGCCAACTACTGGTCTTTACCTAGCCCCGCCCTTTCATCCGTATCCTTTTCAATAGAGAGAGGTTGAGCAACTGGATAACAACCAGTTCTCAAACAAACTCTGTTGAGATGATCTAATATGAGTCTACACGCTCCATATTCTAAGTGAATGTATTGTAGGGATCACTTATTATAGTAATTAATTAGGTGATCGAGCAGTAAAAGTTAATCATAAGCTTGGGCTTAAATAAACAATAGATAAAAGAATACACTTTTTGTACATATTTAAAAATTAAATATTTTTTTGAATCTAATAAGTTGACGTCTTTGTGCAATTAAATATAACTGGTGATTTAACAATATAATAAAGATTGCCGTTTAAACAAAAATAAACGATTCGTAGCGCGGTTATAATAGAAAGTTTATGTTTTTTGAATGACTCAGCGTTTGATTCGGTGAAATAATATTGTTAGCAAGCCCTGAATTAAGGCGTTACAATTATTATTTTGTTTTGAAAAAAGTGAAAGTTAAGATAATAATTCAAATGACAAAAGTTCTCACACATGCTTCAAAACATTACGTTTTCTTGGTGAAATTTGACAAACTAATAAGTACACAATGAGCTAATTTTTTAAATGGTAAACAGATAATTTATGAACGGATTCAAACTATCAACGAATGAAAGTGGTTTATTTTTATTCTGTGATTTTTTCTTATGATGTCTTATCATTCGTGTTGTTGTATGTTTAATAATTTAACTTGTTAACCTTTACACGCTCGTGCGCTTTGTGCAGTAGAAGTACCCAAGTGCCCGACCATTTTTTCGCGCAATTATTGCGTGACCCTTAGCTGTCATTAAAATAACTTTATCTCAGAAACCAGTCAACTTATTTGATAAAAGTTAAAATCATTATCAAAAAAAAGATTGTTTAAATTAAAAAAAAACCTTTATTCATTATTTTCCACAACTTATATAATTGAAGTATAAAAATTAAAGTACAAAAATTACACAAAAAATAAATTAAAAATTGTAAAATTACTAAAAAAAATAGGAAACGAAATCTGTTAAATAACAATTAAAACCTTAATATTACAACAAGATTTTTTTTTTCGTAATTTTTTTTTAATATAATGGTTTTTACATAGTTTACTTCTGGCAGGTGATTATCAACTTCGTTTTACTCATTATGACAAAAATATTTGTGGAATCCGAAAATAAAATTATGATTCGTTATCTAAAAGTCATTATTTATGTAAGCTTATATTTATATTTTGAATACTTTTATCATAAATCAGTGTATTCCGATTGCAAAATGTGTCACAATCAAAGGCCGGGACCAGAGGACACTGAACGACGCAAATCCGCGGTTCCGTGCGGGACCACTGGGCGGTTAAAGGTTAATAATTTAACTTGCTCATTTAATACGTAAATCTTATAATATTTGTGAAGATTATTTTTCTAATAACACATAGCTTGATATTGCTTGGAAATTTCAAACGGCAACAGGTTGTTGTGGTAAAAAAAACAACCAACAATGGTAACCTTTTTTCCACATATCGTTTAAATATCATATTTGAATATTTAAATATGACATCTAATGTATTGAAGAAACATCTTTGGATAATGTTGCTCAAGATTGATGTATTTATTAAGTGTTATTTTTCATTGATATTGATTGACATTTGTATAGCTAGAGAGCGTGTAGTCTGTTGTAAAAAATAACTGTCTTTTGTTTTCTCAGATATCAGAGGGTCAACGATTTGATCAAGATGAATATCAAACTCTCATTGAAAAATATATATATGCTATAGTGTAACAACTGACAATAATAAAATTAGTGAAAGGCATTGGAAAGGAGAAATAGTCAATAAACAAAGTTACGAAATATAATTAACCGTCACACTTATAACAATTAGACAGTAGTAAAATATTTTCACTTTTTTTTTGTAATCAATTCTACCTCGACTCGATGTTTCTTATCAATTAATACGAACTCAGGTCGAATTTCCCAGACTCTGTGTAATAGAAATTCGAGGTAGATAATTATTTTTTGGTTCTTAATTTGAATTCATATTTTGGTTCGTGAACGAATGATATGTTATAATATAGTCTAAGGCCGTTAATAAAAAGACATTAATAAATGCAGAAAGCATTAGTTTATAATAAGCTTAATATTGTTTGAACCTTACTACTGTTTATATAAAAAAGTAGAATACAATGAAAACGCATATTATATGTGTGTTGAAGTGTTTATTGAATTTTTTTAGTATCTTATATGTAATAACCCAGACCGGTCTGTAGGCGAAGACGTAAACGTTTTACTATTATCACATACACATGCAAGTATAAAATGTTCTCGTGACCAAAGCTTCCCCGTGTATATAAACAATACACACAGTTCCGACGTGGCAAACAAACAACAATCAGTCCGTCAGTATGGAAACTAAAGAACAGCTACTTTAGACATTCAGTATTTCAATTTCAATACCGTCATCTATGACAGGCGTTTCCACTAGTATAAAATAACAAGTTAGCTTGAAATCAGTTTAAATGTTTAATATTATAAACATGGTGATATTGATTTTATTTTACTTGTTTTAAGTATCGCTATAAAACATATATACCCTAAAAATTGAAAAAATAAATTTTATCCGATTGTGAAAAATGAGAAATGCCATTGTCTGAAAACCGATTTCGATGTGTATATATATAATACAACGTTTCTTTGGACAAAAATGATATTCAGTGATGAAAATATTGTTGTATGTAAATCTTTCATTTCACTTGATTAATTTATGATCAAATGTAGCACTATGAGAGCGGTGGTGAGAAAAACTCTCTAGCTTGGCTTGTACAGAGAGACAAATGCATCATCAGTTTTATAACAATAGACTTTTTGTATGGAAACATTACGAAAGCATTTAAATACGCCATTTAATTTATGCAAGTTCTCAAATGGTGCATGCGATGCATTATAAACTTTTCGCGATAGAGCATTTAATTGTTATATTATGTGTAACGACCATATCACGATAAGTGTTACAATCGTAGAGAGATTTCTTTTTATGAACCTCTAAGCATATGATCGGCAATATTTCGACTTGAAACAAAGAAACATGGTAATTATTTAAAAAAAAAACGGTTTTGATTGAAGACGATTGATGATTAGAAAAAAAATATTGAATGTTTTAAACGATTTCACCGTATTTATGAAAGATGTTGGACTGAATATTCAAGATATCGAATAAATGTTGGACGATCATGATTTTAGTAAAGAAAAGCTAGTCAAACAATTAAGATGACTCTACCAAGATAATTGACACAGTAAATGATGGCAGTAAAACACTTATAGATTGTATTTAATATACAAATTTATAAATTATTTTTTGTAATCTTTTGATATTATTCATAAGCATTGTCGGTCCAATTTATTATAATTAAATTAATATCAGTTATTATAAATTGTAGGAAATACTCAAAATTAAGCAGTTTTATTTTGATTTTTAAAATGTTTCTCACAAAAATTAGCTGTTAGGAACATTGTCATCGAATTGTTTGTATTAAATAAAATATTTCACAAAAAATTATATTCCTTAAAGTAACTTATTAAGAATTAAAAACTATTACTTCAGTTGTGTTTGAATTTCGTTCTGAAGAATAGTTTGTATAAAAAAACATATATATCATGTTTTGAAGCACTAAGTAGAAAATCTAAAAGAACGAATAAATGCTAAACTATTTTCGACACTTAAAATATGAGAATGGATGGGTACTTGAGTTCAACTAACTGAAGTATAGCAAGAAAATATATGAAAAACGTAGTAATTTTCAGTTAAACATTAACATGACTAATATTTTTTTTAATATAAAAGAAAAAGAACAAAATGTTTGTATACAAACTGTGTAAAAATAATATAAAAATTAAAAAATTGATTTTGACTATATTACATTCATAATTGAGTTTAATTCATTATGAAATCAAAAGGTTTTCCTCGAAACTATACGAAGCAATATAAAAAGAAAACACGAGGGCTTGTGCAATACATTGTTTGCTATATTGCCGATACGTATCGCAGCCGTTTCCTCCTACATTATACTAAAATACCAAAGAGCAGATTGATACACATCACACGCTTTTATTATGACACCGTCACCAGTTACGTAAATACATCACCTTAAATAATTACCTTTGGAATTCTAATTCCGTAAAACTCGCAAGTGCATCTCATTACTGTATCGCCAGCATGCATACCAAAATAGAGAAAATTTTTAGTCAACGTGATAAAAGTGGATTAGATAAGTTCTTTGACATTAATTGAAACAATTTTTGATCCGCTAAAAAACGTTTTTTGAATATGCAATTAAATAAAAAGTCTGTCAGGTAAATAATTGATGTCGGAATATTCTAAGGGTTTTTGTATTTTTATGGCTCACCATTGCATTTATGTGTGGTATTGTTCTACATAGAAATGTCTTAAGATGAAATTTAATTAATATAAATAGATTTATTGTTATAATTGCTATATAAATATACATAACACATGTTGGGCCAAAGTTTGCATGCAAATCGGGTAACTTTGGCATACGATACAAGTAATCACTGTAATTACTATAAATTCAGTGATTTTAAAGGCTTGGCAACTTTTCTTTATACTTTCATAATATAATTTAAGACATCGACTGAGGGTGCTTGATGGAATTTCAATATCAAATATGGATTATTGAGATTTTGTACACTTCCATGTATTTTGTCACTAACGACCCGGGTTTCGCCTTTCGGCATCTTCAGGCATTCGAGCACACGAATGGACCCGAACTGACAGTCGAGTCCATTCGTGTGCTCGAATGCCTGAAGATGCCGAAAGGCGAAACCCGGGTCGTTAGTGACAAAATACATGGAAGTGTACAAAATCTCAATAATCCAAATTTCATAATATATTTTGTCCATAATTGAGATGGGTAAAAATATACAGCATTTGCATTACAGATTAGTAATATAAATTGAAAATATGGCTAATCCAATTTATTTCAAGATAATTTTTGAATTGTGTTTTATCATTCCATGCTGATAGCTTACAAATTCAACAATAAAAAAAAATGTGTTGCACGTTAATGCATTTTTTTACCACCAGGGGCCACTTAATACCTTTGCTTAACTAAAAAATATTCATATGGTATTAGTATTATAATGGTATTATAACAACACCTTTTTCCATGTATTGGGCTAATCTTAGACCGATGGGAAAACTCTGTAATTACATAATTATTGCTACAAAGTGTTGTGTGGGTGTTGGATATCTACGGGAAACACATCTACTCTATTCTAGGTTCCAGATTTATCGAATGCTAGTTTGGGCATATCCTGTTACACAGAAACGATAAGGACTTTTAATTCTAAAGAATTCATATGAGTGTCACTGGAGTAATCTCTAAGACTTTAAGACATGTACTGTAGTGGGTATAAATAAATTATGGATGTTCTATAAATAATAAAATAGCTGCCACGAGTTGAAATATAATCGCTATCTTTAGAACGTTGTGTTTTTTAAATGAATTATAATTTTCCTTGTTTTTTTTTTTAGTTATAACCAAATAGGCATATGTTACAGGCTAGGCAAATTCCCAAAAAGAAAACATCAGATGGACGCAAATATGACCTAGTAACCACCGAATTGATGAAATAATAAAATATTGTAAAAATACGAAGCAGCGAGTTATCATTAACAAATAAGTGTAAAGAGAGTGTGGGGGTGTATTCACAGCTTCTTATAATGCTATATGTTCTTTTGAATAGTCCTTTTTTTAGGAAAAAAATACCCTAGAGATTATAAATCTTATAAAGATGCTCAATATGATTAACGGACCTTATTTCAATTTAAATTATTCTACGAGAACTGAACCATCGATGAACTTAGAGTAAGAATATGACTAGGACAGGATTGGCGGTTAGCTAATTGAACTAGCCGAGTTGTCAAAGTCGTTGGATTTTTTTGCAAAGTTCACGGTTTCAAATACCTATACCGTCAGTTTCATAAATAGATTTTTTTCAATTGATTTACGGATGTAATTTAAGACATCGACTGAGGGTGCTTGATGGTTCACTCGTATGACGGAAGACTTAAGACCTGACGATGCCGAAAGGCGAAACCCGGGACGTTAGTGACAAAATACATGGAAATGTACAAAATCTCAACAATTCAAATTCGATTTACGGATGACTGTTAGAAGGGTTATTTTTTTCAGAAAAGAAAAGTTAAACAACAGAGAGTTAAGCAGTTCGTGTAGAACAACTTCCGTTGACTTAAGATCTGATAGGAGTCCGTATGCTCCACATTTCAGCGGACATGGTTGCAGTGATAACAGTCTTTTAATGCTCTATTTAAAAGTATCATTTGTAGGTATATTATTAAAATAGCAAAAGCCACTTTTTTCTCCGGTGGTAATAATTAAATGCTCTTATAGATTCTCGCACAGAGAAAAGGTGTTCTACTTATAATAATGTAAATGCTCGCTTATCTTGGCTAAGAAATCACATCACTCACTGCTAAGAGTATTAAGTCAACTAAGTACGAGGTATGTAGTAGTTCTCGCCGTAGAAATCACACATTCGATAAATATATTTGATGAGAAAATCTACTGATCTTTCATTGTTTACATCGCAGCTATTATGACGATTGGTAGTTTGTTTCAACAACTCTGTTCGCCTGTAAAAGGTACTCTAATGATAAATAATATTTATTGAGCCATATCCGCTTAAAATGTGTTAATTTATGAGTACCAAACAAATCACTAGTTAAACTATTCTCTTTAGAGTGCGTAACATAATAAAGATGAGTTTAAAAAAGGTCTCGTTGATCGCTATACGCTTGCCCCATTCCCTGGTGATACAATTCGGAGGATAGTTATGAAGACATCGTAGAAATTTAAAACTTTGGGATAAAAATTTATAAATTGATAAAGTATTTAGCTCATAATAGTTTTGTTCGGGGTATCGGATCCTTGGCCATCCGATTGAGAGGAAAAAAATCCAACTGCAGTGATCACTGTTCTATATAAATGTATTTTGAAATTGATCTGTGTTTTTCGTGAATAATTTATTTAGTGAAAAAAGCAGTTAAATAGGATCAAATTTTGTTTTATAAATTGGTCGTGCTACATTGATACCTGGCAATATATGATAAAATATATGGATTTAAAAATATTACAACAAACGTTACGAAGAAGAATTAAATGTAAAACAATACTTTATGGTTTATTTATTAAAATTAAAAAAAAAAGGTTTCCTGGTATAATGTATGTGTTAAAACTTCAGATACATATGCAAGATACAAACGTATTGATTCAACTTATTCAAATCACGTGTCTTGACATTAGTTTGTACTCAAAACAAAAAAAATGTTCTATCGATTCATGAATGAATTGTTAATATATGAAAATGAAACACAATTTGAAGTACATATTCCTCAATTTTGTGCTATGGTCACATCCAGTTTTTAGCAGCGAGAGAGCGATCAATTGAATATTCTTACGAAGCCGGTCCTGATTCGTATTACACAATTGTGTAATAATGCTTTTGATTTGTATTATATTCAAAAAAAAAATATATCAATCATATAAAATGAGCTGTTAGCTAAGTTCTCATTGCGTGTAATTATAAAAATAATCGTTGCCTGTTTTATTATTTCATTCAATCAGAACAATATAAATACTTGAATGTTATCTTCCATTTCTTTTTGGAAAGAAAGTTACGCTCATTTGGTGTTTGACATCAGTTCTGATTATATTATATTAAACGAAAAAATATCACATAAGTATTCACTTTGTATTTAATATGATTGACATAGTAAAACAAAATAATACATTATCGTTTGCACGTAAATTAATTCACTATGTTATGACAACATTGTCACGTACTGATTTATGATCACGTCTTGAATATTGATAACATAGTAATCTATTTTATAGGGGCTTTATAAGTTGACCCGGTTACACGCCAATTTGTGCGACGATCACTTTTCTAAGAACACAATCGATATCGTCCAAGTATCTTTTACAAATTATGTAAAATTGTAGTAATAAAAAGATTTTTCCTAGAATAATAATAATAAGTTTTGTAACGCGTTTAATATTCATGATGTAAAGTGAATTTTCGTTAATATTTCTCTTCTGAAAATTGATCCCTAGGTAATTCAACCACAGCCTGTTAATATTATGTCTGCCTGCTAATAGAGATGGTAATGACGAATGTATTATTCATATTCAACGATATTGATTCGTTCATTTTGTTGTCATTTACTTTTTAGGACTCCAATATAAAAAAAAAACTTAACAATAGCAAATAATTAAAAATAATTCCGCAATTTAAATAGTTGATAGCTTTTTCGCCATCACACCGTAAATTTCTGTCGATGGCGTGTTACTGAAATAGCTATCAACAATACGACATAATTATTGTAAAACTATTGTAATGCCTTTGCTATTTTTTACTTTAGATATCTTCGGGTACTGTTTTATTAGTTTTTGAAATATTTCAAATTTATCTATTTGGAAGTTTGTTTGATATATTTGTGTAAATCGAGACATAAAAAAATATGTCAGCTACTTGCAAGACCTATATAACTATAACATACAGGTGATAATGACGGATTACTTATCACTTATCAGCATTCTATTAGGATATTGGCAGCATCCTGCTCTAATAATAATACACCTACTTGGCAGAAACAACATTATTTTATACAGAATGAGCTCGATAAAGATTGCGGATTTAACATGAGAAGACCGATTAATTAAAATGCTGCCACGGCTCCTCTCTTTTTTGCCGTAAACGGAATAAAAATGCGGTAATCGAATGACCACTTTTTGTTACAAACCGCTCTGAGCACTTGACGCTATGTATGACATTGAACGGTCATGGTGAAGAAAGACACCATGAAATCATTTCTATTTAGTCTATCATAATAACAAATTGAGTTTTTATCTATTTAATATAAAAATGATTGTTTGTTTGTTTGTCCCCTATGCGTTCCTTTACCATTCATCCAATTTCGATGAAACTTTGGTGAATTGTTGTGCGCACAACCGTGAAGGTATCTAAAATTTTTTTTTTAAAAGAATCAAATACGTAGGCACAGTGACATCTCGGAAAAACCTTCTGATTTTTGTGTCCAAAAGTACTTCAATAAACAGAATTAAAACAGAAACTCTTTCCTTTTTTGAGTGGTCTTACAACGCATGCCGGGTAATCAATTGTTTTAAATAAAATTAATACGTTGACTACTTAATTTACATTTAAAAATATAAAAATAACTACCTGCATTTGGAATTTCTTGATTCCGCTTGATGCTGAAATTAATAAGTCTTATCTACATCCTGAAAATTATTATTTAATTAGCTGGCAGTTTTACAGATCAAGAAAAAAATTAAACAAAGTCATTTTTAACCTACTAAGTAATTTAATTTATTGAAAAATTAACTTTATTGTAATTAAAGTGGTAAGTATTCATTATTTAGTTTATGAGATATGCGATATATAAAATAGTATATGTAAAAATTATGACGACATAATAAAAAACAAACATTTTATTATCAATGAATTGGATGATAGCAAACATTACAAATTAGAGTAATGTCCCAGGCAAATTTTCTTTGGTGTTTTAACACCGTACATGATTTATTAGAAAAATTAAGTAAACAAATAATATTTAACAACTACATTTGTAGTATAAAATGGTAAAAAGCGTAGTTCTTGTGCCACTTTAATTTTCAGATATAATTGACCTCCTGCGTTTAATTTCAGATGTTAGATAAATAAAATAAATTAGCGAGTCAACTATGCTACAGTATATAATGCCTATGGTTTGTTTATATGTAAGTGACCGTGAAAGAACTCGTTTTGCATTAGTAATAGTATGATTATTTTCTCTGTTTTTTCACACTACTTCCATAATGTTTTCTTCACGATATTTCAGTACGTAGAATATGTCATCATTATTATTGTAATCGATCACAAATACGATTGATTTCATACGACTTAAAAAAATGTTTACTTTTGGTGGTTGAGGAAGACTTTTTTAAAATTGCCAAATATGTAGAGTTAACAATTGATTATTAGATTTCAGCACAGACGCTAAAAATATATAAATAAAACATGTACGTCTTGGTATTTTAAAGTGAGTTAGTAATACTCACAATGAAAAATATATCCAAATAAGGCATGCGAAATAAACACATTTTTATATGTATTTATTTAAATTTGGATTATTGAGATTTTGTACACTTCCATGTATTTTGTCACTAACGACCCGGGTTTCGCCTTTCGGCATCTTCAGGCATTCGAGCACACGAATGGACTCGAACTCTTAAATTATACTTAAATTACTTAAATTACATTTTTATATGTATTTTTTTAATAAAATGTCAACATAGAGACAACAGTTTGTTTTTGGTATGAGAAAGATGATAAACGTTACAACTATGGCATTCAAATTTTGAATCCAGACTTAAATGCTCTCATAAAACCAATTTCGACAATCTTTAGGGATAATATATTAAAAGAACTTTGAAAGAAAATGTGTCGTAAGAATTTATTTAAATCGATCATCAAACTTATATTTTCAATGTGAAACCACCGTGGTATTTCCATAACATTCGAAACCTTATCCTTACAATCGAGTAGGACGAAAGACCAAGAACGTTACCACTCGGCTACGGGGTTGATCATTTAATTGCAATATGTATGTAGTCATCAATTTATTTACATTTGCTGTCAATTCTACAATTCTAATGTAAAATAGTATTATATTAATGAAAATATATTTGCTCCTAGTTCCTACTTATTCCTAACATATTGTAGATCCAAGAAGTGGTTTTGATAAATGCTTGAGCATTTTTGTATTTTAAATTGCCATAAAATAATCAATTCATTTCACCGTCACTACATTTTTTTTTCGTATTTTATATTATTATACAGAAAAATAAATTGAATAGCTGTATTCGATAACCAAGCTAATAGCAATAAATAGCTACTTTAGTTAACCAAACTAAAACAATAATATTGTTACAAGAATGAATACATATGTTTATTAAAGTTTTTTTTACATTATGTGATGTTCGTATACATTATCGATCTGTTAAACAACATAAAATTTAATAAACACGAATAAAAGATTTTACTAGGCAAAAAATAACGAATCCCCCTGGTATGTAAATGTATTCTAATTGAAAACAATTTACCATAATTTAGGAAAAAGAGCGTAATTTTCCAGCTGCAAATTGTCGAGCAAGACCGAAAAAATGTTAACATTTTTCGTTGAAAGAAATATTCGCGCATAAAATAAGCAAAGTAAGTATGACTATTTCGCGTCGAAAGAATTTTTAGTCCTCCATAAAAACGAGGTTTTGCGGATTTGTATTTGAAAGATGATTCAGAAAATTACGTGAAGTAAAATTTAAAAAATACTGTTTGCTTATAATTACTATTTTAAGCCGAATAATGTAAATATTTTTGCGAATATAACCAAATAACGATTTATTTTTCCGGTCTCAAAATGAGGTCACATAAAGAAAATTCAGTTGACTCATACATTGTGTAACAAATATTTATACAACCACATAGATTATACCGCTCAATGTTACGTAAGATAACAATTGTTTGACCATTTTTTATGTCATATAGATGCTCACAATTAGTTAATTAATTTAAGTAATACGTATAACAGTATAAATATTCAATTAGAAGTTAAATAACTATTTATAAATTAATATGTCATCATATTTTCAACAAACATGTTGTGAACACTAATGAACTAAGAGTCAGGATCAGTTCTGACAGAGTACCATGATTAGCAGTATGCCATTACGAATGTATAAACTGATCCATATAGGTTATAATGGTAGTATATTATCATTTAAATCACTATACCATAAAAAGATATAAAAAGTATCAAAGAAACTTCTTGTAGCCAATTTAAACAAACGGTATTTAACCCGATGAAAGCACTGTACATGTTTACATATCTATGACTTAATATCGTATTTTGGACCAAACTAGAAGAAAAAACTTGTGGATATATGCTTTAAAAAATAGTTTAAACCTTTAGGTAGAGAAACTAGACAACAGATCATGAAAATTTCAAGTAGAATACAAAGAAATATATTTTTGAAAAGAACTCTCGATATTCAGTCTATCTACGTATATATTACAGATACGTATGCGGCTACGGGCTTGCTTGTGTGCGTGTTGGCGGTGTATATGAAGTCGTAGAGTAAATATTTATCAGATTCTTTGATATATTTCACATATTTGAGTTGAAATTGATCTATTTTTAGTCATAGTAAGCGTTTTAACAGATCAATTGACTGAAAATAATTTCTGAAAATGACGATTCGCGCTGTATGCGTTAATGGCTAAATTTATCATTTATGAGAGAAAAATAGGGAAAGAACGTGACTGTAAATATTATAAGGTGTAAGTAAAAATTCTTCTTTTGGTTGAATAGTACAAAGTACAAATCAATTCAAAGAAAAAAGTATCTGTCCAGGAATATTTAAAGTCTGAGACTAGTATAAAGGAATCTCTACCACTCGACTACGAGGTTGGTTGTGGTTGAACTATCTTGCAAAATAAGAAATCAGTCGAAAATTCATGCTTTAAAATTTTGACATAAGTATGAATGTATATGTGAAATGTGTCAGATGTATATCGTTAGGTTTGTTTGGAAGATTACAACGTTTTCATTGAGTAATATTTTATTATAATTAATTCTGAAAACGAAACTGACGTTTATCACATTAAAAGATAAAACAGATTACGAAAAATTAGGTAAACGTCGTATTATTATTATTTGCTAAAACAGGTGCCTTACCAGCGATTAACATTTTCATAAGAATCACGTAAATTTACGCCGTTCGCAGATTTCACTCGTTCAGGGCGACCTATAAAGCGATAGGTACAAATATTAAAATGATTTTCAAATCAATGCGAAATAATGTGCGGCTGCCTTGGACGAGGCAAGCGTGACTAGAGACCGGCAATAATTGATTTCTGATTTATTTCACTTTTAGTTTTGGCGATTCGGGTCGACGGTAGCTTGGTGAAATCGATGTATAAATAACTGAAATAAATCAAATCTCCAGCTGGCAACTGTTTTCTGTTAGAATAATTACAATTTCACAGTCTCCCTGGACGATGTTTTTATTCAAAAAGGTAGTTTTACGATTTAAAATTATTTGATTTTTATTTTTGGTTTTTTTTTTAACTTACAGATTGATGGTTGACAAAAAAGAACACGCCAGTTATGTTTTACGGTAAGACATTTTAATTGTACAAATTATATTCAGCTTGAACACATTATCTACAATTGCATACTAAATTTACAAGCCTTTACAATAGTTTCACAAGAATTATGTTAAAATCTATTTCGGTATCACACCATCTTCAGAACATTTTTTTATATTTTTTTAATACAAACCTTAATATAAACTAAGGCCGGTTCGGTGGAGGAGTGATCAACGTGCTTGGGCGTCTGTCCACGCCAACGGGTTCCAATCCTTCTACGGAAAATTTTATACATTGTTTTTCAATCGATTCATGTTCAAAAGCATGGATATCTGTGATTTTAAATTCCCTTCCCTCGAGTTCTTAACTAATAGTCCTCTCCTAGTTCCATACTGTTAGTATTTGTTTTACGAGTAAAGCAGTAATCGTACCGCAACTTTTGTAGAGATGCTTCACAAGGAGTAAATATGCTCCACATTGGGTGCGGACTGAATTTAAAAATCTATAAACTTGATTGTATAATATCATTTACATTACCATAATGAAGTTTTACTAAACAAATGGCAATTGAATTCATCTTAAAGCTTTGAAAATAAGAAGTTAATCAAATGAAAGAAAAGTGTCCATATAAATACTAAAAAATTTACCGTAACCAAAACTGTAACCAAAAATTAGTCGTTGTAAAGGATTTATTTTTATTTTATAAGAGAGTTGAAACATGATCTGTACAGTCTTTCATTATACATTTTCCGATTACTTTATTAATTCATTAGTCGTATAACATTGTTCAAATCATCAGTTGAAAATTCTAACTTTTGCTGGAACCTAATCATTATTTAAAATTAATACAAAAACATGTGTAATGTTTTGACTAATATCTTTTGTATGATAGACACTTATGTTGTCGCATGTAATAATTGAAACCTTTTTAAAATAAAACCTATATTTATATATCTCACGTTCTTGTTACTTGAATTTAGAATTTTAAATAACCTTTCGATTAATTGTGCCGCTATTGATATCATCTAGACGTGGTTTATTAATGTCACTTGGTCATGACATGTATTCAGCTATGAAAGCTTAGATACCCGGATTTAAGCTCTCAATATTATCTCTATCAGAACGCATTCAAGGTGATAATAATGTCTTTGCTTTTTATTTTAAAAAATAAAACACAATTTGTTTGTACTACTTCCACATATCTATAATGATCAACTGATCAGTTGATAATGCTCGTGATGAGCGAAACCGGTCCTGATCATTATAAATATGGGGAAGTAGTACAAACAAATTGTGTTTTATTTTTTAAAATATAATGTCTTTCCACCAAGAATTGACAGTTAACACCCTAAAAATAGTCTTTGCTTTTATCGTAGATACAAAAAATAAAATTATGGTTAGTTTAATAAGAGTCAAGTCAGTTCGTACAATAGGAATACAGCGGTTGGATACGTCATTCAATAAAGTTTTGCATTTCATTAAAATAAAACAGTATAAACAATAAAGATAAAAATTGAATATTAGTTATTTGATAGAATATAGAACGTAATCTTAACAAATATATTGATTTTTTTAAGAAGATAATCTTTTTTCATATATTGTATAGTTTTTAACTTGTGACTATGATCACTGCATTTGAATCCGACGATTATAAGTAATTGTTTCCGTTTGCCATACTGCTGGTATTGCTGAAGCTTTAGGATTGTTATCCAACTTGGTTACGAAGTCAAGGATTTTAATGCCGGAGAGTTATCTTTCAATGATCATTTTTTATCGATTTATGTATTTGTACCCAATGCTAAAGAGTGTCTTTGATGTTTGAATTAACTCTCGCTTAGTTTATCCGATCCTGTAAAACGGTTGTAGAGAACGAATATCTTATTACTAGTCCGTTAATTGCTTTTTCTTGATTTTTTCTAGGGTACTTAAAGTTATCTTCGTATAGTGGTAGTGGAAAAGTTAAACAAAGAAAAAGAATTTATGAAAGAGCATTTATGAACTGAATTTCATTCACTTTCCATATGACGCTGTGAATTTATTGAATGATATCGAGTTACTTACAAATGAAAACGTAAGAGTCCAATACTAAATTTAATCATGATTATATTGTATTAATTTTATTTAAAAAAAAATTGTCCGCCGTTGTCCGAATTGGGCTGAAGTCATCATTTTTAATTTGGCTGAACAATACCTACACATAATTTGATATTATGATAAGTTGGTACTTCGTAAACTCTTTTTAAATAAGCAGTTCAATTTTCGCGTGGGACCCCCTTTGTTTTCATAGAGAGTTTTGTTCATCGTCAATATTGTTTTAGGCATGGCCGGTATTAAATTTTGGTATTTTTTTAGAACAGCGTAGGACGAATGAACGTTGCGAATATTTCAACGGATTGAATATTATTTTTTCGACACCCGTTTAGTAATTGAATAATAAAAAAAGGATTCAAATTTCAATTTTAATAATATTTTTCAAATAATTTCCAGTAATGAATTCTGATTCTAAAAATAATAAAATGATAATCTTCTTATATGGGTCTGAAAAATACATCTAAAAACACCATTATCAATAATAGTATGAAAATAACAATTGCGTGTAAATCTTTTTCTTTCCGTATTACTGTTTTAATGATTTTTGTCTGCGTATTACATTATATATTCGGTAACTAAATAAAGATTCATCAATTAACTGAATAAGTGCGTACTTTTAAATTATAAGAAAGTTAATTAAAAATTATAACCGAACTTATAGTTCATTTGTTTTGGCCTATGCGGTTTGAGTCTATACGGTAAGGTTAGGTTATCTTTGAAGTACACGAAGAGTAATTAAGTAATTAATGGTGTAACCTTCAATGACTATGTTAATTAATGACAATATAAATAAATATATTACTGAAAATTTATACAATTTACTAACCAAGATATTCAATTAAAAAACTATTCAGATAATTATAAGGGTTTTTGACATTGTGTTGTTAATGAAACAGATTCAGTGACTTAAGAATAAGAAATAAGCTGAAATGTCTGTGATAATGACACCTAATCTGTTGAAATGTTTTAAAGATGAAATCTGAACAAAAATTCGTTTAATCGATAAAATGATTTTGAAAACGTTTTAATTCATTATTATAGTATAATAATCAAGAATTCTGAATAGGTGAGGAAGTCGCGTCCTTCAACCCTAAGCTATTATTTATTTCAATAAATATATTCTTCTAAGCTAAAAAAAATACTAATAACTATCATCGAACATAAATACGCTGATGGACACATTATATATATATTATGTAATATGTTACAGAATTATTCTTAGTTTACTATTGCCATTTTTTGCCATCAGACCAGTGTGTCACGCCGATCAAATATTGATGTTTCTAATACGCGTCTGATCAATGTCAACACACATATACGTGGTCAGCGTTTTGTATAACTTAATAATTCACGGCTAATGCCCTACTAAGCACTTTTCAACAAGGATATGTGGGCTGTATATTCAGGACACTCAAATTTCATACACTGGCTGATCATTAATTTTATTGGTCATATAAAATTTTAAAAAATCTTACAAAGAATAAGATATTGAATTTAATGTGTTACTCGTAAACATTTTGAGAAAAAAATAGAAAATTTAACTTTCATTTTATTATATTACTAATGCTAAAAGCTTTTTTAAATAATGGTTATTGTTTTTGTTGTTGTTGCTGTTGTTATATTTTTACCGATCATGTACCCAGCGTTTTTGGCCGTTCGTCCTATACGGTTGCGGTATATACGGGCTCGAATCTCTGTACTGAAAATTTTATGAATTGATTCATGAATTTTTGTCTCGTAAATATAACTTGTTATAAAATGCTTCACTAGGAATACATATATTAATATGGTTGAAAAAATATTCATCTTAAAATTATAAAGAATTTAACATTTAAAACGCTTGCAATATAGTAGTTAAAGGTAAATAATTAAACAATTTTGGCAAAATAGTAGTTTACCATAGTAAATAAATATCTTGGGAAGATACAAAAAAAAAATATGGAAACATTTTTTTTGTGTATCTCAAATAATTAAACAATCATATTGGTGTAAACATTTTCATTACTATGGATCTTTTGTTTGTGGTAGATTGGCGAGCGGTAAAAGATAATCGATTACGTCCTACAAGTTCACGGTAAAGATAGTCTTTGTTGAAATAATAATCTTTTTGATAATTGATAATTACGTTCTTTTATTTGGGCTCTAATGTGATTCAAAGAAAATATTAGTTTGCTTTGTATAATTAAAGTAGTTTTGTGAGACAATGGTCGATTTACGTGGGAGAATGGATTATACACCTTTGTATGTAATGGCATATAATATATATGAACACAAAAGAAAATCGTAGTGTATAGAAAACTATCACAGTATCTTATTTTGTATTATCTCAAAAAACAAGCAACGTATAAATAGCCTTTTGATGGAAATGATGATGTTAAAAAAAATATTAAACATAATTAAGACATGCCACGTGTGTTTTACTTCTTCAGAATCATCTTCAAAATAAGTAGTAAAGGATGTGATCATTTGCATATAAATGTCAAAAAAAAACACTCTCTCCTAAGTCAAATACTTATAATAGTTTATTTTAAAAATCTTGAATGGTGTGAAGAGTTTATAAAGAAGTTATTACGCTACAGTACAAGCACTTATTTTTTAAGTAATGTTGAATGATTAACGCTACTTATATATCTACCCAAAGGTATACATTAATAAATCATCTTTTCTATTGGTTTATACATTTGTGTTCAAAGAAATGAACCTCTATGATGCTTACATTAATTTGGTTGCCCAATTTCAAGATCTCGAAGGTTTTTTTTACAAAAATCTTCATTTTGATTTAAAAATACGTTCATGGTTCATGTATGTTCTACGTTCCACCAACAAAATTTGAAAATATGCAATGTTGAGTTCACTTATATGCAGGCACGGCTTGTCCATACGCACTGTGGAACTGCAGCATCCCCAAGCAAGTTGAGAAAAATGTAATATTACAGGAGGAGCGCGGGAAAGGGATCTCGCAGCTAGAAGGTTGATTTGATACTGCCACTCTGACAGTGTTCTGCGTGTGGGTGCAGCGGTCTGCACTGTCGGACAGCTGTCGTAATAAAAGCGATATTTGCCCTTATTTAAGGAAAATATTCATGGCTCTAACTGTATTAAAATTGTTTCTGCAAGCAATTTATGCAAAGTTCTTGATAAAATAAAACTTATTCAAATTCTGCTTACAACTCCAATGACTACCGTTGCGCTAGAATCAATGAAAAGTATTTATTCATATATTAGAAACACAATGGTTTAAGAAAGATTGTCGGCTTCATCTATGTTATCAATTGAAAACAAAATGATTATGAATAATACAAAATTTAACAAAAACGTGATAGGCCCCTTTCAACGAAAAAATACAAAAAAATCAATTTTATAATTAAATAAAAATACACGTAATTAGTAAAATATGACCCAACATTTTTTTTATTTTTAATCAACCGCAGCACCCCCAGATATCTTATCCACAAGCCGCCACTGCTTATATGTACACTGATTTAAAATAACATTTCAACAGGAGAATATGTATTATGACCAATTAACAACAGAGTTGCAATGAAACGAATTTTTTAAAAAAAGATGCCACTAGGACAGTCAAAATTCACCCCACTCACATCCAATCTGACCCTAAAAGTGATTTGTCTAGGAAGAACGGTTTGTTAACTAGTTCATTTCTGGTCCCATCATTCTGTCTTTAGCCTAACCGAAAAAGATTGCGTTTTAATAAAAGCAGCATTTATATAAATATGCTCAATTTAGAGCCGAAATGCCAAAATATTAACATAAAATTCATTGTTTTTTAAAAATATCTTTACATATACATATTTAGATATATATTGTAGATATTGATTAATGAAGTTAGTAATAATAAGTCTAAGCCAATAATTTTGTTCATTGTGTATTCAAGTCAGATATTATGCATAATTTATTTAACAAGTAGAGTCACTGTGTACAGTTACTAAAACGTATTGAAATTCAATACGCGATCGACTCAGTTTCTACTTGTAAGGCGAACTGTTGCTTTTTTCATCCAGTGGACAGCTGTTCTTGTAAATTAATGTTTCCTGTCGTGGTTTCACTGTCAATAACAAGGTTTTAATTACTCTTACATTTAGCAAAGTTTTATTACATTCCTAATTTAGTTATATTGTATATTATATTTATGCGCATATTAACAAAGTAATTCAAATGTTTGGTTCCTACAATCTACTACACTTTGGGGTAAATTAAGATTAACGTATTGATAACACACTGTTATAACAAAACATGAAGTGTAATAAATTGCACTCAAGTGTACAAAAACAAAGATATTGAACAAAGCAATCAATATTTACTTTATTAATATGAATTAAATGCCAATACAGTTTATATTATGGTCTGTAATTCTTCTTCCATCTTAAAAATGAAACGTATGTTAACAGTAACGGTTTCAGAGTCTCAATCAAGTCTTAGTTTTCATTATAAATCAAACTGAAATTAATTTAACTAAGAACATCTTTTTTCAGCAAGTTTTGAATTATCACATAATACATGCTCAATATTTTTAATGCATTTGTTATTTCATTACGTTTAAACATGATATACTTACTACACAAAATATTAGGATTATTAATGTACTCAAAACAAATATTTAAAAAAATTTATAAATAAAAAATTAAGCCCACCGACTTTGTTTAAGTCACACTCATTGTTATTGATTACATATAAAAATAGTCATTTAATAATTTTAAGGTAAACTAAAGAAAAGAAAAACCGTTTAATTTTTATTACGATAATTAAGATATACGTCAGTTTTTGTTCATTTCACACACATTTGTTATTGCTCAGTGAGGTAATAGAATAAAAGTAAAAT
Source organism: Himalopsyche phryganea (assembly GCA_022494535.1). Classification (NCBI taxonomy): domain Eukaryota; kingdom Metazoa; phylum Arthropoda; class Insecta; order Trichoptera; family Rhyacophilidae; genus Himalopsyche; species Himalopsyche phryganea. The sequence continues at coordinate 342,150 of JAGVSL010000183.1, read as the reverse complement.
ACGTCTACTCAGAGATTAAATTTGATATTAAAATAATTTCAGTACATACTTAAAACAATATTAATAAACATATTCGAGAGAGCTTGCTTATTTAATCTCATCAATGTTATTTTCTGTCCAGATTATGAATATGTACTAACGGGTTATTTGATATTTCAAATGAATGTGTGACGTACGTTGAAGGATTTATTTTCGATGGCTTTCGACTATAATTAATTGCAATATGATGTTTACAAACGAGTATTTCTTTGGGTATAAAATGAGAATTGACGTAGAAAGTTGATGAGCAGGATACTTGATATGCAAATTAGCTTTTGCGGGGAAATCAAATTTGATTATGTGTTTTGCATTGGTGTCATTAAAGGATTATCTGTTTTGATACTTGGCACGATTCAACTAATTCTTTCATTGTATCAAGAATAACATTTTTTCAATGAACTAGTGCAGTCTATAAAATTTTAAATAACTCTCAAATTGTCTCCTGCAAATCTTCTTGTTTGGGTTGTAAAGTTAAATTTATATCAGATATCTAATTATTTATTTAGATTTTTATAAGACGTGATGTCTAAAGTTAAAGTAATATTTAATCGATGCTATGATTTTATGAGCAATCTATCAATACTTTATATTAATATAAGATATAAAATTGTGAAGTAAAATTTTATTGGTGGATTAACATTTATTTAATGAAAAAAAATCTTTTGTAAACGTACAAAGGAAGTAAATCTCTTGACAAAATCAAGGTAATATATTCAATAGAATATTGATAATTTTATGTAAAAGTTTCATTTATTTATAATATTATGTTACAATGCATCTAAAATCAGCAAATGTTGAAATAACAGATATTGATGAATTTCAGCATACTATAAAAACATATTTATGTCTGTCTGTAACGCAGGACATACACACACACAAGCAAGCGTAAACAGAGAGAGATAGAGAGCAAATGTTGACAGGCTGCCACATTGTGTATAGTGGCTTAACGGATTTTACTATAAAACTTAAAAAAAAGGATTTAAATGTCATATCTGCTCCAAAGTGAAGCTTAATTATTCTTGTATTTTCATCTATATATACAAAAAGGAATGTGTGTTTGTTGGTTTGTCTTTTATGCGTTCCTATACCATTCAACTGACTTCGATGAAACTTTGCTGAGGTGTTGTGCGCACACCCGTGAAGGTTTTTGAAAAAAAATCAAAAAAGAAAATAATCAAATACGTGCGTGCATCAAATAATAGCGACCGACATCTCTGAAAACCTTTTTATTTATTCGTGTACGCACCAGACGGAACCAAAAATATTGTGTATCCGGAAGCACTTCAATAAACAGAATGAAAACAAAAACCACTTTTAAGGTGTTAACTGTCAATTCTTGGTGGAAAGAAATTATATTTTAAAAAATAAAACACAATTTGTTTGTACTTCTTCGACATGTTTATCCATATTTCACATCAGGACCGGTCTCAGTTGATATTGTTCGTGATGAAACCGGTCCTGATCATTATAAACATACAAAGTAGTACAAAAAAATTGTGTTTTATTTTTTTAAATAAAACAGAAACCCTTTCTTTATTTGAGTGGTATTGCAACGCATGCCGGGTACTCGCTAGTATTATTTATTATGTAAATTGATGACATAATTGGCGAACCTCTTTTTCAACAAAGACTTTAATATTTAAACGGAAGTGTTTTAAGTTAATAGCTTCACAGCCTTTAAAGAGTTGGACGAAATAGGTTTAAAGGTTTAAAGACTTAAAAACGTCAGACATAATCTGGATTGCGGAACAGGCAATCAAAGCGTTATCATTAATAATAATTGTGCAGCGAATATAACATAGAGTTTTTATAAAAACCTTTCATTATTTTGGAAGTGTGTTGGTTTGATCAATTTAAAAATATTTATGTCTTGAAACTACGAGTATATTATTTTATCAAATCTATGTCAAATGTAACAGCGATAGGAAGTTCGTTTAATTATTAGTAAAGAGGTATTATTATTAAAACTCATGCGTAGCCAAACGATAATTCGTAAAACGTATCTGGCAGTGATACAGATGAATAATTATTAGATGGATGCAATGTACACTCGGCAGTAACTAACCAATGAAGATTGACGCCATTAAATTTCGCTTCAATTGCCCATTTATTATAATGTGAGCATGTGAGGAGACAGCTGATGATCCCTAAACAACTTTCCTATAAGCCATGGCAGAAGATAATGATAGATGGTAACTTATTATGTGGTTACAGAAACTGACTGATTGACGAATGCCAAGATGAATCATGGGGTAATATATGTGGCCTATATAGAATGTAATTTCATTTCGTCAATAAAATTACAAACATGTTTCCAGAAGTTGTATTTAGAACGAGAGAAATGTTTACAATTTATGGAAAATATTATTATACTGTTCTTCTTATTTGTTCGCGATTGATTAAACCAATTTGCAACGATGTAAATTTTCTATGACATCTATAAATGAACAACAAAAAGTACATGAATGCTGGTGTAACTGACAAAATTCAGTGAGTTGAAATATTGAAAACGTGTCTTTTTTATGTAAGTATTAATCACATTGTTATTTCCTGGAATTTAAAATATTCCAAAAATTAGTATTTAACAAAAAAGTTATTATGACACAAAATTTGAGAAATGAAAAAAATAAATACATATCCATGGTGTTTTGGCCAATTGATGTAACCTTAAAAAAATATGAAAATGAGTTAATAATTGGATCTCATTTTAAAGACGACAGCGCAGGTCTCGGCCAAATGATGTAAATTAGAAAAATAAATTTACCACTTTTTGGAAGGGAAACATAATTTTATATCGGTTTTAGGTTTAAAAATTCTGACTGTGCCACTTGATGTAAACCACTATCATATCGACACTACCTACGTATGATATCGTATCTGCAAACATGAGAATTTACAGGACTGCATTTCAAAGGTTCAAAACGCAACTCACGATATAACAGTTTTTACTCTCTCTTGAACAATTTCAATTTTGAGGGTTACATCAATTAGCCAAAACACCTTCGATATCTGTGGCGTTATGACGGAGGCGGATGTCAGTTTTACCTTACTTACGATAGAATAAATATGAGCCTTCAAATGATATCGATAATTCCTAGTAGATAAAAAACTTATTCAATGAATCTTCTTCATGGATGATGACTAGCATATCGAATGTTGCCACTACATGCTGTGTGTTGCTCATAATTTATTGTGAGATAAAGAGTTTCTTAGTGGATATATCAACTTTTGCCATAATGCCACAGATATATCCAAGATATTATATTATTAGCTTAACAACTTATTTACTAATATTTTCAGGAAGAAAGCAGCGAAATGAAAATAGTTCCAGTTATCTGGATTTGTCAAGCTCAATAAACCTGTGAAAATTTCGACGCCAATGTTCACCGTTTGAGTTTTTGCATTAAATACAGATTCAAGTATTGTGTATTTTTATTGTTTAGGAATAAAAATAATTGATGTTGTAGTACAGTAGTAAATTAAAAATAATGTTTTCTCATGGTAAAATATTATGTTATATCGAATAAAACTCTCTTATTATATGTAGCAATAAAAATAGTATAAAAAATCATTTGCAAGGTGAAAAGACGTATAAAAGTCTTGTGTATTAAAATATGGAAATAAATATGTAATTATTATTCAACCTTTATTTGTTGAGCTAAAAAAAAATAAAAATTTATTCACAAAAATGACGCCAATAACGGATGTTTTATAATTCATTTTATCGCTTATTCAAGTTCACGTAATTAATGTTGCTTCAAGAGAACGCATTTTGTGAGAGTTTTTTTTAATCGGTTTTAGTTGCATCCAAACAATTCGTATAATTGACTTTATTTAAAGTAAAATTTAAAAAAATATAATTACACCATATATGTATCATTATTTTATAAAAAAAACGTTCAAAATATTCATATATTGGCGTCAGCGTATCAGATCTAATTAAATGATAAAAGATTCCATGATGTTTTCATATCATCTCGTGTACCACTTCAGCTGTACTCACGACGTGTTTCCAATGTTAATAGTAAATGCACAGTCGATCGAGAGTCATGTAATTTTATTATTTATAGTAAAATATTTTAAAAAAATGTGTGGACATGATAATAAAGCTATTTTTATATTCTTAAGAATATTAAAATAAGTTATATTTATCAATCGTTATAATTATTGCATATATTGTGCATAAATATATGTCTAATTATTAAAAAAAACGACCAATTGTCAAGCAAATAGTTTTTGTTTCATTCGAAATTTTTGTAAAATGGAGTGACAAATAACTTAAAATACAACAAATCCATTTTTTGCGCGGGGGATACGTTCCAAAGACTACCGTGCAAAAAAGATAATGTGTTCATATAAAAATACTAGATAAGTTCCAACTAATAATACGCAATAAAAAAATGTTGATTTTTTCACATTATATATTATTTAAAAAAATATATTTAGAAATTATATATCATAATATCGTCGTTGTTCTGGAAGAAGACACTAACTGGAAAATATTAGTTTTGAGTAATTAGACTTTGAAGTTTGCCCAATGCTTGAAATTCGATACGTTTTTCATTTTTTTTGTTTGTATAAAACTGTTTTTGAGTAAAAGCATAATTTATAAAAACAAGTGAGTTCTTTCATACGGTCTAGTTTATAATAAGAAACATTTTGGTATAACTAACCCAATATGTCATTTTTTCAAATTAGTGTTTTCTTCCAGAACAACGACGTATAATATAACATAATTATTTAGTCGTTGCAGTATCAATAATAGATAATGAACGTGCCCGTTTTCGATTGTTTTTTGTGGCGAAAAATCACTATTAACACTGAAAAATTTTATTCGCGATCAATCTACATGTATATTTAAGGTTTCATTGATTTTAAATCTAAATTTTGTTATTAGATGCTGTTATTTCAATTTTTTAAGTTCTTTTAATTTAAAGTGTTTTAAGTTCATTTAGCTGACCATTGCGTGGCCGATATACATGATGCACATAATGCAGTGCAATATGTGATTTTTTCTTAAGTTAAAAACAGTGTTAAAGGGAAAAAACAATTAAAAAAAATATCTTTTCTTTTTCTTCGGTTAGAATCTTTGTGAAAAGAGAATTTGTTGTATGTCCTTAAAAACATACATTAGAAGAATTCTATGCATTGCATTTTGAAAAAATATTGTTGTCATTAAAGTATATTAAAAATGATTTATTTCATATTTAAAATGAACATTACAAATATAAATTTTTGGATGCATTATTGTTTGAGTAAATGTAAATCTTTGATGGCACACCAACGGTTAAACTATATATTTACGAGACCTTGCAATTGCACGCCAATATTTTTTCCTTCGTAAGAATTACATATTTATTACCACATAAAAGTTTATTGGCATATTATTGCGTAAAACTATATTACACATTTAAAATCAAAACGACTGCGCGAAAGATGTAAATGATATATTCCTGTTTCAATATTTGATAGAAATACTGTTTCAAAGTCAAACACAGCTATGGACAACGTAATTATTGTGATTTACGAAAGATGTCTTTAAAATTGTCTTACTAGAAAAGATTTCATCTTCCATCTCAAAATATCTTATTAAACTATTCGTGTTTTACTGAATGACTTCCTGTAATACTTTGGTTATAAAGCAAGACGCATTTTCATGATAATATAATATGTAGGGAAATGACTAATCAGACAGGAAAAAGAAAATATGAGGCTAATTTGTTAAGAATACTATTATTCGTTGATAACAGCCATATTCTTATTGTTAGTAATTAAAAAGTAGGCATGAAAAGCGATAGCAAAAGTTATTGAAATAATGTAACCTGACTACTTAACGACAGGAATGTGTGATGTTTTTTTCACGTCAGAAATACCAAAATAAGTATTTCTGTAGGAGTAAAAAGATTGTCGGCGTCCGTTGGTAGCCGTTGGTCTGTTGGTCCGCAGTTGGTAGCGTCGCTGGCAACGGTTGCGGATGACTCGGGTTCAATTCCCGGTGCAGACGGTTTTCATAGATTGATCTTTCAATCGATTTATGGATTTATGTTCGTAGTCTGAGTCCTCCCTCCCACCCATCCCATCGTCACAGGGCGTAGCGACAGCGATTAGCTAACCACTAATCCTGTCATAGCCCTATTCTTCTATCTTCTATCCCTACTCTCTTCGAAAAATAAAAGGTTGAGCAACTGAGTAACAAGCAGTTCTCGTAGAAAAATTCTGTTAAGATACCTCCATTAGGAGACCATACGCTCCACATTGGGAGCGGACATGGAAAAAAATGAACTAAACTGGTTAGTAGTAAAAATCGCTTGGCTGTTGAGTGAGTGTATTTGCAGTTAATAAATAATCTGGTATGGTATATGTTTTTAATGGAAATTATAATTTAAATAGTTCAATGGGTGTGATATATATATAATTTTAGATATGAAAAAAAAAATATAAAGAATATTTACTGCACGATCAAGCATTTGACTACCTGAAATGAAAAACACATTGATTTTTCAATTTTATTATGGATTTTTATATAAAAGCATGCCTGTCATAATAATACGATCCAGGAAACTGGTTAAATGGAAATATTAGCTACTATTTTCTTATAAAGGGAATATTTTCTTTGTTTAAATCTTAATTATTCAAAATGCGATGCTAGATCAGGAATTCATGTGATCTACGTTTATCCCATACTTCATTTAGCATTTGTTAAGCAAAACATGGAAATTAAGTGGTTGCATACCTAAGTGGTTTATTCACTCATGATTAGTTGTCAATTAATAGCTTTCACATTTTAATGCATATACAGTAAAAAATTGTATTATGATTAGCATAAGTAAATAAGAGTGTTAAGATTATTCTAATAATAGAATGCGTTGTTTTTCATTTGATGCAATAAAAAAAGATCGATACGAGTTTAGAATTATTGACTGTAATTTGAAAAGAATTTGATGAAAAACTTTCACTAAAACACTTGTTTCCAAGTATCCACATTTAGAAAAATAATGACAACGATAATTTAAATGGCAATGGCTGACATGCCTCATGCATATAATTTTATCTTTGGTGCCTTAAAAGGATGGGGCAAAGCAATAATATCCGCGTAGAATATAGAACGAACCATCTCGAAAATTGCAGCGAATAAGAATTAATTTGACTGACGTGACAATGGATGGAACGGAAGCTGGGAACTTTCTAGTACTTAGAATAATATCGTTAACACATGAAGCATCAAATGAACAATGGGGCCGATTTTTGAAGTTATCGTTTTGCAGTTCATCAAAAATGTAACACCATAAATCCTAGAGATTCATGATGCGATTTGTATCTTTATTCTTATGAGAATTGATTCATTTTCATAATAGTAAAGCAACACAGTTTCCTCTATCATTTTTTGTTTTTATTGCAGTTGTTATTAATGATGACGTTGTAGTATTTTTAAAATAAAATCGCATAATTTTTTTCTATTACCAGTAACGTAACAATTCAACGCATCTTGTATTTTTAATAACAATTAACATTGAACATGTATGTAATAATTAATGGTATTAACTAATAACTACTTTATCAATAGAACGTTGGCAACAATTTTTCATTATTTAATTATTGCATTCTTTCTTGATAACATTTAAACGATCAATGTTGTAAGGATTCCAATTGATTATTCCAGGTTAAAGTACTAGAATGGTTGAACATATGGGTTTTTCTGATATCTTTGCTCACTGAGTGGTTCTCGTATCATTTTAAATTAACATGCAATTGGACCTAGCTCTTTCTATCGTATTTAATAAGAAGTCTTAATTACAGATTTTATAATAGATAGTAGAATACCTGGATTTGTGCAAATACTTTATGCTGAAAAACAAAATTTTGTTCCAAAAAATTATATTCCAAAATTCTGTGACCATATCATTAAGGTGTAAGTAAGTAATAAGAAAAAAGCTTGCACGATTTTGATTGGTTTCTGCACTCGTGATAAAAAGCCTATTGGGTAGTGTTATTTTTGAAAAAAAGGTTCACTGCTTGTTATGGAATTGATGTTGAAATTGCACCTGTATTATTTTGCAATTTGTTTCTGTGAATTTGCATCAAAAATGAGTGTAATTTGGTTTTATTGCTGCACATTATTGCATTGTACTTATCGAGTATTACGAGTAGTAAAAAGTCAATTAAAGTTCACATAATAATACAAATTTAAAAATAATTTACTTTCAATAAATAGTTTTGAGTAAATGTGTGACGTCAACATTTTCAATACTTAGGAAGAATATATATATATATGTAGTTACCTTTAAAATATAAAAATTGTTAAAGTTCCGAGTATCTACACCATCAAGCTACTCAAGATATTAGACCAACGTATTTCTTATTGGTATATCTATTAAATGATACGTAATTTGACATTGTTAACCATGTCGAATCCTGTTGTGTATCAAATGGGGTGGAAAATCCTTCAGTCTGTTGCTTAGCTAGAATTGGTTTACTTTTTCTTCATATGATGAAAGTAATACTAATTAATCAATAGCATTATTTTTAAGATTTTTTAAAAAATAAAACACAATTCATTTGTAATACTTCCACATATTTATAATGATCAGGACCGGTTTCGCTCATCACGAGCATTATCAACTGATAAAAATACAAACATAACAGGCTTATTTATATAAAATTGAGTGTAAAAATGATGGTATATAAAACTGATGGTTCATGAACTGAGACAATCACTGTTCAATCACATTGACGAATTTTACTAGTTTAATTTTCAATATTTTTCTCTGAAAAAATATTTTGTTTTCCAACGTACTTCAAAAAGTGAATTAACATTGAAACATCTCCTGAATGCTATGGTATTTATATCAGAACTCCAAAAAAGCTTTAAAGCAGTCAAGTTTTCACTGGTCGATTAATGAATTAGAATTCGAAATTGTTTTTGCTATTCTTCGTCACGATATTATTTCTATATTATAAAATTTAAAATAATAGATGAATACACCATTATTACTGTTTACTAACAGTTAATCTCCCACTACATTTTATTGAAATTTTACGAGAAACCGTAGAGTGAAAAAATCTTTCAGAAAGTGAGTTTTAAAACAAGGAATATATAAAGTTTAGATTTATTTCCATGACCTTTTAGAAACTATCGGAAGTCATTATAAATACCTTACCAAACGGATAATTTATTCTTCGCAGTCTGGATTTTTTCTCTCGTTTCGTTGGTGCACAAACGCATTCGCATGGAGGTGCCGGTAAATGATTCACGGAAAAGTAATATCCAGGCATGTTCAGACGGGAATGCTTCCGCAAGTTGCGAATGGGTTGGAGATGGGCGGCATCTCTTTATCACTACGTCAAGCTCTACGATTGACGTATTCTCAGCCAGGTAGCGTGTTTACGTGAGTTGCGAGTCATTCTAAGGGGTATCCAACTATTTTCAATTCGGACAAATAGTTGAAATACAATCAAACAATGAATTTATTATATAATTTAAGACTGCGGGTGCTTGATGGAATTTATGTATCAAATTTGAATTATTGAGATTTTGTACACTTCCATGTATTTTTTCACTAACAACCCGGGTTTCGCCTTTCGGCATCTTCAGGCATTCATGCGCTCGAATAATTCAAAAATGAATTTATTCTTTAGAAGTAGTAAATAAATGGCCGGTATTTAAATAAGAGTATTCAGTCTGAAGTCTCATTCACAGACGAAATGAGAGAAAAAAAAACATGTTAAGCTTATTGGTTGTCAGTTATATCGTTACTTATTTAAGGACAATATATGTGAGGGAATATTGAAAACAGATAAAAATTAATGTATTAATAATTTAACACATCGACTCAGTCAGTTCAGTCAGTTCGAGTCCATTCGTGCGCTCGAATGCCTGAATATGCTGAAAGGCGAAACTCGGGTCGTTAGTGACAAAATACATGGAAGTGTACAAAATCTCAATAATCAAAATTTAATGAATTAATGTAAAATTAGCTCGGGATTTGGACACAGGGCTTCAAAATGATAGCCCAAATTGTTACCACGACGGTAATCAGAGATATTTATATTACATAAATATAAAATAATTACATTTATTTTACTTTTATAAATATTTTACATCCTAAATTAATTAATATATTTATCATAAAGACAAATATGTACGCATTTCAAAAAAAAACGTTGAGTAAGGAATTTATTATTAATCAGATAAAACAGTCATAATTGTCAAGCCATTTGAGTTGATTCATCAAAGCATATTTTGGAAATATTGAAATAAATTGAAATGATTTAAAACTCATACAAGAGCTTCTGACAAAACGTTATTTAAAATGCTTCTTTCGTAATAAAACGCATATTGCACTTTATTGCAATGCAATATCATTTATTTATTTCTGATTACGTCTGATGCACATCACGAAGTATTTTTTTATTTGCGATTATTACTCTATGCGAAGCGTCGTATTTATAATGTATGCGTTTCCGGTATGCTGTACCTGTAAACTTCCTTTAGAATCTTTATATATCTGTATTTTTTGATATTATATATTATAGAATAATAAACGACTGTCATTATAAACGAATATTAATAATATTACTGTCTTTTTAAATTGCTTTTTGACTAAAACAAATATTATAGTCAATAAATTTATGATAATGTACTCATTAAATATTCTTGAACAATTTTTGATAACATACATGGTTATACTAATAATAATTTCTTTGTGGAAGACCACAATAATTAAAGAAGTATTTTAAAAACTTTAAAAAAAAATTTTGTATTTAAAAGAATAGTTTTGATAAAATTTATCCTTTTTTCAAATGTTCGAATATGAACTAAAAGTAATACCAATATTACTTGGCCGCCACCGAATTTGGAGCTAGAATTTTCAGTCAAGAATAAATTTCTCCAATTGCTATTTTATGCAATATATATGTCTATTGTTAATAACGGTCGCTAAAATATCAGTTATGGAATTTATTGAAATTTCAGTTGTAGTCGAGTATGGCAACATTCTTAACGCGATGGTGGCGCCCTCACTAGTGGCCAAGTTAAATTGGTACATCTATACTAGCATATATTCCAAGTATATAGTAGCTATTTAAAAAATTAACTTTTCAAAATTATTTTCTCAGAGAGCATACATTTAGAATGATGAATCAATAGAGACTAGTTGTAAATCTATAATTAAAAATAACGTCGGAAATATTTTAAAAAGCTAGCATATGTAAATAAATATTATAATTGAAAAGGCAAATACATTTGTGACATATATTAACATTCATATGCTTGTTTTGTTTTGTTTCATTAATAAAAATTATAAAAATATCAATAATTGGTTTGATAAAATGTAATAAAAAATTGAAAGTAAAGTTGTATACAAATTAAAAAGAAATTTTGAGGAAAATACTTATTTCTTGTGTAAGAATAATGACATTCGAATGGGCACAAAAATGTATTGGATTATCATTGTTATTAATGTTGTAATAAATCCGTCTTTGGTAATAACAAATTAGTTTCCGGTGGTTTCGTAATATATTCAATTTGAAGTAATCACGAAAGAAAATCAGTAGTATCCATTATAATTTTGTCGCTCTCAGTCATGGTTGATGCTCGTTAGTTATAAAAAATAATTGTTAATAAAGTTTATATAACTTTATCGGTAAAAAGACACTTCTTATCAATATTCTGTCGCACGACAATATTTTAATTTATATTTACGTAAGAATAAATTAGTACGGTTTACTGATTTACAAAAAAAGATTTTATGAAATATTTAACGCTGGGATATAAATAATGAAACTTGAGAAATCATATTTATTTTATATTTAGAAAATGCTGTCATTAAAGTACACACAAAAAAAAGCACATCAATGGCCAATCAATCGCTGAACGTAGATAAAATAAGAAGAGACTATTTTCATATAATCTATAAGTCATACAACTGAATAAACATGGGAACGCATTTCGAAATGTTAGTATAGTTTTCATGTTTTACGTCTGAAACACCTAATTTCCGGTCTTTTAAATCAATTAATTTATAATTGAAATTTATTGTTAAGAACACTATATCAATCATGTTTATATAGGAGTTGAAAAAGAGTGTTTTTTGCATTCGTGTTGACAAAATGCTATTTTTGTCGACCACTGTCGAGGCGTAGTAAAAACAAAATGTGAGTTGATGCAATATTATATAATGCTGCAAATTACTAATTTTTCATCAATATTTGATGTCAGTTATAAATTTATAATAGTTTTTTTCTATTTCATTTATTCCAGTTCCTTTAGAGTGTTTTGAAAAAGATATTTATTATTTCAGTTTATGCAATATATCATAATTTCTCAAAGTAAATCAACCGGAAATAAATTTCACTAAATGGCGGCACTAAATATTGATATAAATCAAGTTGTGTATAGCTCTCACAGCTGCCTCTTATGGGAAAATGGCCGCCGTACAAACGACTTATACAGAAAATCATCCCACACGGTTTTATGGACAGGCACTTAACGAAACGTGTTATACAAGACATCGTTGATCCTCATTTCCCATATAAAGAAGTGCTGGCTATTACTCGGCTAAAAATAGCGGTGAATTATCGATCTTTACGTCATAAATATGAGTTAAAAATTAGTTCTAGGTAATATTTACGACCGTCTTTTATAATAATTCGCATATTTATAAAGGGAAAATCTAATCCTGAATGATATTATTCTAGTTATATCGAACGTTTTCATATTTCAATCAGAAGGTTTGTTAATTGGTATCTATTAATTTTATGGCTGTGAGGATAAATATTCGATGTCAGTGATGTAAGAGATTGGAGTAGTGGATAGACTGTACATATTGTACATATTAAGTCTTTTATAAAATGTGAACAAGAAAAAAATAAATGTGCATGAGATTCAATGACTAACGGTATCATCACTCAAAACTGACGATTATTAGACGTTTGCTTTTGTAGATCATATGAAAACTTTGCAGCACTTCCAAGATTCCCTGTCATTCACCTTTGATTTTACCCATGGTACATCAGCATCCTTTGAATATTGAACAGAAGAAGGTGGAAGTAGTGTTCCGATGCATTCGCAACCTGACCACAGCGAAACAAGAAGCTACCTGATCCGTTAGCTAATTTTTAAACTCCCGTTTACCTCGCAGTTTATTTAGCTCAGCATTTCAACAGCCAGTAAATGTTGTATTCAGTGATTAGGGATTGAAGTTACTATAACCGGGATCCAGGTATTTTGGCTATTTTTTTCAATACCAAGCATCGTATTAAAAAATTTTAAATATTTGTGTTACAATATATTTCCGTAGACTTAGTAAATGACATTTCATTCTATAAGCACTGAATTTGAAAGGGCTCGTTCTGCAGGCTAACTTATTGGCAAGAACATCTGATCAAGATTGTATATTCCAGCATTGAGAAAATAGTTGCTTAAAGGTCATACTCTAATTGAAAGAAATTATAAATTTAAGGTATTAACGAAACTCAGTGAATTATGCATAATTATTCTATAGAGTTGTTGTAATTGCGGTATTAAATATGTAATACCGGTTTGATATAATAATATAATTATATTCATCCAGTTTGAAATCCCTATCAGCGAAGATATTCGAAATAAGATTAATCGGGCGACTGCGTCTTCATACATGCAAATTAATTATGTTTTTGAAATTGTTTCTTATGCAACATATCATTTTTTTTTCATGTGAACACAGGTAATTTATAACTGCAGAAGTCTTTATACGGTCATTATTATGTTATGTTTGTTTACATGAGTATGTCATGTTGCAAGTTGCATAACACAAACAGAGCATGTCATTCGTGATAGAAATAGCTAGTTTTATTTGTAATTTTTTTGTGTTATTATGCTCGTTTAGACATCAGTTGTAGATAATTATTATTCATAAGAAAGTTTTATTGTGTCCTTATTATATTACAATATATAGTCGGTTTCATATGTTACAATGTAGAATTGTTTTATAATATTTTGTATTTCCAATTGAAAAAAAAAATTATATCATTTAGTTGAATGCAAAAGAAATATATACACCTTTTGTATGATTATTTAAGATACGATTTCTAATATTCATAAATATTTTTTTGGTTTAAAAGACACTCTTATTGGATCAAATACATTAAGTTATTTTAAGTTATTAATTATACATATATTATTAATATATATTATCATGATATTAACTCAAACCTAGTCTTAAAAAAATCTGAAAGCGGAAATTAGTTGCGATTTTATTTTTTCTCCTAGGCTATATAAGCCTTTTGACGCAATATGATTGTATGAGTAATTTACACATTATCTGTATACGTATTTATTTAAATATGTTAACTTTAATAAAAAGTATAAATTTGTTTAGTACATGAAATTCATTTATAAAAAGGCATATAAGTGGTTGTGTGTATTTTAGATTACTGGATAATTATTATATAAAGTCAATATTGTGTCAAAACTATCTGGTAAAATACATCGACCGGACAGCTAAAACTCTTTATAATATTTTAAATGAACATAACTGTTATATGATACATTAACTTAAGACGCTCTATTTTTTAAGAGAAATATATTCAGTATAATTCTACTTTAAATATCAGTCAGAAAAAGTGCCAGAAAACTAACTCTTTGGTACATTTCAATTTAGAATCATTATATTCAATAAATTGCTTATTCCGTCTGCATCACTTTCTTAAAAATACTTTTTCTACGATTTTGTCTCAGATATTAAATGTCGCTAACCTACAATAAACTCTAATTTAGTCACAGCGTAAAGCAAATAAAAGCATGTCTGAAAAACAGTTGTCAACTCTTGACATTTTTATCGACGTTTCATATTTTTTAGGTGACGGAAAACGATTAACGGTTTTCGCGAAATGAGAAAAAACCTACTTAATCCTCTTAAGACGGTTCCAACTACTACGATACATAGCAAATGGAATAAAAAAGGCTATCAATTTTATGTTTATATTGTGAAATACAATGATGAAATTAAAAAGTCCCGTTACTGGATTCACTATTAATATTCGAAATGCATTTCTAACATCTGTAATGATACAATTTTTAACTCTATTCATTGCTAACATACATAAAAAAATAAAACAAAAAGCTTTAGTAAAATATTGACTTTTTATGCGTGTACTGTTTGATTTTTTATGATGTTCGGCCGATATAATAGTACTATTTTACTTTGAAATTTTCGGGCGTAAATATTTACCTACGGCGTACGGTGCGCTTTCCCGTACCGTTTGTATGGATAAACCGAAACACAGTTAGGTCAACAATAATGCAGTGACAATGCACACTTTAGTGAACAAATAAAGTGAATATGAAGTTTGGTTTACGGTTAATGGATGTAGACTCGGTACTAAACTCACACCTAAAGTTTGTCAATCGTAATACGTTTATGAAGAAATCACCTGTATTATGTATATTAACTAGTCTTAATTAAAAGACCACTGGTATTATTGATAAGTGACATAGCTCCAGTCAACAATTTATTACTTGAAAATGACTTTTTGCCAAAAGAAGCCGGTCATGATATTTTAAATTGTATGTTTTATATTATCATGTTTTATGCGAGAACTTGCTGAAAGTCTGTTGCACATCCTCTGTCTTTGGAAAAAGTAATGATGAAATAATGATTAAGGTAGATCATTTGAATCGTGTTTCAACCCTTTTGATTGTTAAAATGAGATGGTTTCGTAAGGTTTTTTATATTTGTGTTAGGTTTGATTCATTGAAGGTTTAAATTTATCTACCAAATTGGCAATCAAATTGAATTTAATTCAAAATTTGATCCATATTGGCTCCGGATTTACAGTTTTATTTCGTTTCAAATAATAATTTAACATCCACCTTTCGATATAAATACTAATCAAATTACAATTTGTAAGAGTTTTTGTCAAACCATGTCCGTTTCCAATGTAAATCATCAGGTCTCCTAATGGAGGTGTCTTAACAGAAGTTTTATACAAGAACTGCCTGCTACTCGGTTGCTCAACCTCACTTTTCCGAAAAGATTAGCAATAGAACGATAGCGTTAGAACAGAATTGGTGGTTATCCAATCGCTTTCGCTTCACTCCGTTTTTAGAATCAGATGAATGGCAGGGGTTTTTATGGACATCACAAACATCCATGCATTCGAACAGAAATATATGAATTGTTTGAAAATTCAATTTATGAATTTCCGTAATGGGATTTGAACTTGTGAGATCCGTAACCGATACCAAGGACGTTGGCCACTGACTCCATAAAAGTATAAAAAACCTTACAATTGTCCGTCAATCCACCAAAACTCAATTTAGAAAAATGTTCCTACTAAAAACATACAAATGTTATAGCGCATAAAGGTACAATCTGTATATATAATTAGACATACCGCGTGTAGGAAATCAGTCTCAAAAGTGGTCATCTCATTCATTCACGTATATGAATGTATAAGTGTATTTCATTAAAAAACTTACATTTTCTGAATTCTAAAATTACTTCTCCTGAACAGTTTTAGTTTTTGTAGATAGAACTTTGTTTACCCAAAGACGAAGATACGTTGATGTTTGAAAGCACACATTTACAGAAAATGTATAAAAACATCGCGTGTTGAAATACCTCAGAGAGTAAAAACACTTACTTAGTATGTCAAATAAAATGAAATGTTCGGTACACAACAACAGAGTTACGATTTAAATTTCGTGTAACGGTACGGTAACATTTGCTCTGATGCCCACCTTCAGAAATTGTTATTTATTTGTACAACATCAGACGCTCAAAAAGCTTATTTTTCTTTAATCTTTACGCACGTCAAGAAACTGATTGTTATAGTATTAAACAATGCAGCAAGCGGTATAACGTTATAGTATTAATGTATAGTGCAACATGAAAATCAGGATCAATGGTAATTTATTGTGTTTCATGGACAGTAAAGACATATCGTGTGAATAATAAGTGCAGTTGTATTAATGGGACATTGTTAAATGAAACACTGTAAGTACGATTGGAATAATTTTTAACCTTATACATGCAGTAAAAACAGTTAGTGGTAGCTCTATTTCTGGATCCTCGATCTCTCTTGCTTGATATTAAGAATGAATATTTTTTTATTGACGCTTTCGCGTCTTATTCGGAGTCTAGTGAAAAACAGTAAAACGTAGCACGGAAATGCATGCTATGTATACTTTTACCAATAAATAGTATTCAATTTTTTAAGGAGACCTGTTTTTCGAGTTTAGGTAGAGTGACAGTCGTCTTTTTGCCGTCATTGGATTTGTCGATTTTCTGCAACCATTACAGCAAACTTATACGACGCACATAATAAGCAAAATTTTCACCACGAGGGAAAAAACGAATTTACCACAATTCAATAACACTAAAATCAGTGAAGGTATCCATGCTGTTACGTTAGATCTTCAAAGTGAAGATCGCTAGAACAGTTAAAACAAAAAACGAAAAAAAAAATACTTTAAATCCTGCTCCAAATATATAGGTCACGATATATTCAAACAAATTTAAACTTAGCATTGTGGTTTTAAGATACATAACTATACATACAATTACTAATTTTTATGTTTACTGTTGACGCGTCATACTTTAATAGATAACAATATAATATATATTTTATTGCAATCAACTAACAAATTGTGGATAAATTATAAGTTATCATTGACGCTATACACCAGGCAGTCCAGTTGTCTAACAGTTTTGGTTGCGCCCAATGTTTATTGTACATAAAAGCACTATTTAGTATGCCTCACAGCAAACAGAGGACGCGGAGAGTTTCGTTATTAACGCATTCTGTACGAGAATTTTTATTGCTCAGATAATAAAACAGCCACCTAAGAAATCTTATGAAATATTAACTTTGATATGACGAGCGAATAGTGATAGCGTTTTTGTTTATAAAAGTGAATTATAAAACCAGAGAAGTGCTTTCAATGAAACACTGAGATCTTAAGATTTTATTGAAATATCAACTGAAATTTTTGCAAAACAACATGGTCTATTTAATGATCATTTCAGAAAAGTGTGTTGTTATGACCATAAATTAGTAATATTGTGAATATATTAAGATGAAAACAAAAAATTCTATTAAATAAAACTATTTAATCACTTTTAAGGTACGCTACTATATATAATTAATAAATAATTAATCGAAATACTTGAATAAATTATTATTTTCTTGTTGTCATAGTTGCTTCTAAAATATAGTTAATTTTTCTTTCTACTCTAGATCAGCTATGTTAGATTATCAGCGTCATGGAAATTAAGCCTCTCAAGGAGCTTGTATATGTACATTTCTTTTATTCTAGTTACGTCTCTGTTGTCGTTAATTTTTCTTTCATTATGGTCGGAAGTAAATATGTTTTCATTGGAATATTCATGTTATTAAATTTAATTATATTACCCTGGTGATTTAGTTGCAACTTTTTTACAAGTTTTGGGACCAATGATTTTCGAATGAACATTCGTTTATATTGATTTATGAATCTGCATTTTCATGGGCATAATTATATATAATGATTCAAACCCACCATCTTAACCAATCCGGAAAACAAGGCAATATTCAAAAAACTAGACCTCACATCACTTCATCTTTCTAAATCTTGTATAATTTGTTTTCAAAAAGTTGACCTTTATAAAATCAAATAAAAAAGTATTGTAACACTTCAGGTGTTTTGATTATATTGCTATTTTGTAGTAAAAAAAGAGAGCATTAGTAGGCATATGCTAGAAGAAATATGTAGATTAAAAATGTTTTTACGTATTAATATATTTATTCACTTCATAGTGAGTTAGCTAACAGCACCATGTATGGGGAAATGCCAACTTATGTCACATTATACTGCAAGTATTATACGTTACATTGTCTGCACTGTGACTCGTATAACTGTGTCAAATAATAGATAGAGGTGAACGAATATGGAGTGTGAGATATTCAAAACAGCTCTTTAGAGATCGATGCACTTTTAGAATCTTGCGCTGCATTTGCATTTTGCTGCACTGGCTGTATTAGGATTTGCGATAACGTTGGGATAAGTTGTATTAGAAACATTCATAAAAGTTTTGAATTATTATCTATAGTTGGAAAGTATGCATGAGTAATACTCCAATTTTACAAGGATACTTCAGAACTCAATTCTATTCATAAAAATGTCGTAAGCAAATAATAGAAAAGTTAGCGACAAATGTGTTATAGTGATTAAGATTGCTAAAGTCATAGCTTAAAAGGAGATAAACGAAATAAATTAAGACATGTATAATATAAGAAAATGAAAATAACCTCCAGATCAAAAAATATTATCAATTTTTAAGGAATGCATAGCTTTGATTCAACTTCTTCGATACTGTAGAAAGTTAGCCCACCTTGTTTTATCTGCATTTATATATCAATTGAAACAGTAAATCTATTTATTTTAATTAAATTTAATCTTAATTCATTGGTTCATTTCCGTTTAGAACAATACCACACATAAATGCAATGGCGAACCATAAAAATACAAAAACCCTCAGAACTGGCTCAAACTTACCCGGGAAAAATTAATTATCAATTCAAAGATGAATACGGTCAACCGTATTTTCTTTAAATTAAATAAAAAACGAATTAAACAACACTAACTTTATATAATAACATCTATAATCACTTTCAATTTCTCAAATTTTAATCAATGAGTATATTATGTTTATGTTATTCTTATAATATTTTGGTTTATGATTTATTGAAGGAGAAAAAACAGCTCAATTATGGTAGTGAAAAAAAAAGGTTTAATGTTACTTTCAACGCAGTTAAACAAGTAAAGATATCTCGATTTAATGGTTGAATGTAAACCTCAAATGGTATGATAGGTCTTTTGTACGTGCCGTTTTCTGGTACCGGACACAGATATGTTATTGTTGGTGGTCAGAAATCCATTGTCTTTTAAAAGAGAAAGATTTCACGAATAAAGAAACAAGATAATAAATGGTTTTTATGACTACAGACGATGGATAAGTGATAAAATGTTCCTCCTGAGCAGAGTGAAGTTGAATAATTTACATACGACCTAACAATAGAACTCTTAACTTTATTAATCATTACATTGTGTTATTATTTTTCTGAATAATGTTAAAAGTGGTTACTTTTACACATTAAGTAAAAACGATGTTTTTTGTATGACAAAGATAATCAAACTGAAGATTTTTGTATAAACAATTAACCTATAGTTGTTAAAGAAAGTATAAACTTGTTCCACTAGAAAAATACAATTAAGTTTATCACTTTTAAGGTGTCAAGTTTATAGGTTTTTAGGTAACACTCAATAATATGAACTAATGATGGCAAATGGCCAATCTAGCTGAATTCCTCTATAGACTAAACACTTTGAGATTCTTTCAAATATACCAAATAAATACCGATTTATTTTTTAAATATTTCAGTTAGATAATTTTAATAAACATCGATATAAGATTATTATGGTAAAAATATCATTTCGTTAATGCTTTATTTCAAAAAATATTATATTAGTTCAGAATGGTAGAATAATGAGAGTTATTATAGACAAAATTATTACCTTAAAAACTCAGTAACTCAATAATCTGTACTTTATTTATATATTTTTCTATTACCAAGTGTTCGTATTGAGATTTGAACAGTGTTTCTCCATTATGCTACGTCTGATATTTTAATAAATTTTGTATAAAAAGATGAGCTTAAATAAAATGTATAAAATTTTCATCAGGATTTTTACTACCTGCTTGAAAATAATTTCCGAGAAATTTCACCAAGCACTTAAAAAGTAACAAAGTAACATTTTAAAATGAAAATTTTGAGCACTATATTTTAACAGGATAGTTAATTTAATGTTGTCACTTATAACTTTTACAAAGGAAACTATAATAGCTTAACCAAACATAAATATTTAATTAAATGTTTTTTCGCTCATTCAATTAAAAATGTTTTAAATTATTGTTGGTTGTTTTCGAAAAATGCTGGTAATATTATATACAGCATTTTTTAATTTGCTAAATGGTCATGTTCAATTAATAGACCTCTGAAATACAATGACAGCATATCGTCTTCAAAGATTGGATCCCGGTATCTATTCCCAGATAAACATTTAATGTCTGTGAATTTTGGTTCAAAGTCAAATTATTGGTTATTCAAAGCTGTCGCTATTTCGCAACAGATTAATTATTGAAATTATAACAAATATTGAATAAATTTAGCATGTTTTGAAGATTTTCAATGCTTCTTATTCTATTTTTAGATGAATCATAAAAGGTTTTAATCACTATAGTAATTGTTGTGAACAGTTTTATTGAAATAAGTAGTTTTAAGCACTTATTCATACTTTAAAAAAACAAACACTGAATTACTTCGAAGAAAACTAGTATTCTTGCCCTATACCGACACTGATGAAAATAGAATGTAGATTGATTGTCACAAAATTGTTCCAGTAATCTTTATTTTTCTATTAAATTTGAATTGTTGAGGTTTTCTACTTTTCCATGTATTTAAACTTTATTTTTTTATCTTTTTATCACACTCTCTCTGATAAATCAAGTTAACCAATCGATTCGAACGCAGTTATTGAGAAAAGAAGAACTAATAAGACATTGTCCCCATTTTGTCACAAAACAAACAGTTTTTATATATTAAGTAACTCCATTAAGTTTACATTTTATTGATTGAATTGACACTTGGTAGAACTCAATTGTCACAATGTGAAAATATTAAAACTTCTAGTTACGTCGACAGTTGTGGTGATAACGTGAAGACGAAATTGTTTTTAACCATAATATACTTTCAAATTTTTATCTAATTATTATGTTAAAAAAAATGAAAATTTTACTATTAAGTACCCAGATACTTTGCTAATATAACAACTCATTATGCAAATAAAACACCAAAGTGTGTCACAATTGATAATCATATTTTAATTTTCCCTTTTCAGTTATGAGCCGTTGGAGAGATAAGGTTCGCTAGATGGCGCTAAATGGCGGCAGTTAGCGCAGCGATGCTCCGCCCCCCAGGGGGGGGTTTGGACCCCCCTTATTACACGTCACAAAGGGTAAGCCGAAAATGAATTTTAATTAAATTTCAATTATATAACGAAAACACATGTCGACATTACAAATGGTTAATTATAACAATTTGAAAACATAGCGTGATATTTTGTAGGTACTCTGTACCGAGTGGCTAAAAGTAAAATTTGTTCGACTTTTATTCTTTAGTTGTATTTATTTATTTTTTATAGTTGAGAAAAAATCACAGCGTCATATGTACGACTAATAGACTTTAAATCATATAACTTTTCGTGTATCTAGAGTCTAGAGTCTAGATGGATTGATTTTTTGCAAACTTAAGTACTCGCGACTAAGTCTTGGGAGGTTGCTCCTAAAAAATTCATCCAAACCGCGTGCAGAAAGATCTTCTTGCTTACCATACACCTTAATTTTTTGAATGCCTATCAATTTGTCCTATATGCAACCATGTCAGTGTCACTTATGGATTCAATAACATACTTTTTTTCGTTCATAATGTTTATTTAGATTCATGAAACCTTAATAAATTTTTCGTAAAAGAACATAAGGGAATCGTCAGCGAAAACAGTTTTTATATTATAAAGAGTTTTTTGGTAAAGAATAATAAACTGTGAATAGGTATGTGAATTCTTAATATTTGAGAAAACTGAAGCAGTAAAAGTGTTGGAAAAGTACCCTAGAGCATTCTTATCCAAGCCTTCATCTTCTGAGCCACATAAAACAACACCGTCTTCAAAGTAAAAATTTATTTTTTAATTTTTACTTGTTATTTGTGTAGAAGAACTCGGATACACTAATGTAAAGAAATCATTGATTGATAGAGATGAATCAGATGTCCAATTGAATCATTCGATCGATTACTTAAATGCTTAAGATATAAAAATACTCTCCTTAGTTTTGTAAAACGCCCCCGTTAAGAAACACTGTCGTAAAGCGTGACCATTCGGCGATCGGAAAATTTTCTGTTTTATAATTAATAATCTTGATTGAGATTGAGATTAAAAACTAGTTGAATATCCGCAGTTGTATAGTCCAATATTAATTAAAACCTTCACCTAACTGATCCAAATTACCCTCTATTATTGTTCATTAGTTTTTTATTTAATGCCTTCGGACATAAAACAATATGATGAATTAGTTTTACAAAGAGAAAAAATAAATGATGTGATAACGCTAGCACGATCTCTCGCTCTGATCAAACACTTGATTGAAGTTTGCGCAAATAGTGTTGAGGATGATGACGCGCGGTTTGTGTCTTTGCGAGACTTTCAAACCAATATGTCATCAACCTTGATCCTTTCACCAAGGCGAACGAATGCTGCAGTTATTTTTTTTATCTATAAAACAAAATGTTCTCAGTGTATAAAAAAATAAATCGATAAGTAGAAAGTAATTATTGACATCTTCAAATTATGGAGAAGGCTGTGTTTATTTATTACTTTTTTTAACTGCATTTTTGTTTACGTATTTCCTAAAACGAAATCGAAAGTTGATTGCTCAAGGAAATTTCATATTATGCAAATCATTTATAGGGGACAACTATTCAATGTTAGAATAGACATTAATAATCCTTAAAGTCAAGGTTAAAGTAATGCCTGCATTTATTATAATAATGTATTGCTATTTTCTGGATTTCGTCGTTGTAATTTTTATATCAGTGGTTTATATTGTTTTTTTAAATACTTCGTACTTATGTTGTACATATTTTTAGGTATATTTGCCATTTGATTAAGTAGAAATCTATGGTTAAAAGTATTATAGTATACATCGAAAATAGTCGATAATGTCATAATATAATTTTTGTCAAACAAGGCTTTTATAACAGTTAATTAATTATTATATTAAAAGTTCATATAGAATTAATTTTTTCTATACAATTCAATATAATGAATGAGTTGCCATTTTTCTAAACATTTATAAAATCATGAGATCGGAATACACGAAGGTACAGACACACTTAATTCATTCGAATAATATTAGAATAATCTAGAATAATCTAGAATATCTAGATGCATTGGCGTAACTATGGCTTGGTTTCCCAACTATAACATATTGCTTACTTTTACAGTCTAAATAAATGCTATACATTAAAAACGGTTCCATGATTTGCCATCAATATATAAAATTTAATTATTTTGTTTTGTTTATCAAGAGTCTTTGAGAGTGTGTCGTTATTGCAATGTCTAGAACACTGTTTAAGAAAGACACCAAAAATGCTTGATTATTACAGAGAGCACTATATCGTAATTTTGCTGAATGTGGAATTGGGAGCTATTTGTGAAAAAAAAAATTATAAAATTACAACCCATTTAATTCAAGTGGAGTTGCACCCATACACTGCCATGAGTTACGAGTGATCGATGCACTAATTAGAATCACGAAAACGATTCAAATTGACTGGCGAAAAAAATAGTTCCAGCATCACCGTATACTTCGATCTATAATTAGCTTTCGATTTATATTCTACTTACAGAGATAAATATTTAGGTACACATGTTTTTATAACATACACAATGGTAAACAAAATTAGTTTTATAGTTTATATACTAACAAATAGAGATGAAAATCTCTTTAAGATCAAATAAAAGTTAGATCTCTGACTCTTAGTCTATTAGTGTAATAAAATGTTGTATCATTTCGAAATCAAAATACAGTAATAATTGGGATTCAGAGTCTGTTTTAAAAAAAAGTAATTGCCTTTGTTATAGCCACACCTGGCCATATATTTCTCTTCTGGCAGCCGTTCAACTTGAACTAGTAAACCTGCAATTTGTAGCAGCTATAATTTTTACAATGAGAAAGTGATTTTGAATCGATAGTGGCTATTTTAAGTACATCTGTATTAAGAAAAGTTGTATAAAGCCACATAGTTATTTCAAGAAAAAAAAAATAGGAATTAGTCAGATATAATCTATTAGGATATAACAACACGATTTATAATTCATTTATCCGCATTCATGCTGTAATTTATTTACTAATTAAAATAAAAAATATGTTTTTTCAAACATTATATTTTATCTGGAACTGCGAATAGAAACAAATATGGCAAATATATATATGATTGTCTCCAACGTATTATAATAAAATCTCTTTCAAAAGAAATGTTGATGCATTAAATAAGGGTGACGAACTTGCAGCCTCGAGTCTTTTATTTCATGTTTTCGTTCATTTACAAAATAATGTAAATACTTTCGATGGGTATGGCTGTAACTTTGTGGAGGTTCATTTTTAATATAAAATATAATATATTTAAAATAAACCAAAGTGAATATTTTCTTAACTTATTTTCAGTATTTTTTAAAATGAGCATATTCTTATTATTGTTCCATAAATTAATGATTTCTTTGAGAATAATAGAATACTACTTGCATAAAGTTTTAAATGGCTATGACCATTTCTTGATCATCAGTTATAAATGTTTTGAATCGCTCAAAGTGTGCTTAATTTTTTTAAGTAAAAAGTTTTTCTATGTTTTTTTAAGAGATTAAATAAATTATCGTTGATAATTCAATGTTTGACAACTACAGCTACACTCGATATAAGCGTGGTTTGGCTTAGAGGTTGTTGGTAATTGTTTAGAGAAAATTCATTGTTAGCAGCAAAATGAATTTAATGTTAACCAAAAGTATTGAGGGCGTATTGTAACAACGGGAAATCGAACACCTGAGTAGTGAAGATTTCAGAAGTTGACTTCCCTAAGGTCTTCCCTATAACCATTAGTATGCGGGCAAAAGAAAAACAAAACGGATTACGTTGTCAGTCTCAAATTTTTCTGCCTTATGATTTTTTGTTTGCTACACTAATGATAACAATGTGTCAATTGTTGTTTGAATGAATTATTGATATTGTAAGTTAATTTTTTAATTTAAAAAACCCTAAATAGTAAAACTATAGTTTGCAATGTTGTATTAATTAAACCCATAATTTGGCGTAAGTAATTTTTGTTTTCGAAGAATATTCGCTTCGTAAGTATCGTCGTAGTTATGGAAAAAATCATTAACTCATCAAAACTCTTCGCAGAGAAAATTGCGATTAAGAGTAATATTTTTTATTAATCAAGAATAAAACACTTCTCCATTTATGACGTAAAATAATTTACAGTACTGAAATTACACTTTGAAGATGAAAAGTTATATGTAAACATAATGCAACGACTAAAATATATATAGAATATTTTTTCTTGCAATTTATTAGTGTAAATACTTACTTTTATTACTATTTAATGAGATTTTGCAGAATACATTTTTCCATCTAAACTGACAACAAAAAATAACTATTTTATAGAGTACATTTTTTTAAATTAAGTATTAAGAATCTATTCTAAGTCCCATGCATTAATTTTTTTAATCAATTTATGGATTTGTATTCAAAGACATTGTCTCATAACGCCTCATACGAGTTACCTAATTTATATTCCTTATCTTTGTACGATTATTCTTTTTTTTCATCTCCGAAAAAGATAATTTTAACGCTTGGATTTCAATCAGTTTTCGTGAAAATAACTTTTACAGAGATCGTTCATTCGGAGTCCACTTGCATCACATTCAATCGCAAAATAAAAAACCTTTCTTCAAATGCTATTTACCACGTATACAATTTTGATCGAAAACTATTAGGTTTTATGAGTAATATATATATATTTGCAAATTAAGTTTACCTTCTTCATGTATGATTATAAACATTCAAAATAAATTACAGCTTCGTGTGCAATAAAAATGAAATTTATTTAAATTTATTGTCCAAGTTAATATGACCAAAAGCAGGTACGTGAAGTGCCGATAGAAATAAGAAAGCGCATTACAAAACATCTCTACTGATCTTCAAACACGTTCAAATAGTAATTGATGTATTCAATATTTTGTTGTATGATTAATGACTTCTCCAGGCTAAGTATTATTGACTGGGAGCTGATTACTTTGGTAGCCCCAATGAGCGCTTTTGAAAAGATTTACTAATTATTGTGCAAGCTTCATATATAGTACAATATCTACTCTTGGTACCAAATAATATCATAAAAATAAAGGTTTGGTGAACTTTTTACTTATAACTATGAAACATTCAAATGATAGAAATAGTTTTTTTTGTACAACATTCTTTTATAAATTTGTTAAACTAGCATAACTGACTTTTTTATTATCATAAAAAGGGAAACAGTTTTTCTTAATTGACTTGAAATTTTTAATATATTTTTTTGAAATGTTGTCGGTTCCATAGCCGAGTGGTCAATGAATGCTCTTTGCGATTCGTTGTTCTTGCTTAATTAAAAGTTTAAGAATCTTTATTTTCTCAAAAGATTTACTTATTTTCAATCAAGGAATCATCTTTGATTCTTTCATTTGTGTCCACCAGTTTTTAGTTCAATCCCGGAAAAGGGGGTAGACAGACCAATTAGTTGACTACTGGTAATTTTTAAATTCCATTTTTCGCCCATTGCTTTATCAGAAACGAGGCAGAGTGAATTCAAATCCTGTTTTGGTACAACAATTTCTGTTGAGATAGGTACTCTATAAATCGTCCGTTTGGTCCGCATTTGGAGCGGGCAGACTACATATTTTGGGTTAAATGATTTTATTATTTGACGTAAATTTAAATGAAATGTTATTATCCATGAAAAAAAAAGAAGATTTTTTCTGTATATTGGAACTTGTTGGTTTGATTTTTAACACTTCGATCGAATTTTAAAACAAGTTTAATAACTACCACATATGGAGGTAATAATCAAAATCAATTGTATCTTTTCTATGTTCGGCCATGGGCTTAGAGATAATTACTATAACTCAATGATGTGGAACGTTTCTGATGTTATCTCTTGCAGATGTATTATATTTTATTTATTGTATAGTTAATCAATAATTTATCTCGGCGATTTGATGAAGTGCCGTGCTTACAAAGTATTAAAATGCCAAACTTACCGTCAATATTCGATGATTAATACACTCAATTAAACATAATAAGCTACCGTTTACTCGTTGAAAAAATATTGAACATTTTTGCAAGTGTACACTTTAATAAAAAATGGATTTATATTTATACGATGGCTTAAAAAATGTATTCTTCATTCCAGAGAACAAATTATCTAGTTTCAAAAAAAGGGTTTTTAATCATTTCACCTAATAATAAAAGTAGTCGTAATAGTCCAATCTGTCTTTTCAGAGAGGGTAAAGAATGAACTTCGAATGAGACATATGACTATAGTATTACCAACATTACTTGACCGCCGCCGAATTCGGAACTAGAATTGTCAGTCTAGAATAAATTTCTCCAATTGCCATTTTATGCAAAATAAGTATCTTGTCTACTTTTAATAATCGTCGCTAAAACATCGGTTTTGAATTCTTTGAAATTTCAGTTTTGGTTGAGTATGGCAACATACCTAACGCGACGTGGCACCCTCACTAGCGGCCAAATTAAATCCCGCGCACAGTTAAAATAATTATTATTTTTTTAGTGACACTTCGTCAAAGAATACCTAAGATGATATCGTGAACTGTGTTCACCATGGGTTACTGAGTTATACAGCGATCACACCGTTTTATTAAGCATAGATGGATAGAAAAGAATGTATGTCATAATTCACAAAATTAGAGATGAAGGAGATTAGGCCTCAAGCCTAAAACAATTTTAGTTAATTAGTTCAAAGTATCAAATGACGATGAGAAGTACAACATCGAGCAACCTTGGGTTGTAAAAATGGTAGTAATCATTACTACAATTATCAAATTGTATTATTGGTATATATAATACTTAAAAATTGAGCTAAGATTGAAAGATTTGTACATAAAATCAGTCTTTCTATCTCCATGTATATTTGTATTATAGTTTTTTATTGTTCGTCATATAAATTGGATGAATCAAAAAAAGAACAGAATCTTGAGTTTAAAAATGTTGCTTCAGAGCAATAAGAAAAAAAACGCGCTCCGCCAGTCCCATGTGACAGATTCGAATGAACGCTCAAAGGAAAACGCAATAAAGAGTTTCGTCATATTCGCAGTTTTTGTTTATGAAAACCGGGCTATGTTTTACTGCTTACATGTACACGGTAACTAAAAACTCACGGGACTAAACGAAAAAGAAAAAAAATACATTTACTTTTTGTCATCCCTCCGTGGATTAACCGTATTAAAAAAAACTGCTATCATATAAAATATTTTTCATGTGATAGACTTATCATAAAATTTGTAAGATGGAACGAACTTTTTTATAAATGTTTATAAATAAATTTTGTTTCATTACTGCCATTAAGTTTGGATATTTGTATGTCGTTAAAAGAAGCCGTCAGTATTTTTGTTTGTGATGCTATAATGTGAAAATTTATATTATTTAGTGACCTCTCTCTCTATGTAGTCTTCTTATAAGTCCTCTAAGTATTACTCTCTTCATTAATTATACCAGGGGTGGGGAACCGTTTCATGTAGTAAGGCTGCATTCGTTTATCTGTTGTCAAATAAAACTGCGTACAAGAAACTTGCATGTACCTACACGAATGAAAATAATATAATGAAATGAAAACTTTGGATTTAGTCATCTCTGACATATACATTTATCTCCCACTCTTGCTCTCCCTTTTTATCGATGAGAGTTATTATGCTATCTCTTGCTGCATTCTTTTTTGTGCGTCAAATAACGCTAGAAATGTGGTAAAGCAATTTAAAAAGTATTTTGACAGTAATATGATACAAAAAATATTCGTTCGCTTCATTTTATTTTTCTTGATATTCAATTTAAAAAAAAATACACGTGGTGTTTGAAATACTATTGAAAATTGTCGAAATACTCAAACGCATGGTAAATAGGCTGTTTAACGTGCATTCCTAGAAATATCTGAATGAAGGTTTGCCTGTCATTTGTTTTCGAATATTCGTATGCAGAACACGATGGCTGACACAGTATCACATCACACGTATAATGCAAGACCTATAAAACAAGACGACTTCAACGTGATATATGCCCGTATATACACTAACATATTATATATACATTTGGACTATTCCAGTGGCCTTTAGCCGACTTTAACATTTATCGGTCAATGTTGCACGTAACTATGTATACAATAAATAGGAATTGTATTGTATTTGTTTCTTCATTAGATGCGTAATCAGTATAATATAAGTAGGCTTAATTAAATAAAAATATTTGAATGACCAAATAAGATTTATCAACTCACTGTACTATGATTATTAATATGTGTTCAAACATTTTTACTTGTTTGATATGAACAGTAATTAATTGAATGCAGTATTGTATTCTTTAAAGTAGTCGGTAGACTTAATATCGACCAGTTATCGTAAGAAAAAAATAATATAGTCCAATTATGCTACATAGGGAGCAGACATGGTTGATAAAATAAAAACTGTATTTTAAATTATTAATTTCAATCAGTGCTCCTCAACATTTTTCTACCTCGGCACACCTCTGCGTATAATTTCGCGGCACACCACAAGAACAAAAAATAAATTTTCATAAACAGAATTTACATTTGAAATAGCTCGCTTTTTTTGAAATTATAATCTTTACGAGATGATGGAATACTTTCCAAATAAAATAAAAAATTATAAACAAAAGCCGGTTTTTGCCATTATCAGTAGTATAAGGTATGATATGCGAAGATGCTTATTTCTTCGTTAATTATTTGTATATTGTATGTAAGTTAATGTTGATCGTTTTCTTTTTTCGATCGTATTGCACCATTTCACACCGGTTGCGGAACACTGATTTAAACGATTGTTTAATATGATTAAAATTAAAACTATTAATTACCATGCGGTAGTGACACCTACAATATTCGCTAAATTCACTTGATGAAAACAATTTGCAGACAGAGTGTGTACTGTGTTATACTGTGCGTTACGGATAGATAAACTAAACCAATTTTAATGATGTTCCCTTTGTATTATGTACATTGTTATTTCTAGAAATTGCCTACCAAATGAAATATTGTAGAAAAATACAGAGCTAAATATTTATTCAGTGATATTTCCTATTATTGTGCCTTCAGAAACGAAACCAAATTCAATGTGTATTGAACAATTAAATCATTCAGAATGAACATAATATCTAGCTTTGATTCAATACGGAAGCGCCCGGTCAAATCCGCTTGCGGCGTTTTTCCAGATTTTCGGGAATAAATTGTTTATTCACCAATGGAATTTCCTTTAAATATTTTTTGATATTTATCTATGTATAACTGTATACTGTATACGAAATCTGGTGATTATTCTTTATATTTAACATTGATACATGTAAACAGAAAAATTTTCAATATTCATTCGAAATGCGAAGTGATTATGAAGTGATATGTCCAATTGAATTGATAATATAATTGTACAGTTACGAAAAGAATCCGTTTATTTTATTTTTGTTATTTGGTATTATTAATAAAACACCAAAATTTGTATTGAAAAATAGCTTCACAAAGAAAATATAAATATCAATTGTAACTGACAATTAAGAAACTTAGGTATAGTATTAAATATAATTTTCTTGGATTCAGCTAAAGTGGTTTATGAAAAAATAAACATTTTCAATTAAATGATCATTCAAAAGATTGCTAGAAGTGTTTTATGAATTCGCAATCGCTATAACCCAAACTTTTTATAGTTTAATTTATGAAACCATGTCAGCGTATTCTTATGATTCCTACGATATTGCAAATCAATATTCTTTGTGATTATAAGCACCATCTTTATATCTTTATCCTCTTTGAAAAAAAGATTTCGAGCGTCTACTTAGATATCAGGTCTTGTGTAAAAACGTATGTTGAGATGCTCCATTAAGGTGTTTATAATATTCTTCTGCAGCACGAAACGATATTGCTTGAAAAAAACCTCCTGTCTTATTCATCTAAAAACTTCTCGCTACGGTTTTACATCATCTTTACATGCATGGAACATCTCTCAGTTCTGTTTGGTCATTTATTAGTAAACGAAAAATACTTACAAGTTAAAATTGCTATCATGGTTTCAGATTCAACTAAAAAACTCCAGTAAAAACAATTTTTAATTCATTTAACAATAACAATATATAATAATTTATTGTTTTATATTGAATTAATGTCACCTGATTTTTTAATGTGACATTATTTGTAGTATATGAAAATTTTAGGCCAACCTGTTAACTTACTATAAGTTTTTGTTTATTTTGACTTTGCTTTACTAGTCTTTTCATACATAGGGCTCTATTACACGAGAAACAAAGGCATTATCAAAAGTGAAACCGTGAGATTTCTGTTCACCTTTTTACATCAAGGCTTAAGAAGCAAGCAGGCATGTTGATTTTATTTTGCTGTTGAGTTCCCGTCTTTCAATCTGATTTCGCTTTTATTGTTTTTTCCGAAACGTTCGTATACTAAAACGGGGAGAAAATAATACTACCGAGACATTGTACAAAACTAAGGGCCCCTTCAAATATTGTAACTTTTTGTATCACAAATGAAATTTTTCATAAAAATGATTAGTTTTACTTTACCCAAAAAAAAATGTTTTAGATAATTAATACTCCCTAAAAATATTAAGCCTCGAAAGATGTTACTTGTGAATTCTTGTTGGAAAGACATTTTTTCATAAAAATTGAACAATATCCTAGGAAAAAAATAATTAAAATTGAGTATATATTTCGTTTTATTCCACGGGTTTTTTATAACTCTGTGTGACACAGTCACTGGAATAATAAATAAATCAATTAAAATTTTTTATTATAAATGATTTTTCGCAAAATTACCTTCTAATTCATTAAAAATGTTATAATATGTAGTACTTATTCCACAATTTATAATTAGGGCTGGTTTCGCTTAGCAACGTACGATGCTTTACAAACTTAAAAACTACAACTATAGTTTCTTTACTTTAGTAATCG
Organism: Himalopsyche phryganea; assembly: GCA_022494535.1. Lineage (NCBI taxonomy): Eukaryota > Metazoa > Arthropoda > Insecta > Trichoptera > Rhyacophilidae > Himalopsyche > Himalopsyche phryganea. The sequence goes on along the minus strand of JAGVSL010000183.1, from coordinate 309,250 downwards.
GTTTAATAATTATATCAAACACAAAAAACATCAAACCAACCAGCTTGCAACAATTTTATTTAAACCAAACGTTCCTTTCAATATTCGAATAAAAGTATGGTAAAACTTTTTCATAGTTCTAATAAACAATTATGTAATATGCTTTTCACTTTTTCATTTGTAGGTAATATTATGTCCAAACCTATTTTGTGAACGACTATATGTACAAGATAGAGATTTTTATCGTACGACCATGGCATTGAGAAAACCGGACTCGAGACATTCATTTTTGTAGTTAGGCCCCTCTGATCATAAGCAGCTGATTTTTTTATATATAACCATGTGGCGATGTAATGTGTTTTAATAAATATAAAATCAGCTGATGTTTTACGACTTCAAATAATATATAGTGGGCAGTAAAAATGAATTAAAAATTCTCTCTTTCTTGTTTACTTTCGATCTTAATGCAAAAGCGGCAGTTTTCTACCGGGCGAGGTCAGGCAATTCGTTAGAAGGCGCATTGATGTATAATTTGACATCGGTGTTGAACGGCGATCGCGAGATGTTTGCTCGACCCACTTGGCGAGGTGCAGCGGCAGAACGTCGACCGCCTGTCACCTGTACCGAAAAAGAAAGTAGTCGACGAACCTTTTTTCATACGGCAACACAGGCCAGCGGTGAAATAACTTTTTTCTCTTGTGCGTGACTTGGCAGATTATTTTCCATTCAAGATAAATTGGAAGATTTTAGATCAATGGCGAAGTGAGAAGGCGATGAGTATCGTTCGGTATCTGTATCTAATCTAATTATTGTAAGAGCATGTTAAAATGCATTATTACTTGTTGGTGAATTGGAATGATATATGTATATCAAATTCTTAGTCAATTTTGTTTTCAAACGAAGTAAGAGGATTGCATACATAAAAGTCAAGCAATGTTTTTATAGACGTGGTTATTGACAAGAACGTACATTTAACCGTTGCAAAGATATAATGTGTTTTATTACTTATGGACAGCCATTTCTTAAATCTCTATCTGCGTTTGTTCTATATCAATAGAATATTCACTACATTGAAAAATAAATAAAGTTGAGAGCACAGAAACACTTCCAAATTTGAATATCTTATTTTCAATGTACATTGTATTTAACTCTTACAGCACGAGCCGTTTTCGTCGACTGATCTAAAAATAGATCAATTTCAACAGTAAAAATGGAGGATTATGTGAAGTATATATTAGTTATTCCATTAACATCAAGAAGTAAACTGAACTTTGATATGTTACCTAATTTCACTACCTAAAGTTTTAAAGTATTTTTTAAAGCATATATCCACATAAGTTTTCTTCTATTTTGGCCGGAAATACGAGATAAAGTCATGGACATATAAACATGTCCAGCGCGTTTATCGGATTAGTGATATTTTTGATTGTTTTCAAGTAGTTTAAAACAATTTATTGATTCATAAGAAATAATTAAGTTATAATTGCTTCAACTATGATGGTTTCTTTTTCATTTCTATGTGATAAAGTATTACTGTAATCATTTTCTCTTAATGATATTTCTACTATGCGATATTATTAATTAAACGAAACAAACTCGTTTCATAGCAATCTATTATGACTACTTTATATAGTTATTAAAAAGACCACACATATATTAATTAAAGACATGGCTAAGATAACGAGGCGCCAAAGAGCTGTTTCTCGAGACCCATGACAATGATGAGCTCAAAGGTGATCGTCAATACTAAGATGACCGAATACACTTAAAAAAAATAAGTTTTTTTATAAATGGTATGCTAATCTAACATTGCTTAAATAAAAATAAAGAAATATATTTTATTCTGCTTTGATTGCTTTATAAGTATCGATATTATGTAATATGTAGTTATAGTATCCAATAAGTAGCATTATTTAAAGAATAGAATATTTTTTAAGGAAAAGGAAAAAGTAAATTATATTCCGTGCATGTTTTTACAATCAATTTATATTGTACAAGAATGTGAAACATGCATTGTGAGTAACTAAATTGTAATTAAAGACAATTGTTAAGCGTGGGAAGTGATTAAAATTGTATTATTCTACTAGTATACTGCAGTGACTCCATTGATTAAGAAGGATGTTTTTATCGCTTGCGCAGATTCCCAATAAGTCAACTTGGCGTTATTGTTGGAATAAAGAGGTTGAGTATACAATTTGAAGTATTGATCGTTTAATCAATTTAAATATTGACAAGACATACAAAGCTATCAAATATAACATGTAAATTGAATTAGAAATTGTATAGGTCATAATAGAATAGTGACTTACATATTTCGAATGTTCTAGATGGCTGGGAATTATGTAGATTAAGTGAAAGACATCATTGGCAAAGCTTCTAGTATCTGTTTGAATACTGGCAGACAATCAATTATCCTTTTCAGATTTTCTCTAACACCAATAAAATGTTTTTGTCAGTATAGTTTTCACCATAATTATGCCTATATACAGATTGATACAAGAAAAAACAAAATACGTATACCTTTTCATTAATAAGATCACCAACCATGGAAATATATAGATTATAAATCGTGGAACTGATTTCATTAAAAAAATAGCATAAAAAAGATTTGATAACTTAATACTCGAATATTAAGTATCCGAATATATTCAGCCGTTTTGTAACTACTTGATATTCGAAAATTTTGGCAACTATTCGTTATATTTTTTAATGAAATATATTACAAAATCGACGAAAGATCACATCATAATTTCTCCAGACTTCATGAACAATAATGAATACCCCAGGTATTGGTTTGTTTTACCTTCATCTAAATCGGGCGCTTTAAATATCAAATCATAATACTTGACGAATAACTCAGGACTAAAAAACCCTTTAAACATGCCGTGATTTCAGTAATTGAAAAAATATCATTGTAGTAATCCAACGCAGCTGCAGATATTAATACTGTTAAACAATATAACGGTATTGGAATGTGTATTTATATTATTATTTTTCAAATCAATTTTTTAATATTATTTTCATACTCCAGCAATTATTCGAATGACAAATTGTTGCAATCCCTACTTATGAGCCATGCATAAAATTGCTGGAAAATGGTTCGCTTCGGCTGAATTATGAAAAAGGATTATCAATGTTAATTGAAAATAATTTCATTTTTCTTATTTATTCTACAAAATGTCATTCGTTTACGACTTAAACGAATAAAAAATCAGATATTTGTTTAAAGTAAGCCGTACATTTAATATTTGAGTTCGTGGGATTAAAAATAACAAAAGTTTTGTTGCCAGTGCAGTGATCATGCTTCGTCGTAGACCACTGGTCTCAGTATCGACAGGTCCGTCGCATGGCCATACATATTTATTATTTTGACGGACCAACACCGCCCTGGGCTCTGTGTAAAGAGAAGCGAAAGTGACCATGCTCGACCACGTACATTAATGAACGATGCTGATGATGATGATGAGATAGTAGTCGAGAAAGGAAAAGTAGATATGCCCAAACGGTCCGGCCCGTGACACACTTATGGTCTCCTTTTCAAGGTCTGTGTCATGCGGACGACTTATCTTATTTGCGATCTCGCTTCGGACTTAGACCTGTTGCTCTTTAGCAGTGGCCGAAGTTGACTTCGTGAAGTCTAGAATAAAAGTAAATAAATACTATAACTTCACACATCATTGCATTCTGCATATCTCCCTCTTAACCACTATTTAACGTGTTATACCAGTAATCATAACGAAACTTTCATGTATTTTTATTATTTAGTAGCGAATACCCGGCATGCGTTGCAATGCCACTTAAAGAATGAAAGTGTTTCTGTTTTAATTCTGTTTATTAAAGTGCTTTTGGATACACAATATTTTTTGTTTCCCGTCCGGTGCGTACACTTATAAATCAGAAGGTTTTTAGAGATGTTGCTGTTTGTACGTATTTGATTCATTTTTTTAGATTATTTTTTCAAAAACCTTTCCGGGTGTGCACAGAACAGCTCACCAAAGTTTCATCGCAATCGGATGAATGGTTTAGGAACGCATGAGGGACAAACAAACATTCATTTTTATATATTAAGATTTACCATGCGCTTTCAATGTGGACTCATAACTGAAAATTTCAACAGAAGTTGTCTTACGAGTTCTGGTTGTTATTCAGTCACTCAAAAAAAAATTTTTTGAGAGAATAAGTATAGAAGAATAGAATAGCCACATATTATTTTTAGCTTATTTTTCTCTCTACTTTTGGGTGGTTAGAAATTTTACTATCAAAGATATCTATGATTTTGTGAAAAAAGCCCTTTCCCGGCATTCAAAACCTGTGACTCCGCAATGGAATAGATCAAACACCCAAAAACATTGACTACTCAAGTCACAAAAACGACATTCTACTTTTTGAAATATTACTTCTAAATATTTATGTTTTATTTAAATATAGTCAGATAAATTGCTAAAAATAATTTCTGTTGGAACCGATAAACATTTTGTATTCTGAGAAGTTTGCTTCACGATGTTTGTGGAGTGAATAAATCACTTTTTCTTTTCATTTCTCTTCCGCCCAGCTGATGAAGACCTCCCTCCCGCCTTTTCAAAACAACGATTACGAATACAACTTTTCTGTCACAGGAACAACATCTAATTACAAGTGGACTTATCTTTCATGATTAAAAGCTCATAATATATGTCCAACTGATTGATTATACCTACCGATTGCAAACCGGCTTGTTAAAAATTTCACTTACGCGTTGATATTTTTGATATAAATTAGTATTTGAATCGCATTGACATAGTTTTTTTGTTGTTTGACTCATATGTGAGGTTGCAATTTTGGTTAGATTTTTTATTTATTTGTATAGATTACATAATATGAATAAAAACTCCATATTGTGAATAATTCAATAAAAATCTAAAAATGTCAAATCACTTAGATGATACATATAGATTTAGGTAAATTAATAAATTATAATACCAAAATGACTTTAATTAAGAAAATTTTGGCCAACAGTGTATAACAAACAGAAAGATTTTTTTGAATGTGTATTGGCGAATTGCTCTACTCCTATTTTCAGTCTATGGATATGGCAAGGAAAATTGATAGGCTTATCCAGTGTTGTAGTGCTAAATAAAATAAGTACCAGGGCTGTCATTTATTTCCACTCAACCTCTTTTTTATTTTTTGTTACTGTACTCGTAATATCTGTCAGCTGACAAGTTTTGATACGAAACTAGAAAATTCTACCCACACTATTTCATATCAAAAGTTCCAGATCAAAAAAGTGGTAGGGCGGCGCCCTGGCTTGAAAAGAAGTACCAGGCCAGAGCCCTGTCTCCAATACACCACTGGGCTTATCCCTCTTTCCATTGACCTGATTGTATAGGGGAATGATGAGAAGGAATAAGAACATCGCAGACTCTTATGCTTTTCAAAAAAATAGCCATCAGTAGTTTAAAAAATCAATTGTTCATACATACACAATTAATGACTATTAAAAATCATGTATATTCCTAAAATTGAAAAAAATAGTGTTATTGTCTGCCTAAGTCACAGAATAATAATTAATTAAAAAGAAAAACTCTCAAAAATAACAATTTGAAGTTAGAACAAACTCAACTTTGTTAAAAAATATTTAAAAATTCAGTTGTTAATATTAACTTAATGTCTCTGTTAAATTTATGATACACCCGGTGGCAGTGTAACCTGCCAATGTTCCTCCAACAATCACGCTCAGTCACACAAGCGCACACACACTATCTTTGCCTGTTGTCTGTGCATTCCAGACAGATAAATCAAGTATTTTATAATTAATTTAAGCCCACACATCATAAAATTATTAATGACATTGATCAATTTCAAAGTTCGTTAGGAATAATAATTTGATAATAGACTGTACATAAATATAATAATTAATAATACGTAAGATTTGTTTTGACAAAGTTATGTGCCATAAGTTAAACATGTTTTGTTCTAAATTCGGACGACACATCTAGGTCAATATAATTATATGAAAACATGATACTTTTGTAAAATACGATTTGGCTTACAGTGGGCTTAAGTGACAGCTGTTGACCTCAAGATCAAAATTGTCTCAATAATCACTTGGCAATCAAGGATCTTTGAAAGTGGGATATTGGTGCAAATAAAAGTATATCGTAATGCCTTAGGCAAACACGTAACGCAGTTGTAAAGCTTTGACCTGCATTATTGATCAATAATTATTAATATTTAAAATAAAACATTACGTATTTAAAATGCTCTATATGATAGATATAATGGAATGATGAAGTCACTGACAATGCTATAGGTAAGATATGACGTCTGTTTTTAAACAAAGGAAGTGTAATGATTCAGTACGATGTTGTGACTGAAAGCAAGCTTCCTTACTTACTCCTTTTAACGATATTTTGTTAAAGTGATGTTTCGTGAGTTTTTTGTATTGATTTGTGCAGCCATAGTCATTTCAAATATGACATTATGTAAGAAATCTTACATGTATTTAATTATTTAACGACATCATGGCTTATTTCTGTCGTTCACTATCTCTCTTCACAGATGAAACGAATATTAGAATGGGAAAGAGACTAATAGTTAAGTAATAGCTTTCTCTCCACAACGTTTTCAGGATCGGATAAGGGGGGTGTGGGCAGGAATCAAAACATACGTTTAAATTTTTTTAAACAAATTTATTAATCCGTTGATTACCCATTCAGGGATTCTAGTGGTTGACTGCTCGAAAACAAAGATTGTATATCACTCACTTACGGGACTGATACATATATAATACATTTAAATGAAATCGTTTGGATTAGAAATGAAATAAGCTTATGTAATTATATAATGTTAAAAAAACTAAAGCGTGAAACGCAATTGCAGAAGAACTTTGGTAGTTTGTCAAATTTATGTGTAAAATTTCGTTGCATAACCAATTTAAAATGTCTCTTAAATAAAGATTTTTTGAGAGGTTGTTTGTTATTATATTTTTGACGCCTACTAATCGGTGTTGCCATTAAGCAAACTGTTATGCAATTTTACGCAAAAAAATGTAGAACGACTTCGCTAATGCATTTCTTCTGCATCATTTGTCTTTACTGTTATGTGCATTTTGACAATCTTGATATTGTATTATTTAGAAAAGACATTACGACATGCTGGTAATTAAAGTCGTGAATATAGCAAGCGGTCTTAATAAAAAACCTTTTGTATATAACAAAAACATTATGCTTTGTCCGTAAAATTGTAGTAATTTTAATCATTATGCATGACTTTTATGCGAAAAAAAGCAATTGTGTCCTAATTTCTATGTCGTTTATTTAACGTAAGATGTACGGGTTGTTCTGTAATTTAATGCATTTTATTTTAAAGTGTAATCCAATATTCAACATACCCACTTCTGATAAAATTATGTTTCGTTGTTTGTGTGTGGCATTATTGTCTAAATAATTTGGTTTCTTAGTTCGACGGTATAAAAAAATTACGTTCAAAAAAATTGTTGTTAACTACTATCTGTACCTTTTAACATTTAGCAACAACAAATTAAGCAATGACCAAAAGAAACTTGTTTTTATTTGTAATAAAATATTTTGCTTATTGGTCTTAAATAGGTTATATGTTATTATGACCTGTTGAGTGAATAAGATAAGAAAGACATGCATGAACTTGGATTACAATTGAATTTTTAAGATAGAAGCTCACCATTTATCCGTTTCGGTTCGTAAATTATCGAAAAAATACCTATAATTGTAACTTTTTTAAACAACATTGAGAAATGAATATCGAGAATTGGGGTTTGTGAAATATTCCATTTCAACCCATGATTATTATAGTAAAAAATCTATAGATGACATTAAGCACTAATAATAAAGTTTTATATGGTATATCTGATATATCTTTACAGCAATAAAAAACTATACATAATCGACGGTATTTTGGCCAATTAATATAACGCTCAAAATTGTAATTGTTCAGGAGAGGGTAAAAACTGTTTTTATCGATAACATTATATGGTGATTTGCGTAATGAATTTTTTGAAATGCAATCCTGTTAAGTATCATATTTGCAGATACGGAATTATACGTAAGGAGTGTCGATATAATAGTGGCTTACATCAAGTGGCCAGTTCAGAATTTTTAAACCTAAAACCAACATAAAATGATGTTTCCCTTCCAAAAAGTGGTCAATTTATTTGTCTAATTTACGCAATTTGGCCGAGACCTGCTCTGTCATCTTTAAAATCAGATCCAATCATTAACTAATTTTTAGTATTTTTTTATTGGTTACATCAATTGGCCAAAATACCGCCGATATGAATGTTGATGTTATAATATTGTATTTATTACGATGTGAACAAAAAAATTACATTCAAATTAATGTAATAATTTCTTATATTTCAAGTGATTTCACATAATTATGAATAAATAAGCCTAGTTTTCACGTTTTGTAAATTATATAATAAAATTTTATCCGTGTCTATCACGGAAGTAGCCGGGATTATGTCAACGCCCCGAGAAAAATGTTCCCACTTTAAGTAACGATACTCTTCATCGGATTTCTTGCTGATTTCAATTCGTGGGATCTGATCTTATATTTCATTTAACCCATTTTATGAAATACTAGACGATAAATCATTTTTTATTTGCTTTGATGAAAAAGTGTAAAACACTAACGCTAGCATATGATTATATGTGGGTATAAATTCGTCTTTTCAAGGGTTCATACCTCTGTTCGAAAAATTGAATTGTTAGAAAATCAATGATTACATTTTTGTTATTAGAACTGAAAACTATTAGTTAATCATCTTGTATCGAAAGAGAATTTGATAATTTAAAACATATTTACATAAAAATTGTGGGTTTTCTAATTATTTCATAGAAAAGTGAGCTTGTTTTTAAAGTTTAGTATTATCACAATATTCCCTTTTATAAATTGCTTGAAAAGTCCGGTTCGCGAATTAGTTAAATAAAATCAATCTTTTCATGATACGCGTTTCTAACAGACTTTTGAGTAGTGGTATACTTTTTTAAAATCTAAATAACATTATGCAAAATTTATAGCCCTGCAGCTATTTTCAGACGCCCGCTACAAAGTATGTAAAAACACAAATTTAATCTTAATATTACTTTTAATAGCAATGTTATCAGAAATTACTGAAATCGATAATTCCATGTCGGAAGATCCTCAACAAGACCGTCAAAAATTTAAAAGATTTTGGAGTTTCAAAATTACATCATATTAAAATCTCACAGTCTAAAATTTAAAAAATTTAAATAAATATATTAAAAGTCATTTTAAATGAAAACTTGTGAAAACTAGCTGAACATAAAAAGTACCATATTTTGAGGTGCTTTCAAAATTACATCCTGTTCGTGTTCCACATATTTGTGTGAATCTTTATTTTTCAACATGAACAAAATAAAATAAAATCGTCACTTACCAATGCCAACCTTGATGATTCTTTACGACTGGATTTATCATCTTACATTCCCAACTTTGAGAAACTAGTAAGTTAAATACAATTTCAAAGATCGCACTGATTGTTATTTTTTATTTTGAATATATTTCATGTCGTATATATATGTAACTGTATGGACTTTTTATGCTGTAAACTCTTTGTATATCACAATATTCTTGTCAAATAAACTTATTTCCATTTGTTAATAATATAATAAATGAAAAATATAGTTTTTAGAAATTCGGCGTACGCCCGCCACTATTGTCTTGAATATCAAATGCACCCGCTACCGCAATAAGAACTTCTGATTTACAGTAACACAAAAATTTACATTTACTCAGAACTGTTTTTTAACTTTGCATTCAGGTGGATGCCGGTTATATAGTGATTATATCTTTATCACAAGTCTTTAATAGACTGGAAATATTGATCAGAGCAGTGAACAATAATTGACATACACTACAAATATCTCTCCATGAGACTTAATAACGTAAATATAAGATTGGTACATGTATGGACATTAATTTATACGTACAGCACAGTTATTAATAGTCCCACTACACTGTGGCACGTTGGAACATCCTCAAAGTACAACAGATTATGCAACTTGACAAATTGTGGCCATTTATTATTTTTTCTCGTGTCAGCGAGATGTGAAACAGCATTTTGAGTCTGTCAAGACATGGCATGAGGAAAACAATGCTGTTTTTCAAACTCTTCCTACAGAAAAATTTAAGAAATTTAATATTTTTTTTAATAGATAACTTTATGTTTTTCGAAATGTAAAATTTTAATGTTTTTAATAAAAAACTAAGCTTTAATGGTACCGTTTAAATATTTTTAATTAAGTCATATTCTCAATAGTGTCATAGTTGTTATCGGTGACGTTATTTTAATAATTAAGAGAGCACCCTCTCTCATGTTGCATCCAATTTAAAAAAAACATATCCAATCCCAATGTGGAGCATTTGCCCTCCTAATGGAACTATCTTAACAGAAATTATCTGAAACTGCTTGTTACTCAGTTGCTCAACTTTTATTTTTCGAAGAGAGTAGGGATAGGACAAGATAAGTGGTTGGCTAATCGCTCTCACTACGACCCGTTTTAAGGATCGGATGGGTGAGAGAAAATTTTAGACATCACAAAAATCCATGGCAGCGAACAGAAATTCATAAATCAATTTATGAAACTGTCTACGCGTAGCCAATGTCGTTGACCACTGCACCACGGACTCGGTCTTTTCAATACGTATTTTTACTAGTCCAAATTTTCACACTCAGAAAAATAAAATTGCATAAGTAAACTTATTAATAAATAATGCGATATTTCAATGAAAAATATTTTTATACTGAAAGATTTAATGCGTTACAGATAGGCTGATAAATCAAGGCAAAAATACAGTTATTAGAAAAAAATCAGTAATCTCGCAGTACTTAGCAGATAATATAATTACCTCGAAAAAGCATATCGGATAAATAACATTGTTAAATAAAGCTACCTATTATACATAATTATTAAGTAATAAAAACTGGAGTTTAATGCTTTGCAGCTCATTAAATTATTTTAAATAACATTATATTACTAATAACAAATCCTTTTAATTTTTCAGACTTACGTAATACCTGTTCACAGAAGCATTTTCAACGAACCGTGTAATTGGATTTTCAGTGGGTGTCTACAGAGTGTTTTCGAGTATAATGAACCCAATATTATAAATTGAAAATTCGCTTTTAAATTTTATTTATTTATATTTGAGAACATGGAAGATCTTACTTCGAAATGGATTTGTACTATATTATTATGAATTATTATATTTAATCTCATTAAATTATTAAATCGTTCTTATTATATTATACATCAAACAAAGGACAATTATTAAAGATGTAGTAGATTTTGCTAAGAAACTTAAGTGGATATGATTAAATAAATGCAGTCTGGACGAACTGCATGTTGCAAACGATCATAGAAAGAAAAATTTGATGGGGGATTTCATCGGGTAAAGTATTGAAACTGACTTAAATCCTTCTACAAAGATAAGGAAATGATCAATATAACCATATTCGGCATTAAGTCGTATTAGAAGCAATTTTTCGTTACACAAATATGTATGTAATAATTCAATGTCGAAATCATCTCTGCGAAGGCAGAAAAATCTTGCGAACTCAGCTGGGTGACATTGTGAAGCTCTATTATGAACATCGATATATGTCTGTCAAAGTAATTGGACTAATTTTAGACGTCAATTATTAATTTACGATATAGAAAGATTTTAATAGAAAGTTTTGGATATGAAAGTTTGTAATAGTTTGAATAAAAATGATCTTGGAAAGAAAAGTGGTTTGATGATTATTGATATTGTCATGTTAATTCATAGATCATCTTTTGATTTTTAAATTGTATCTTTCCTCGTAGGCAGGCAAGTTGCAAAAATAATGATAGCAAAGTTCACCGCTCTCTATTTTAATATTATTTGCTTACCTTATTAAATTGCATCACAGTCAAGTCAATGTTTTCATTAAAACAGGACTGTTAAAGTCTTATTTACTGACTCGGCTTAGTTAGGTCGGTATAATAGTGCAAATAGATTTAAAAATTAAATATAATACAATAGTCTTTGCAAGTTGCAAGTAAACTAATAAAATAAATAATCTTTTTGGTTTTCGTGTAAAACAAATACTACAATAACTTTAACAATCTTTATATTATTTCTGACATTAAAATTAAAACATTTTAATTACTGAGCTAATAAATTATTTAGAAAAGAAATTACCCCTGAATAACACTGATGATCATCGCCCACAAGATTTCAGTTTTTTTCGTTTATTTTATTGTTATTTACTTGAAAGACTATAAAGACGTATTAATTGGCGGTGTATTTTGTTCTGGAAGAATTAGTATGCGAACAATATTCAATACTTCTTCTAAAACTAAATGCATCAATATTTTTTACCACGTTCGAACTTACTAACTTTTATTTAAATTTATTCTAAGTATCGCTTTATAATATTCTTAAAAGAGTAATGCTAATTTTTTTTATTCTTACAGCTTAACGCTCATTAACAATTTTTTATGCGGTTATTTGATTAGCAGAATTGAAATTAAATTTGTCACAGCGCAGTTGTGATAAGTTTTCAAAAAATGTTTACAACTTTTAATAATATGGTTCAGTTAACGGGCTTCGAATATTTATCCCACGCCATTCATATATTTGAATTTGAACTCGCTTCCTACTCTTGAATCCAATTTCTTCTGGAAAATATCAGAATTATCATAAATATATTCATTTAATTACCAAAACTACTATTTGAATGTTAATTTTATTGAAATATTCATGTATAAAAGCAATTACCTAATTGTTTCAAATAATTAAAATTTATTTCAAGCCATTAATATAAAAACGGAGAAAAATTTAGATTTTTTCATAATCATGTTTTTCCGGGAAACTACTTAGAAAAGAATCACAGATGCATTATTTCTTATAGATTTTGAGTTTTTCTTGGTTATTTGATTTTTATTATCAACGAAAACGTAAATTCAAAATCATATTAGCTGGATTTTTAACTATTCACAATTTTTCCAAGTGCAAATAATAAAACTTTTTCCGTGAAATGATCCTTTTCTTTGCGATTTTTAATACGTGAAATATGAGGTTACTAAATAAAACTATAAAATCAAACAGAGTAAAGCAGTTTTCGTCGGCGCAATAACAGGTTTTAAAAATATATTTGCTTTGTGGCTATATTATAATGTTTAATATTTAGTCTAATACTGTAATAAAAGCTATACAACCAATAATAGTTAGTTGAAAAAGACAATTATTACATACCGATTACATTTATTAATGTAAGAGGTATTGCTTACGTTAGGGTCATATCATTCAATAATGCAAATACTTCAAAGAAATCCTTAAACACAATTTTGAGATAAAATACAATATTATTTTATATATAATTGATGATATTTCGATTAAAATGACAAACATTTTTTACCACACATTTTAAAACTCTGATATTAAATATTATTAATTGCAAACAACAAACCACTCAACAGTTGAGAAGTCATCTCTAATGATATCACTATTAAAATAAAATCGCAGTTTAATCAAAAACCACAAAATGAAATCATTTGCTTGGCAAATACAGTAAACTATAATACAGTCCTCCCACATACGTGATTACCACTACTTAGTAAAATCTGATTTACATTTAGAATAATAATATGATATTTAACTTATAAATAATCATGTTTACTGTTAGAATCCATTTTCTATATCCTTGCAGTTATTGCTCGAATGTGCAACACGGAAATGCTTTCGATATGCCTGTGGAGGTGTTGTAGTGCAATTTAACGCGTTTATTACAATACGCTACGATATCCATAATCCACATAAATATTTTTCTATGTATATAATATTTTTACACAACAAAATTAATAACACGTCACGGATATAACTCTTTGTGGTTTTGTTTTGGTTCCATGTACTTATAAACGTTTATCATATATAATAAAAATCAGAATCATAAAAAACTTATTTCAATAATTATTTGTTTGTGAAAACACAACAAACTCTTCTCTCGTGAAAGTGCGGTTGGCCACTGGGAAGTCTTTTTCGGTTTCTTAAGTTGAAAATTACAGTTTGAACGATTTTTGTTAATTGAAAATTCGCAGTCAGTATTAATGAGGGTTTATTGTTCATTATTTTATTCGTCATTCAAAAATTTAAGCTGAATGAATCTTAAGTAACATGCTAGAATGAGACGAAGCACTGATAGCTATTTCACAGACCCCACATAGTTTCGTCAGGAACAAAAATGGAATGCTAAAAATATGTATTTTGTTTTTAAGTGCTATATTTTGTCCTGTTGCATGGCCCGGCTTAGAAAAATAGCGTAGTCCTCTTGTTTTCCTATTCAAATAAACATGAGTTTTACCCTAACAATTAGATAGTTCCGTGCTCAAATCCCGACAAGGGCTATCAAATTTAGATTTTCTTACAATCTAAGATTTGATATCTCAGTTATGGGAGTTTATTATATCATTTATCCCCGTGTTAATCTAAAGTGAATTTATGAGCTTATTTAAAAATATTTGATAATTTATTTATTCTATTGAAGTATTTTTATTTTTATATAGAATTTCAAAAAAGTATTTGCGACTTGGAATCCGAAGCTGAAATTTTCTCTGCTGTGTTATAAAAAATGTGGAGTTCGTGACATTTTAAATCTTACTATTTGTAACAAGGAAATAGTGTCAGAGATATCGTTTGTGAAATTTTATACTTATGTTTCCATTTGACACCTGTACAAAAGCATGACAGCGTACATGCATTGAAGTGTCCGGTCTGTTATTATGCTCGTAAAAGCCTTTTGTTTTTATTTAAAAAGGGTTTAGAAATGTCGTGTTTCTCTTTAAATGTTTAATTATAGTCTTCTCATACTATCATAATAGCGTGAGCAAAAGAAAGATTTTTCGACAGCATTTAAAGTGTAAAAGAATATTTCGAACGAATATTTTTGAACAAATTATTGTTTTCTTTGTTTGCCGCTGTAACCGAAAGCAGGATTTTTTAAATATTATGGTCAGTTTATATTATATAACATTAAAAATCAAAAGCGGAATTCTCGGAAAGGAATCTCTGTTTGAATCTTTCTTCTTTTAATAGCATAGATTAACTCAAACTTGTGGCACAGAATGAATTTAATCCACGGAAATATAATCGGTGATATTACAACACCAAGTCTAAAATACATACAAGCAGATGTGTTGATTATTAGATTAATATTACGGACACATAAGGAGGTTTTAGGTTCAACTAATGTCAAGGCTCTCATCTAGACTAGAAGATTTGTGTGTGACATATTTTCTCTTCAGTTAGTTCTTGCGTGGCTTTGTTAGAGTTTCCTCTATTCATCTCAAGTGATTTGACATTCAAAATATCTGACGCCTTAGCAATTAACTGTAATATTAGATATTTATTTTTAATTGCTTGGATACAATTAAAAATTAATATTTGATTCTATTTACTTGTAAAATATGAAATATATTTACTTCTATATGTTACAATATCTTTGTAGATATTTGTACTAATTTAAATATGATGTAATAAAACATCTATTTGTAGATTAAAATGATTAATGAACGTTATGTGTATTCATAATTTTTATTCTCGAAATGAGAACGAGAAAATGGCATTTTAAACCAATTTAAAATTAATTCAGAACGTTCCAGTCATTTTTATATAAGCGCGGCAATTTTTTACTGTTACGTTACAAATACTACAATTAAATGAGAAATATGCCAATCCTTTTACATATTCAGAATACGCGGCGGTCTTCTGTTGGATTATTTAAAGCTTTGTAATTTGTAATACTAATCTTGTTCATAATAGACTGTTACAAAGTTGGAAGGTAAAATGTCTACCCATTATGACTCCGTTACCGCTTTGCTGTTATGTTAACTCTGAGCATTTTGGTCAGGTATGTTCATTTATTATCGCTGGACATCCGAATAGAATAACGTTATGTGTTAACAACTTTACTTGCCTAAAATAGATGATTGAATATCTATTCATCGAAGCAATACAGTATCTTTATATTATACAACACTCAAATTATGCTGACTTTATTATTGAGGTGTAGAATTTTTGAATTTTTAATATGAATATGAAGTAGATAAGTGAAGTGAAAATAAAAAGTTCAGTAGATATTTAATTCAATAAAAAATATGGCACAGATTAATCCAGAGCTGCGGAGTCAGAGTCGTGGAGTCGCGCTGTTTTGACCAGAGTCGGAGTCGGCTTCGGAGTTGTAAAAAACGAGCGACTCAAACTCCTTTTTCCTGCAGAATATTTACATATCGACTGTGGAAAGGAAAAAGAACGTAACCCACACCAAACAATATTGTGTATAGCTCACACAAAATGTGCTAATACACTATATTCGTATACATAATATATATAATATATCGACTGTAGAAAGGCAAAAGGACTTATCCTTCCATCTTAACAACATATTTTTATTTCAATAATCACAATATATACAATTTAATATACGCTTTGTTTGGGCTATACACAATATTTTTTGTGTGTGAGTTACGTCCTTTTTCCTTTCCACTGTCGATATATATATAAATGTATACTATGAAATATTTGAATATTTGTCAGATTGGTTGGTTGGTGTTTAATATAAAGACCAATAACACATATATAAGAAGGTAGGAAAAAAACCTGACAAAATTAGACTTTTTTTAGTCGTAATCGGAGTCGGGTTGTTGGTCAATATCGGAGTTGGAGACGGAGTCGCGTTTTTTCAGACAAATACACACCCTTGGATTCATTATGCCACTAGTTACAAATTAGCTAGAAAATTAAACTAATTTTACTGCTCATAGTTCTGAATCTATTCACTTTTGAATCTATGAGCATTTGTTGCCAATGTAGAGTATCTGAATTTCGAACTTCGAATATATATGACAAATTTCAAGTGAAATTTTAAAATTGTGAAAAGATCCTTTTATTATGAATACTAATAAAAGAAAATTAAGTCAAATTAAAAAAAAAATTATAGATCATCGACAACTTTCTGAAAATGACCAGCACGTGATCACACTTGGTTTTAATGGAAACTCGCTTTCGCCGCTTCAGTTGATTCTATCGAGGTTGTACTGTATTTTATTGAAAACTCCGATAAATAAACTTTGAGATTGGGATTTTAAATAATCAATTTATTAATGAAATATGAAAATTGAACGAAATATCAACAGTTTTATTCGACACGCTTACGTACAGTTGGCTAGTTAAATGTAGGATTTAAAATATTTATTTCGGTAATTATTGACATCGAATGCGTGGGGTCAATTAAAAATACTCAAAGATGAGTGACTTTTAAGATACAAATTAAGTACATTTATTAATTCAATACATATCAGCAATCAGTCAGCCCTTGTAAATCGCAGTCGGAAATACTGAAAAATAAAAAAATAGAAAAAAAATAATCATTAAAAGTATGAAATGAAGCAGATTTGCTTTGTAAATTTCATTTAAGAATTCTTAATTGATATGGGTAATATAAGCATTTTTTAAAAAATGCGATATTATTTCTCATTGAGGTGCTTTACTGTAATATTAAATCTTTATGGCTGGCTTAATGGCTCAAATTGGCGATTAGTTATAACAAAATGAGGGCCTTAAGATGCTTTTAGGGAACGGAAGGCTGTGTAGAATATTCTTGCGTAAAATAAAAGAATGAAGCATGCACACAAATACAGTTTGGTATTAGACGTGCCTTAGTTTGCATTGATTTAAATGATTATTTGTACGATTTTCACAAATGTGTACAATTAAAAACGAATGCTCTTTATATTATCAGTCAAAATAAATATATATTTGTAAATATATCATCCTATTATTTTTTCCCAAAATGATTCAAAATTTCAGGATTCATTGGAATGTAGTTTCCAAGCGTGGTAAAAAAATCTCTCTTCTTCTACCTTCTCTGGACCTTTAACATGTTTTCTTTTAACTGTATCCTTCGTTTGAAAAAAATATGTTACAGCTGAGTCTACACATTCATTATCAATCTTTTTACAGAAGCTGATACATTTACAGTCTTAAACTTATCAGTTTAACAAATATATCTCTTTGCGGTGAATCCTTTTTCCTTAGGCTGACAACCACCATCAGTATACACAAGCTTTCATTGCACCTTCAAGTGAAATAGCTGAGTCGGTTGTATATTAGTTATAAAAAATGATGAAGATTTCTGTGTGTGCACTTTGGCGTAAAAATAGGCAATCGAAATTGAGATGCCATCTTAATTATTTTAAAGAATTATTTGAAGGTGACAGTAGCCACTAGCTAACAGTTCCACAAATATATGCTTAACGGCACATCTGCCTGGCGACACGGACGAGCTGCCAACATTTAACAAAAGCAGAGACACCAACAGAACGCGTCATACCACACACCGAACCGGGCGATAGACAGAGCTCGATCGAACGTCATAGAAGCCAGACTACCTCATACACCGATACAGGCAACAATAATTTCTCACTAGCCATAGACCGCAAAGGTTGGCGGCAGATATATTACAAAATGTTAAAATATCTGTAATTACACAAGTCGCCATTGCAAGTCGCCGTAGGTTTTGGCCATTGCAATCCCTTTATTCTCTACTGTATTGTTTCCTATTTTTATATGTATTAATACTTTCATGATTTATTTTAAGTTGCTACTTGAGTGATTCTTCTCATATTATGACAAATAAATATTTCTTTTAAACGACAATGAACGAAAGATAAAAAAAATTTGGCGTCAGCATGTTTGTTCAAATACAGGCTGTTGGACACAATAGCTAATAATGTAGAATGTAGAAAATATTTCTTATTGGGCAATTTTATTGTTTGTGTACAAGAGTAATAAATATCTATATGAAAGCCTTTTCAAAAGAATGTTTCAATTACAGCATGCTCTTTCTTTACAATTACACAACTCGTAGATACGTTTGATTTATTCAGCCACATCTTAGGATAAGGGCCTGGCACTTATGTCATTAATCACGTTATTGAAAAGTAAATATAAATTTCCTACGGCACTGTTGATAAATTGTTATGAGATTATGAGACGAGTTTAGAGGTATCGTGTATATGACGTTGGAATAAAAAATACTCAAAAGTTATCGCTATGTAATTCGGTAGAGTAGTTTTTTTTTATTGGAAGTTTAATTTAATGAATTGAAGATTTATTTCACAGACGTTTGCAAAGTTTTGCCCTGTCATATTTTCACGAAATGTGGCAGTGAGCAACTTGGCAGCCATTACGGACAGGGAAACGATAAAGCTAAATCGTTGAGAGAGGGCAACTCAATAGAATTGCTTTAAAATCTATTATTTTTACCCTTGGATAAAAAAATCGATTTATAATATTTTCTATATAGGAATACGAGATTCTAATTGTTGAACGGAATAATCTAAAATATTTCTGATTTATTTAAACATCTTTGCTTTGACGTAAATTTTCATTTAGCTTTTCATTTATACAAAATATCGAAGCATATTTCAAGATAGTAAATTGTCACTGTTTTGGAAGAAAACACTAATTCGAAAAAATGATAAATTGAGTTAGTTATACCAAAATGTTCCTTATTGAAAACTCTAGTGTATAAAAGAACGCACTTATTTTTTATAAATTATAATTTTACTTAAAAAAAGTTTTGTACAAACAAATTTAATGAAAAGGGTGTAGAATTTCCAAAATTTAAAAACTTCGAAGTCTAATTACTCAAAACTAGTATTTTTTAGTTAGTGTCTTCTTCCAGAACAACGACGAAATGTTCACAAACGTTAAATCTCGCCGGGCCGTATATAATTATTTATTATAACATTTACTAAAATCGTGTTAGCAGAAATATTTCATCGAAGAAATTATGTTACTTTTGATTCAACAACGATACACTTGAATAATTTTTGTTGTATGTGTGTCGATAAACGTAATCCAATACTGGATAATTAAAACAATTAAATTGATGCTTTTTCTTCAAACGTTTCGACGCATTCAGTGTCTATGATTAAAGTAATAAAAATATTGATACTACCTCTATAATCAAGAAGTAATAAACGGTTTCTTGGTTGAATTATGATTTAGGGCCGTGTCGCCATAAAACTACACCTATAACTATGGCATGGATACCTATTCTTCGTATTGAAATAGTTTTGAAACAGGGTAGGACTCCGATTGAAGTAATTGTTAGTGTAAACATTGTTCACTTTCGTAATACTGTACGTGAAATTTAATCTTTTGTTCCATTTTATCGTTACAAAATTCTAAAGCACGGCGAGTGATTTAATATACGGATATTAATAAGCCAAAAAAACAATATCAACAATTTCAAAAAAAATATTTATATCAAATGTAATTAAGTAAGTGCTGTTAAAGTGTATAGAGGTATTATTACAAAACGAGTTGTTGTATTTAAGATATATTGTTAAAGAATAGAGAAAAAATAATTATAATGCAAAATTATGTTGTTTTTAATTCATATTTATTCGTCATTCCATTTAAAAATTGTATTTTTTGCAAATTGCCTACAACAAAACATGAATTGAAAAAAATAGTAGTGTAAACTGAGAGAGATAGCTGACATGTTAGTGATATTCCAAAACTGGAAAAAAAGAATATTTATTTTTGTGACACCGAAAAAATATTTAATAATCTAGTTATTAGTGCCTAATTGCAATGATTGAATATTTTTTAAAAAGCTCATATTTCCGAATAAGCATTTTTTCCGTTACAAAGCAGTTACTTATATTTGGAATATTTTTTTAATATCATGAAATATGCAAGACTGAAAAGATATCAAAGAAATTATCCTAGCTCACATTTGAAATACATAAATAGAAAATATTTACCAAATTTTCTTGAAGTCGTGATAAATATTCAATGTTTGCTATATAGATTTCGTTATTCGTTTATTGATGTTACTTAGGATTAATTGTTAAGAACAAAATAACTTAAGCAGAAAAAACCTTTTATAATCAATACTATTTTAATAATTCAAAAATTTTCGAGTACTATTTAATCCTATATCATTCTGTCCGGTCACCGATTGTTTTAAAAAATGCAAATAAATCTTGCGCATACGCACGTTGTGTTAGACATACGTTTTACAATCTATTTACTACATATCCAAATGCCTTTAAGCCGTAAGATAAACACTAATTGAATATATAATTGTGGTAGATATGCAAATGCAATGAAAATATTTTCAAGTCATTACGCAAAATTGCACGTTACGCGGAGGCAATTTCATTCCGTCATTAAGTATTTACGAAGAGTGGCTAGGAAGTGATTGCGCGAGGGGCGGCTGAAGATAAGGCATGTAGGTTCGCGGAGGAAGAAATAACACTTTTTCCCGTGCGAAATGATGGAAGAGCGGAGTGTATCAGCGATAGGCTGACGTGCCCTCGTGCATACCTACTCGAGGATAATGATGTGAACCAATGCTACTTAATTTTTACTGAAAAAAATGTATTAAAGTTTATAGAAATAGTTTCTAGACTAGGTTTTATTCAATCGGCCATTGGTTTATATTGCTCTCAGATACAATTTATTATTCATGATAAATTTTCGATTTGCCACAACGATTACTTCGTACTAATTCGGATACATTTGCTAAATGTTCTTTTTATTGAGTCTGGTATAATGTATTAAACAAATTCAATTTTTACCAATAAAAGAAATATATGAAAAGATGGTGGCAGTTTATCAACGACTTTTTTAAATGTAAAATTCAACAACTATTAAACGAGTATTATTTTATTTTTACGAAAATGATTTTCAACATTTGAGAGGAGTAGAAAATTGTTCAACCAATAACATAGAGTTATTCTCCGTGGTCTGGTGGTAAGAGCTTTGTCCTAGCGATGAGGTGGGTCCTGGTTCTAGTCTCAGCAAGGTCAATATCAAATTCAGATTTTTTAAATTCAAATCTGTGATCTTCGACATGAGTTACTCATCGAGTTTATCTCGTGTGGTTTTCCAATCGTCAAAATATTTGGCACTTGGACAGTCAGCTATAACGACATATGACAAAAAGGGTATGCAATTAAACCTGGTGGACAATGGCTGTTTTTTTGTGATGTCAATTTTTGCTTATCGAAGTATTAAGCAGGATTTATGTGATTACATTTCAAAAGACTCAAACACAATTTGTTTCGTACTACTTTAGTAATATTTTTATGATCAGAACCGGTTTCGGTTGATAATGCTCGTGATGAGTAAAACTGTCCTGATTATTATAAAAAATAGTATACTAAAAAATTGTATTATTTTTAAAATATATTTTTCTCCTCCAAGAAGTGATAGTTAACATCTTAAAAGAATAGTTGAAACCCGTCTTAAAGAATGCAATTTAACTGAAGGTGCTTGATGGAATTTCAATATCAAATTTGAACCGTTCAAATTGTGTACATTTCCACATGTTTTCACACTAATTACCCGGGTTTTGTATTGTAATCGAGTGCGATGCCGAAAGGAAAAAAATTTATTGAAATATACAACATTTGAGCGCTTTAAATTTAAAATGTTAATCTTTAATATAAGAAGAGTTCAGTTTATTTATAAACACGTCGATTACCCATGTGTTATTATTTCTTGCGTTACTTAAAAGATTTTTTACTAACATGAATATTGTAACACAGTAACATTGCTCGTAAACACATTCAATTACTCAAACGCTTTTTTTTTGTAGGAATGTCGCTAATATGCTGACGTGTTCGTATTTAAAATATCGTTAAATTTAACAAGCGCGATTATAACTCGTTAATGTAGCAATGAAAAGAGTATGCGCATTACATCGAAAAAAAGGATCTAAAGATAATGACGGTGTAATGAAATATAAATATTATATTATAGCTCAGTTAATTTATTTTGTTCATCGAAACGAAGTTCTCATTCAATTTTTTTTTTCCATGTCCGCTCCCAATGTGGAGCATATGGTCTCCTAATGGAGGTATCTTGACAGATTTTTTTCTACGAGAACTGCTTGTCACTCAGTTGCTCAACCTCTCTTTTCTTTTTCGAAGAGAGTAGGGATAGAAGGATAGGGCTATGACAGGACTAGTGGTTAGCTAATCGCTCTCGTTACGCCCTGTGAGGATGGGAGATTGGTGGGAGGGAGGACTCAGACTGCGAACAGAAATCCATAAATCGATTGAAAGATCAATCTATGAAAACCGTCCGCACCGGGAATTGAACCCGAGACATTCGTAACCGTAGCCAGCGACGAAACCAACTGCGCCACGGACGCCGACTTTTACTTCACTTCAAATTCAGTATATTGTTTACGAGGAATTTGTAGGGTTTTCTCTCATTTCGCGAATATTGTTAATCGTTTTACGTCGCCTAAAAAATATGAAACGTCGAAATATATATTTTTTTTAATAATTCCACTCTCAAAGTATTTGTACTTTTATTGAAATGGAAGTAGTAAAGATTTCTAGCCTGTCTACCAAAACTTGACACCTGTTTTTCAGATATGTTTGTAATGTTGCATAAATTATATTCAGAACAATTAAATTTCACTTATAGAATTTTAGACTGCGATTAAAAATATAGAAATATAAAACAATTTGACAAACCCAATGTAATTTTTTTAGTATCTAGCTTTTTCGGTATTTGTTTTTGCTCTTTAAATCAATATTGAAACTGTTCCGAGTTGTATATGATAATTTTGCTTCTTTTAAAATCGTAAGTTTTAATTTGAGATGATTTATTAGTAGCGATGAAGAAATATAAATAAAAATACTTTTTAATTCATAGTACATAAAATTTCATCACTCCAGAGTGAAAAACTCACAAAAAACCGGGAATAAGATGTTCTTCGTATAATAATTTACACTTAATTAATTTTTATATAAATATCTGACCATTTATCGAATAAATTTTTGACCATTTTGATTAATTGCTGACTATTTATTATTTCTTACTGACCAAAAATTGAAATAGTTACTGATCCAATAAATGAAGGACTTTAAATAAAGATACAAACCACAATAATATACAAAAATTCCATAACATAACTATCATAGGGAGATTGAAATATATACATATTCAACAACAAATTCGAGGATGATGATATTGAAATTTACAAAAGGAGAAGTAATGAATAAATAACCTTTCTACAAGATTCAAATTTTCGTTGAAAATATGACATAAACACGATGCAATCGTTAATATGGCAAAAGTCTTTAATCTTCCTATCATGTTATTGTATATTTAGAACCATCCCTTAGGAATATTTTGAGTGGCTTTAGTATATTATTAGTATATATGTTAATTTGGATATTTTAAAATGATAGATAAAATGCGTGAAAGTTTTGTATTGGTAAAATTTTTCATTGAAATACCATTCTATCTATGCAATTTGTAACGTCATCATAGTAATAAATGTAATATTCCATTATGACTTAAGTTATTCATATTTAGTTCAGTGAATATTTTTTGCGAATGCTAATGGCAGTGGAGGACATATACGTAATTGAATTGCTAGGTACCGTTACGATGTAAGAGATGTCATCGTTTTTAAATTGTTTTTTTTTAAAGCGAGACTAACTATGATTAAACGATACATAGATTATTTTGACGTAAGAAGGTGTTGAGAATTTATTTAATATGTCGTAACTTAAAAAATGAATCTAATAACATGTTGAATAATCAGTGGAGAGTGATAATAAATAAAATGTAAGAGCGATGTATGCACTTGGTTCAATAGTGGTAAATAAGTGTTTTTTTTTTGCATTGTTCAAATTTGATACTGAAATTCCATCAACCACCGTCAGTATACAAGTACCTTAAATAGATTTATATTTAATACGTATAATACAGAAACTGATATACATTTTATCCTATTATAATGGAGTTCTACCAAGTAAATGCCAATTCAATCAATAAGTGATATACATTTTATTTCAAATTTAAGATATTTTATTTATTTACGTGCTTAATAATGATTGAAGTATCTCATGCCGTGGGAATTCAAATCTATGTGAACTATAGATACAATAGATACTAGAAATATCATTTTCATATTGTGATCGCTGATGAAAACTTCTCATGTTTCAAATATGCATTTTTAAAAACTTATTATAGCTGATATTTAAAAAACATATATGTGGAATATGGGGCATATATTTGCAGAAGTTATTCAACGGGAACTGAGTGTTACTTAGTCGCTTAACTTACGTTTTTGTAGACAGCACGGATAGACAGGACAGGGTTTGTGCTAAGTTAATCACTTTCGCTACGCCCCGTTTTTTTATACGCAAATATAAACCATAATTCAATTGAAAAGTCAATCAATGAATGTGCCTGTATCGTGCATTGAACTGTGAGCACTACGACACACAAAAATGACTTTACAATGTTATTTAAAAAAGTCAGAGTTAAAGAGTTAAATATAATGCATAATAAATAAAATTTGGCAAATAGAAAATACAGGCCTTAAAATCACTGGACGATCATCAGTTATTTGTGCGTATTTCAGAACATAAATAGTCTGGAGCAGCAAGCAGTTAATTGGTGGCAGCCAGGATCGACTTCAAGCCAAGGTCTTCATGACTAATATGGATGATTTTATATGCATCGTAAGAGCTTTAAGAGTGTACCGTTACACATGTAAATGTTTATAGTCCAATTAAAATCTAATGTTTCCGTCTTTATTTTTTATGTAATTCTTGCAGTATTTAATCAATTTTACTTTACGTTTTTTTACTAGTTTTTAATTACACTTTTAAAGGTATTTTTCAATAAAAAAATATTGATACTAGTTATTATTGACTCTGCAATGTTTTATTTAATATTATATCTGTGTTGAATAAATTTAGAATATTATTTTGAAATTACTATTCTCTGTCTTATATTTATCTCAATACAAAAATTAGAGAAATAATAATATTTGCAGTACTGCGTACACTTTAGATGGAATCATTTTGTTAATTTCGAAGCTGAATGAACAAAGCAAAACGGAAACTATGTAATTTTGGTTTTCCAGTAGAGTAGATATCCATAGAAGAATTAAAATTTTGCATGCAGATGATCTCGTTCGCGTTTGTTGTTTGTTCCAGTTTAGTTACGATTAATTTGATACGCCAGTCCACGTTTTTACTAGACAGCTAGCCAAATTAACATATTTGTTTGTGTTTACTACGATTCCCAACAGTATACAGGGACTTAGAAATACTTAATTCAAATTAAAGGAATATTATTGGGAAACAAGTTTATTTTAATCAAAATTAAATCTTAAATTTATTTATAGAACAATGAGTAAAAGTGACTTAATAACTTCCGAAACCGGAAGATAATCCATGGTACAGTTTTTGTTTGAATTTGTAGACAAGTTCGCCGTGTATTCATGTTTCATTATAATTGTTGTGTGAAATAAACAGTTGTCAAATTTAAAGCCAGGCTCATATGGATTTTTTTGGTTTATCAATTGTAGAACTTTGCATTCTTACTTAATGATAGATACATGTTAAAGTATATAAATTATCAAGACGTAAAATATACAACGTTATTAATTTGTACTACTGGTATATATTCAGCGCAATTCGGTAATGCATGTATGATATTCTTTACCTCAGTAAAAAAATGCAATCACAAAGCGAAGAAAGTAATGAAAATATCGCGACTTTTTTTTGAAATATAAATATATGAACGTAAAAACGCATCAGTTTATAACAAAAGACATTGATTCTTTCACTAATATTTCCATGAACTAAAAGGTAACTAAGCCAACTTAGATATTATAAAAAAAATAATTTCAAGTCTCTCATTGACTGTATTAAAATGTTTCTCTTATTCTTACTATATTTTGATTTAAATTGGTTAAATATACACGATAATTATCGTAGAAACATTCTTTAAATTTTGTAAAATTTAATAGAAGTATAATTAAAATCATTAACAAAAAAATGAAACAGCTGCGTCAAATTTAACTGCCATTTTATGTAGATATTTAATTTCGATGTATGGTGAATTTAAGTAAAGATATTTTCACGATTGATGTAATATTACATCAAATTAAATTCTTATATGAAAATAAATCACTTCATAAGACATTCATTTAGATTTAGTGACGGAATCAAAAAGGGAATTATTATCGATGTGATTACAAAACAAAATACACACTTTTGAAATCGCAGATCTAAATGCACCCATAAAAGCCACGGGCGGCAAAAAACGTTTGCATAGCTTGATGCATTTCATGCAGATCAAATTTTTAATCGATGTTACCGTGAGTGCAGTTTTTCAATGACATTGTACATAGGCTTTTGAAGCACTTCGTCTGATTTTATTATGCATTACGATTACATACACCAGAGTAATGTGCGATTTTTGTGTTACGAGGAAAAATATTAATGACGTTATTCAGTAGGCACGAATTGAAATTGCCATATTAAATATACAAAATGATACGTGACTTACCTCTTGCAGATTTCACTTTGTTCAATTTTTAATAGAAGCGGGAGTATTGAGTTTTTCGTTAAATAGATTAAAACTTTAATTTAATATTATTACTTTGCTATGTAAATTTAACAGACTGGTAAACGCTTTTGAGCATTCATTATATACTGTGACGGTGTTGAACGATTCGAATATTGATACGGAAATTTGGTAAATTGATTGCTGCATCTCTGCCATGAGCTAAATATTATAAATGGATGGCTTTAACATTGCTCTCCCACCTATCTGATCCTAAAGAGGCAGGGAGAAAGATAAGGAGTTTAATAGTCCCTTTCTAGTCCCATCAAGAATTGAAGTAACTGCTTTTTTTTAAATCAACTGTTGAGATGCTCTTTCAGGATATCATATATGATGAAATGATCCATATTGTTTTAGAAAACAGCATTGTATTTTAGCCTAAGGAATATCTACCATTGTGATTTTTTATATCCTCATGTATTTATTTGGTAAATTTTCTTTTCTCAGTAAAATGTTTGTGATAAATGGCTTCTGATTATATTCATACAGTCAAAAAGAAAGGTAATATGAAACACGAAATCAATTTGTCAAAAAATAGTTATACGAGAAATTGAAATTTAAGACACTGATATCTGTTTATAAACTAATCTTTAAATCGATACAATTTCTAAAACATATCGCGTATCTTAAAAAAGTCGTGAGTGAACATAAATAAAATCGACAGTGAAATTCACGTGGACTATTTTCGTGCAGAGATATTAATCATCGAAACCCATTCAATGCATTCGTAAAGGCCTTTCACATAACAACAGATTTTGAATTGTTTCACTTTATTGGTCGAAAACAGATTTATAAATGGACTCGGCAGTTGCTACAGGTGCAATCATTAAATATCTGTTTCGGGCGATAAAAAATGTTTAAATCCATCGAAAGAGCCAGTAAGAGGGTAATTGCTTGCAATTGGTATGGCATCGAGAAAGTATAGAAGCATATCGAAACATTGTATATGTTTATTAAAAAGTTTTTTTGTTTTGTTTCAGTCAAGTAATTCAACAATAAACAATGCTAAAATTAAATTTATTTGTACACCAGAAATTCATAATGAATATTGATGGTGTTTTGGTCAATTGATATCACCCTCAAAATATACAAAAAAGAGCCTCATTTTAAAGACGACAGAGCAGGTCTCGGAAAAATGATGTAAATTAGAAAAATAAATTGACCACTTTTTTTGAAGGGGATCATTTTATATTGGTTTTAGGATTAAAAATTCTGACCCCTCCACTTGATGTAAGCCACTATTATATCGACACTCCCTATGTATAATCCCATATCTGCAAACATGAAAATTTACTGGAGTGCATTTCAAAGATTCATAACGCAACTCACCATATAATGTTTTCGATAAAAAAAGTTTTTACTCTCTAATGCTTTTTCATTAAAGTATGGTCATTTACATTTAAAACTTCCAAATTATTACTATCAAAGCTTCGTGGTTTCTACCATTCTTATTGTTTCATCATATATGCAACCTTTGTACACGTTTCAAGTCAAGGCAATTTCAGTACAAGGACTGAGAGTAAAACATTTTCGCGACTGAAAACAATATTTGAAAGTTGTAAACCAATATTTTATTTTAATTAAACTTTAAACTACATGTCTAATCACAATGTTCCTCAGGGACAGTGCTTCTACGGGAAGTCATTGATGTAATGAAATCCTCATTAAAAAAATATTCACTTATCGTTCAATGATTGATAAAATTTTAAATAAACATGCCTAATTATACTTATAAAAAAGAATATTCAATAAATCTTTTGAAGTATCTTAAGTTACACACATAATTTATGAGTAATAAAGGTCCAATCGCATAAATGTAATTTTACCGGTAATGTAATACTTCTGTTATTTCGTTTGCAGTTGTAACCTTTCGATTCGAATTTATCACGCTTTGCCCATTATATTAGATTCAATATACATAGGTAATATTTTCACTTTCATGTTAAGCTCAGTCGTGCCGTTACTCGAATTTGTTTATGATATATCATTCAATTAATCTCAACAGTATTAGTATAGGAATTAATTATACAGTACGAACCAGTTTATTTATACAGACTGCATACATATTTAAAAAAATCTTGTTTTAATTAATATCACTTATTAAAGTGTCTTTAATAGATGAAGCGGAGCCTTGAATCAAATATTCATATCTGATCTTTAATAATAGATAAACAAATAAATTTTTTAGTTGAGTGAATAAAACTGACTTAAATCGTAATTGATCATTTTTAATATTGGTTACTATTTTGAAACACAAGCGTTTTAAAATAAAACTGATATGAATTCCATTTTTAGTTTAATACATTACGGGATTTTATTGATTCATTTTAACCTTATAACAGATTAGAATTAATGCACAATACGCAGTTAAAAACTTCTAATATGCAACAATGACTAACCAGAGAGCTAGAAAATAATACTTCACTATATTTATCGACCTTATTTAATTGTGAAACGTACAATTAGCATTAAGTCTTAGATATTTTTTTATGAAATGCTATAATTCTTTACTACTGAATTAGGTAAAGTATCTCGGTATTTCAGTCTTATGAATAAGTAAACTTAAGACATCGACTGAGGATGCTTGATGGAATTTCAATATCAAATTTGGATTATTGAGATTTTGTACACTTCCATGTATTTTTTCCACTAACGACCCGAGTTTCGCCTTTCGGCATTTTCAGGCATTCGAGCGCACGAATGCCTAAAGTTAGTGACAAAATACATGGAAGTGTACAAAATCTCAATAACCAAAATTTCCTTTGATGTATTTCTATCAGTAACAAAGAAGCCTCGAAGATATTTATCATTTAATTGTTGTTATTCAACTGTATAAACTAAACAATTAAATCGTAAAATTATTGCTTCAATTTCGTTCACACTCGTTTTCACGGTGCATATTTCTTTCATTTTTACATTCATTTTTTGACTGACGCAGTTAATTCTAGTACCTTTTATTTACTTGGTTACGCGATCAAGGGCTAGAAACACTTAATAGAAAAATATACAAATTGATTTTTAATCGTTTTTGTATTATCTTCTACCTAATAACATCTCGAAAATAGAGCATAAAGATGATGATTATCTAACAATTTTACTTTCTGCCCAGTCCATCTCTACCCTCTGTGAAAACTCTTAATTTCATATCGATTGAGAAAAGGCAAAAGGGCGTAACCCATACACAAAAAATATTGTCTATAGCCCACACAAAACGTATTGTATACATTGTGATTATTGTGATGATACGTCCTTTTGCCTTTCTAAAGTAGATGTATTATATACATATAAATAGTGTATCGACACGTTTCGTGTGAGTTATACACAATATTTTTTGATGTGGGTTACGTCCATTTGACATTTCACAGTTGATATGATAAAAATGTTAGTTAATAAATACATATATGCGTATAATAAGAGTGACAGTTTAAAGAAAGAAATCAAGCCTATAAACTTATTTTATTTCAAAAATTGTATATATATTTTTTACACACTGAATGTTTTTTTAAATATTCAAGTCATACAACTAGGTTGACCATTATTTTTTACAATCCTGTTTCATTATTATGAAGGAGCGCTAAATTCGTGCTCGTTTTATTATTCATAATATACAGTATGTACACCCTTGTTTATTTGCAACTTCAAACAAGTGAGCAATCCACAAACTGCGATTAATTAACTTAACGTCTGATCCCGCTTATCTTAAGTCTATTATCGACAGTTTACTCTGTGTACTTGCTCCAACAAAGTTTAGACGTATAAATCAAAGCACGCTACTTAACCACGATCGAGGACCTAAATCACTTTCACCCCAGTGTAGAAATGTCGATTTCCATGTCGCTGTTACGGGCCGATATTTTACCTTTTACGATAGTATATTGTAATACGGCCATACGCATAGAAAAGCAATAAAAATTGGTGCAATTTGCGATAAGAATCGATAAATTGTATCACTCACATTGTTGTATAATGGTATAATGAACCGTTATGTATAGATAAAGCTGCAGCAGGTGAATATGTGTAAAAATACACATATACGTTTTTAGATATAAATATGTTATATTTACAATAGTAAGATTTGATATAAATAACACGTACGGCCAATCTGGGTAACTTTGGCCCAGCTCTGAGGGTTTTTTGTATTTTTATGGTTCACCATTGTATTTATGTGTGGTATTGTTCCACATAGAAATGTACTAATATTTTAAGATGAAATTTAATTAACTCAAATAGATTTATTGTCATAATTTATATATACATATAGATGAAACAAGCTGGACCAAAGTTTGCATCCAAATTAGGTAACTTTGTCCCACGATAAAAATAATCACCGTAACTACTATAAATTAAGTGATTTTAAAGTCTTGGCAACATTTCTTTATGCTTTCATATAGTCTGTACATAATTGAGATGGGAAAAAATATACAGCATTTCCTGACAGATCAGTTACACAAATTGAAAATATGGCTAATCCAAATTCTTTCAAGATAAATTTTCAAATTGTCCTTTATCATTCCAAACTGACAGCTTACAAATAAAACAAATTATATTGCACATTAATTCATATTTTTATCACCAGGGGCTTCTCAATACTTTTGCTCAACTAAAAAACATTCATATGATATTAGTATTATCGTAGCATTATAAAAGCATAATGTCAAACCTTTTGCCATGTAGTGGGCCAATATTAGACCGATGGGCAAACTTACCCAAATTTATGGAACTTATCGTACCTACTTTAAGTGTCGGAAAACGATAAAACCCGGTTGGATAAGCACTTCATACATTGCATATTGTATTGTTTTTAAACTTAGAACTAGAAATAATTGTGGAACTATATTTCTTTCGTCTCTTGGTTCGGTTCAAGTTTGCGGTGGGCCTTGATGCCCACTCTAGGCTTAAAAAAGAATTCATACATCATATTTTTTAAATCTGAAATATGAAGTGTCTTCATCGGGAAGTCTCCTCATCTTCTTCATCATTGTTATCGTCATATTCTCTTGTCTTCTGCTTGATGTTCTCTTCTGTCGATGTGATGGTCTGTTCTCTGTCTGATCATTAAGTGATGGATATGAAGTGGATCGAAGGGGGCTAGAAATTCATAGACCCCTTCGAAGATAATATAACGTTGTTGAGATGTGTAGCTCCTTTTTAATTCGAAGATGAATTTGAATGGCATATTATGGTTGTTGTTAATATCTATCCATATTTCAAATCATGTAAATGTAAAAAAATGAAAACACATTGATATAATTACATAGCCTCATATTTATACGCAAAACTAAATTGTGTATCAAAAGTATTTTCATAGCGGTTGCAATGTGTTAGCGACTGTGAATGTTTTGTATTCATTAGTCTAATTGCAATAAACTTTGTTAATCTTCTATTTTATTTAAACATATTATTTGCAAAACTAGAATATTTTTTGCCTTTCCTGTAACGTAACGTTTTTGTAGTTCTTTTTGGACAATTTTCTAGCAACAGCAACGATTATTTATATTATATTTTAAAGGCTTTAATTTGCATAATTGCCTTTTATAATAGTTAATATGAAACTTTGGTTGTTTTATCAATTGATAATTATATCTTGAATGAGATTTTGCTTAAGAAGGTATTATTAAAAAAGCAGAAAACTCTTTCGAACCAAATTTATACCAGAATATATGTAAGATAATATATTTTAAATTACAAAACAAAATTAAATCGATGATTCAAAATTATAAAAACGTTAGATACCGCAGTTTTACTTAAGCGTTGCAATTACAATTTTCTGGACAAATTATAAGCAAAGGTGTCAATCTTCTTTACTAAAAACCTTGATAGTTTGACAGCCTACGTGTCATGTATAGTAAACTATTCCTTGTTTATTATGTATGACATTCAAGTTGTGCTGGTGAGACGTATAAGTCATATTCTTAGTTATATTTCATCTTTGATTTTGATGAAAGGCAAATAATACATTTTTGAAATATATCAACCGTTTAAACACTCACGATCTCTGAAATTTGATGTTTGACATAATTTGATAATTCTTTCTACAATAACCGTACAAAAACAACGAAGTATTTCTAAAGCGGACATGGAAACAATAATCATTCCATAATCGTATATATAATAGTTTAAATGCCAAACCGTAACAATGCAGAAAAGAAAGGTGTTGTATTGCATTTATACATTCTCAACACAATGAGAAGTCGTAGGTAGTTGAATGTTTGCTATATATTTTGACATATTTGCCTCTATGAATATATTTGAATAACCAAATAGCATGAATGTGTTTGAAACAGTGGGTGAGTTTTGTCGTTGGTATTGAGAGGGGTTACACGGAATGCGTTTAACATTCTATTACATGGGATGTGTTTGTGAAGTAACATAATTAATACTCAGACATAGCTGCACGGAACAATTGTCGGTTGACAACAAACGGAAATGTTAATTGTGTTGAATAATCGTTGAATGAATTATCTCACGATAATACTCTTCAGTTCATTCCTAAATTGAAATTCTTGTTCGATTTTTATACTAAAAAGTCTTTTTTAAATTTATTGTCCCATTGTAAAAAACTGAAAAAAATTCCATTTTATCTTTCTAGCTTACTACTATGAGTCGACAGGTATTAAATTAGTAATGAATATGTTGAGGAGAGATGACGACATCCATCTGTTTTTAAGTATATTTGATGTCAATAAAGCATTGAGACCAAAACAAAATAATAATGTTAATAGAGAGGGGAAAAATATACCTGGTATTACAAAAGATACAGTTGATTACAATCGAATTGGAATTTACTTTGCAAAACTGAATCTTATATATAATAGCCCAGACCGGTTTGTAGGTGTAGATGTAGACGATTTATTATTATCACATACACATGTAGGTATGAAATTTTCTCATTACCTAAGCGTCCGCGGTGAATATAAGCAATGCACGCAGTTCCGAAGTGACGCAAAGCCTAGGCAAATAAACAACAATCAGTTCGTCGGTATGGAAACTAAAGAACAGTTACTTTAGACATTCAATATTAAAATTTCAATATCGTCATCTAAATATGACGAGGGTTCTCACTAGTTTTCTAATAATTGTGCACAAAAGCAATGTATATTTTTCTTCAAGGATAATCGAATATTGTTGTTAGTATAATATATAATATTTCGTAATCACTGTATCGTTAAATAATATCAACTATAATAATTTGAATATCATTTTTGATTATTTGTTCAACGTATGAGTTAACTGGCTTATTTAGAGTGACGGAAATGAAGAGTACTGCTAAACAAAAGTGGATAGAAGAGACTTTATTTGAATCCAAATATTATCTTGTGGAATACGAATTTATAGGATTAATCTGTGGGTCTTTTTTAAGTAAAAGTCTGCGTTAGTGCGTTACAAAAAATGAAAGGTGAGAAAAATTCCATGTATAGTCCATATGAGTATGGCAAAATAATTGTGTATATGAATTCAAAGCACGCTTCATGGGTCCAGAGATTATTGCTTGAAGGGTCGATGTTAATCTTGTGACTTCCAGGAATGCTAATTAATGTTAATTTTCTATTTACAATAAACATTTGACTGTACAATAATAAATGTACGCTCTGTATTATTTTTGAGATCAGTAAACATAAGAAGCTTAGTTTCATTTTAAAATAAGCAATATTAATTACTATACAAAAACATCGTGAGTATCCGTTATGACAACAAAATTTGTTTAATACATTTAATGTTAAGTTTATTTATACCTATAAATTCGATTTTCATGATCTATCGTTCATAGAATCAAACAAATTAATGAAATGAAAATTCTCAGTAAAAACATACTAAAATAACAATATAATTGTATTTAAATAAAAGAACTCATCGTTATTGAAGAGTCTTTCTTATAACTATGTCATTAATAAGTGCCAATAGTTGTTATTTTAATTTTATTTTTCCTGTTGTATCGTACGCAACATAGAGATATCTATATTACATTTTACTATAGTATTACCAACATTACTTGGCCGCCGCTGAATTTGGAACTAGAATTGTCAGTCTATAAAAAAAAATATCCAATCGGCATTTTATGCAAAATAAATATCTTCTCTACTTTTAATAACCATCGCTAAAATATCAGTGTTTATTGAAATTTCAGTTCTGGTTGAATATGGCAACATTCTTAAGGCGACGGTGGCATCCTCACTAGCGGCCAAGATAAATTGTTACATCTATAATAACTACTATTTTCAATATTATTGAAAAAACTTAAATGAACTTTTTTAATTACTCAGGCAATTATTTGTAACTACAATTCCTTAAAAAAGGTAAAATAGATGTATCGACTAACAGTAATTTAATGCTGTACCACGCAAAGAACAATAAGCACTAATTGGACAGGAACAAGAACTACTGTATTTACAAAGAGATTTACTATATTGTCATTATTAGAATTTAAAATTGTACCTTCTATACATTAATAGTTTCACGTTTCTTAAATGCTAATCACAAAAGTCATAAGATAGCAATCTGTTAGAAAATAAAATGACACTCGAAGTAAAACAAGCTGGAACGAAAATTGATAAACGTCATTTCATATATTTTTTTACTACGTATGTAAAATAAAACTTATGAATTCTGCTTTCTTTGTAATATAAAAAGATAAGTAAGTTTTTATCGTTTGACAAGTGTATATCCCTTTATTAGCAATTGTATAAAAGTGGTTATTGCATATAAAACCGGATGGTATTGCTAATCCCCCGGACACAGTCTTCACTTACAGGATGACGATTGACGTCTCCAACCTGTACTAAGTGGTGTGCGGAACGTGATGAGATTTCATTTGTTTAAAGAAAAAAGTAATTTCTTTCCATCACGGGAAATGTTGATTGGAATATTTTTTTTTGTTAAACGAGTAATTCGATAATAACAATAACTTTCTCGCTAATTGGTATTAATCTTTAGTCTTCATTCCGTTATTTTTTGGACACAGGTATGCTTGATAGCAACGAGTCGTTTATAATACTGTGTCAACTAAATCTACCGCAAGATTTTCGATACCATTTTTTCTATTTACTTTGAAGTAAGTTATGTAAGATTTCATATCGATGGTGTTTTGGCTAGTTGACGTAACCCTAAAAACACGAAAATGAATTAATGATTGAAAATTGAAATCAGCAAGAAATTCGTGTATGGCAACTTGAAGTGGGAACATTTTTCTCAGGGCGTTGACATAATCTTGGCTACTTCCGTGATAGACATGTATAACATTTTATTGTATCAATTACAAAACGTGAAAACTAGGCTTATTTATTCATAATTATAATGATCTAGAAAAATCACTTGAAATATAAGAAGAATTAATTACATTCATTTGAAAATCATTTTTCTGTTAACGTCGTAATATTGTTAAAATACAATATTAAAACATCACCATTCATATCGACGGTATTTTGGCCGATTGGTTTAACCCTCAAAAATACTTATATGAGTTAATCTCATTTTAAGACGACAGAGCAGGTCTCGGCCAAATGATGTAAATTTGGAAGATAAATTGACCACTTTTTGGAAGGCAAACATCATTTTACATTGGTTTTAGATTTAAAAATTCTGACCCGGCCACTTGATGTAACCCCTTATTATATCAACACTCCCTACATATAATCCCGTATCTGCAAACATGAAAATTTACAGGAGTGAATTTCAAAGATTCATCGTAACGGTACTAACCATATAATGTTTTTGGTGAAAACAGTTTTTACTCTCTCCTGAACAATTTCAAAATTTGAGAGTTACATTAATTGGCAAAAACATCTTTGAATTATCAAGACTCTTCAAATATGCTTATTTCTGAGTTATATAATTAACACGGTGAATTATTCGCAACGCAATCAAAAATTGGATGTGAACTGAAATAATTTTGTCTCTTTGGACCGAATGCGATTGGGTAACACTGTATTTAATTAAAACATCTTTTTTATTAAATTTATTTGACGTGAGTCTCTTAAAGTAGTCGCAACACAGTTATCAATTAATTTTTAACTAGCGAAGTTGATTTTCAAATGTCAAAGTAAAGTCAAAATGATTTTCTGAATAATGATTCTTCTCGTTACACCTATAATAATTCTTGTTTTCTACTATTTTTAATTGAAGTTCTAATTCTCGGCGCTTAAAGGCGCACGTTTAGATTGTCGTAGATAAAGCTTAAATGAATTTGAAAAGTAATTAATTATTACTTAACATTATTGTGTCTGGTCAAAGGGCAAAAGAAAGTCACGTTCAATCAGATACAGGGGGACATATGTAATGTTTTGTTGGACTCTTATGCAATCGCCACAACTGTTCGTTTATATACACAAATATAGGTGGATAGTGTTACATGACGTATGTTAATACTTAGCAATACAAAGCAAAACTTTATAAAATTTCAAGGTTTACATTGATTAATTTAATGGTTTTAAAAATAATTGAACAACCTTTTTCGGTTTTTATTGGAGATTCATAATTATTTAATTAACTGTCAAAATTGCAACTGTTAAATTAATGAAGCTTTTATATTTTAGATTCCATTCGTCAACAACACCATGCCATTACCTATTTATAATACTAATACCAATCACAAGCGATATTTATCAACTTTCTAGTGTAGATCCTTAATTTTCTACGTAAACAGAGGCAACTCCAGTAGCATGTGGTAATTAAACCACGTGACGTCTTTGCAAGGCAGAAGAGTCCTTTCCTTGTGAGCCCAGTGGTGAGTCTATTGACAGAGAAACTTCTTTTTCCAAGCCATACTAACTCATAGATCAATGAGTCTAAAATAAAATTGAGATTTAATAGTGGAACCTTTGGGTATTTAATTAAAATAATAAATATAAATACACATTCAAATAATCGTGTCATGAAACAGTGCTGTGTTTTATGATTTTCTTATGTTATTTACAATTATAACATATGGCAATTATAAATTCAAGATATCTCTCGAAAGAGAGTCTACATAATGCATTGCATTACTCTTATAGGATCTATTTATGTACAGATCCAATTGTATGTCGTCATTCAAGAGCGTTAAGCTTGTATCTCCATCTTCAAATTTATATGAAAACATAAACACGCAAATATAGGCATATTTATATACTTCATAGACGATATTTTTGTTTAATTTCACCCATTTTTCAACAAATTATTGCAATTTTTTTTTTTAAATAAAACACAATTCATTTGTACTAATTTCACATATTTATAATGATCAGAACCGGTTTCACTCATCACGAGCATTATCATTATATTAATCA
Organism: Himalopsyche phryganea; assembly: GCA_022494535.1. Taxonomy (NCBI): domain Eukaryota; kingdom Metazoa; phylum Arthropoda; class Insecta; order Trichoptera; family Rhyacophilidae; genus Himalopsyche; species Himalopsyche phryganea. The sequence goes on along the minus strand of JAGVSL010000183.1, from coordinate 270,539 downwards.
TCGTTATCATCATAAATATGTGGAAGTAGTAGAAATGAATTGTGTTTTATTTTTTAAAATATAATGTCTTTCCACCAAGAATTGACAGTTAACACCTTAAATGTAATTATTGCTCATAAAAGTTATCTAAGGAGCGAAACAATTTGTTGCATTTATAACGTACATAATAGAATTTGACAATTAAAAAGCATCAAATTATACAAGAAAGATCTTAGATATTTAATAAAAAAAGCAAAATAAACTTTGCTTGAATGTTGGAGCTGTCTATTCTTGTATTACAGCAATTAAAAGTCCATATTCTACAATTATTTATAATACAATCATTGGGCTCAGTTTTTCCCAGTGAGGAATCATTTTAAGTAGATAAAAAATGAATATAATTATTCTTTTCGGTTGAGCTGTTTTGTATAACATGGACGTCCTATTGACGAGAACCTGCAACTATATTAAGTATTTCTGGTATAAAAAAGCTTTTTCGAAATTCTAAATTGTCATCTATGATATAATAAACGTGATGCATTACATGTAAAGGGATTCAATGCATCCTAAGAGATGCAATTTAAACACTATTCTAAAGTGCATCGAAAGATTTGGAATGCACATTCACTTTCAGAATAAATGTCAGATATACGGTTTTATGAACCTAGCCATTTTCTGGTGTACATGTAAATAATCCAAGAATCGATATAAATGTCAAGGATAAACTTATTTAAACGTTTTTACTCATAAGTTTTGGATTGCGTAGGCGATGGTATTTATAAGCACGACTTAACAAATCATATATTCGAAACATAATATATTTACCATATTTTATATCATGTTCCTACTTGGTTATATATTGTAAAATACGCTTCACCGTAAATAACATATATACATAACTTGTATATATTAATAACTAAAAAGAAATAAGGTTTACTTTATGACATATTGTCTTAACGTATTCTTTATTATTTTGATCTAGTTCATGTACAAATTTAATAAAATATTTTTTGTCTTGTGTTACAGATGAACTATTCACCACCAGAAGACTCGAAATCGAAGAAATCTTGGGGCCAGCGCTTGAAACTTGGCAACAATGGCAACGATGGCCATGGGACTTTAAGGGCAGCTTCTGGTACTACACTTTATGGTACTGTCAGTAGCCATGGAGGATCAGCGCTATCAAAATCCATGAAATATGCCGAACCTTGGCTGTACGGAACAGTCAGAGCGGCACCTAACCAAGCCAGGCCAGGAATATATTTGCAGTACGCTGATCCTCAATCACCGGTTCTCATCAGCACTCCTCAAGCTCCAGTTCAAAACTATGCAGTGGTAGTGTGTTCTTGCCCAGAATATTTAAATGGCACCAAAAAGGGAAGCTCTAAAAAAGTTAGTGTTTGTAAAAAGTGTAAAGGTTCTCGTTTGCCTTTGGGAGTTGCAATTAATGGAACAGCCAGAGGCCAAATGATGGGAGGTACCGTGAGAGGACCTCCATCCATGAGATCTTCAGGAGGTACATTACGAGCAGGGACAGTGAAGTTGGCTCCGTCTTCGAAATCAAGGCCAACTATTTTGAGTCTTACACCACAAAGCCAGTCGTCAGATCCATATGATATGATGAGAAGGACAAGGTTGTCAGCGCCAATAGAGTCAAATCATGTGGGTAGTCAATTTACAGCGTCCAGAAGTCGAGCCAAAAGTATTTCACCTACAAGAAATAGAGGAAGAAGAAGGAGTCCTTGTACTGATACATTAAAAATGAGAAGTAAAAGTGTAAATAGAAGTACGGATTTATGGTGTGAAGATAATCAAAATTATGATAACGATCTAAGTAATAGAAGATCTATCTTGGAGTGCGATGTCAATCCTTATGATTTGATGCAGAGAATTAAGGTTGAAAAGTTAAGATCTCGTCAAGAAAATGATGACGAAGATGACGTGTTTGCGGATTTTGAGAACGACGAAACTTTCAGTTTGAAGAAGTTGAAAGAGAATATACGACAAAGTAAGAAAGGTGCTAAACACAACGGACCTTACTCGAATGTTCAAGCGATTGGCGGGCAACGCATACGAGTTTTTGGACAATCATCAACACCGAGCGTTGAAGAAGAGTTTGTTTATGATGATGTAGAGGTTAATGGGCAACCTAATAAGATGATAAAAGAAGTCAGAACTCACGAAGATGTTGAAGCTAAAGATAAAGCTAATGTGGCTTCTAATAAAAATAATACGGCGGCTAATAGAGAGCAAAAGTTTGGGTCAATACGATCGTCTAAGGTCAGGAGCACATCGCCAAAGCGACCTCCGCGCAGAGTCAAGACGGAGACATCCGAAGAAGAAAGCGAGAGCGACCGAAAAGAGAACAAACAAAAAAGTGGTGTTACCAAACAATCGGCCGTGAATAATTCATCGGTGAGCTTTGTCGCCGCAAACCGGTCGCATTCGTCCGACCCAACTATCAAGTCCATCTTGAAGAAGCCGCGGGGCGAGAGACCGGTCGTCCCGGCTGTGACCCCGCCTTCCCCGCCGCCGGATCGCAGGCTTTCTGGGTCGCACTTTTACTTGCCCACGCCTTCGGCAAATAAGTCCCCGGGTGTCGGATCGCAGAACACTGTCTTCCAGCGTAAGAAAGTCCAGTTTCTCGTAGAAAACGAAATCGTTTCGTCACCTGAAAGAATAAGCGTCACACCCGAGACACCCGCCCAGGAAACAGCCAAGGATGCGCCTGACTTTATCAGTGAAGTATCTGTATCTCCGCACAATGAGAGGAAGTCCAGTATCAGCAGCGATGACTTACCGGAAGCAATTGATGTGGATGAGAAGAGCGGAACTCATAACCTAGTAAATACGTATAATGCCAAAAATATAAATCAGAATAGTAATTCTTCTTCTTTGGTTGTAAGTGATTATGATGATGATGTCGTAACACGATCTCAATCGACCGAAAGCGGGGCAGAAAGTGTTGAGCAAACGAGTGATGAAGAAGCGACAGGAAACGATATACGCGTCAGGATGTACGCGCAGGAGATTGCAGTTTTTTCAACATCAACGCAACAGAATAAACCAGAAAAAAACCAGCGCGGGGATACTAACGGTGAGTAAAATATTAAATAACTATCATAAATTGCTAATTTTTTAAAATTATTTAATGCAAAATTTAAAGTACAATAATAATTGTTTCTTCATTATAAATAAATTTCGATTTAAAAAAATCTTGTCTCATTCAATTAATATGTCTTTCAAGCACAAAAACTGTACAGTGAGGTATAAATAATATTTTCTCTCAAAACTCTATTTTTCTTATAATAATGTAACAATAAGTATTTTGTTTCAAAAAAGTTATGTGACAGACCTTCAGATGACAAAAATATAATAAAAATTTGAATACCCCACTCAACATTTCAACTACAGACTTCTCGAGTATATTTTTTGATAAAAAAAGGCACAGACTATTTATCTTTCGTTCAGTAAATGAAGTGTTTTAACACAGCGATGCTGGAAAATTTATGTAGATGCATGTATATTATAATAAGTTTCTGTATAAATAGGGTTACATGTAGTGGCAGAATCGGAACTGCAAAACTTTTCAACTCCATTTTAGAATAAAATTGCCCGCGATACAGCCGGCTGGAAAAAACAAGTTTCGTTTTTAAAACTGAATTCAAACTTTTCAATGTGCTGTTTAAGACAGAATTCTTTTGTTGCATCTTCTTTTTTTTTGTACGTTTTCTTGAAACGAGTAGCACCGTTTTCCTGTTTTTTACAAGTTAATAAAATTTTGTATTTGTGTTCTCGAGAGAAAGTAACGAGACACTGATAATGCGCTAAATTTATTTCAAACAATAAAAGCAAAAATATGAATCATTTTCCAGACTGTTCATTGTGAATCCCTAATGTTTTTACTACAAATCGTGATACTTTTGATTTTGTATATTTTCTTTTACATCAATGTTAAAATTTTGCATGATTACTATTTATTCACGATGAAACCATTTCACAAAATGAGTATTAAAACAATGATTCAAAGAAAAGAAATGATTGTACTATTATTTCAAAAAAGATACAAAAAGACGCAGCTTGGCTTAAATCTTTCTAATATAAATCTACTATGCAATATGGACATTATAACTTTTTATAGGTACATAGTATCCTGATATATTTTATTTTGTGTCAGTTATTGGACTAACCCAACCAAAATCTTTAACTGAAAACTGTTTTTTCTTTAAATCATGTCGGCCTCTAATGTAGAGTATATGGTTTCCCTCTGGACGTATCTCAACAGAAGCTTAACAACACCTGTTACTATCCAATTTAAGGTGTTAACTGTCAATTCTTGGTGGGAAGGCATTATATTTATTTAAAAAATAAAACACAATTTGTTTGTACTACTACACAGTGCGCTATTAAACAAGCTATTTTTAGTAATCTTTTATAGTTGCTTCAATTTAGACACATGGTAAATATCCTTTATTTAATACTGCTTCGACTGCCACTAAACTTTAAACGTAATTTAATCCATTTTTTCAAATATCTTTATACAAGAAATTTCAAATAATTTAGAAGCAAATAGAGTCGTCCTCATATCATGATACCGCAAGGCTTGTCTAGTATTTGCCAAGCAGATGAGATGAACATGAAAATGCATAGCATAACATCAAAGAAGCAAGAAAGAGACTGAAATTAAGCCATTTCAGTCTATATCAAATAAACATCTAGAAATATATCAAAAAATATTTTTTAATGTATTTTCAGTGTGCTTTGTTCAATGATTAATAAAATGCTATTAAATGGTCACCATTGTAAAATCATATGATATGGGGATCAAGTACCGGTTGAACAACATTGAATATGCTGATTCCAAAGTCAGTTTGCGATCTTTGTCTTGGACGCTTGTGGTATTTTTCAGTTCTAGTTTACCTTGAGTGTTTTTTAAGTACTCATCGCTTAGCGCCATGGCGTCAACTGAAATGTGATATGGTTGTTCTATAACATAATAAATAAAAAGTCTGGGATCTGATTAAATAAATGTAAGATAGAAACTTAAATATGTTTAAGAATAAATAAAGGTGACTTTTGTTTGTTTGGTTAGTTACAGCGTGTTATAAAACAGTTACGCATGATATCATGTTATTATTTACAAAATTCGCGTCAAATCGCTGAACAAATTTTGCAAATAACAGCAAACCGCAGGTAAATTACAAAAATCGTGCCCAAAGTTGGTCATGCTAAGTGGCACAACATATATAATATAAACATTTTTAGACTAGTTGTAACTTTAAAAAATAAATTCGAAATTCTTATCACGTTTCGATCGCTGTAACTGGTCCAAGATGACATTTAACTGTAAACCTTCATCATGTACTATGGAAAATCATATAAACAGCTTAATACGTATAAAAACGTCATTAACTTTATCTGATGACGCAAAAACACGGGTTTACTTTATTATCATGTCACATTTATGTGTTGTGTATATATATTTATAAAGCAAAAGTCATGCTTGCTGTGTAGAATAGTATTCAAAATCAAATGTGCCATAGCACCAAATAAAATGTGCATCATTATAATACTTGCAGAGTTGATATAAGGAATGATTTTAGGAGTGAAGGCAAAAGAACGTCGTATGTCAAATGATAGAATTGTTGACATTACGAGATTTTTGAGGTTTATTAATGTTAAATTTGAATTGCTGAAATTTGATATTGAAATTCCATCAAGCACCCTCAGTTGAAATCTTAAATTATAAGTTTATTAATGTCACTAAGTATTTTATAACATTTATTGAAAAAGCTGCAAGAAAGAAATTTTAAATAATTATTATAACCAACAATTAACATTTTTCTCAATGTCTCTCTGATCGATCGTCTGATTTCTTTTTGATTTCGGTATCTTATCTTAACTTCACATGTAACATAACATAACATAACAAAGTGATCTGTTTCACATTTTTGTATTTGATTTACAATAGTTAACTTATTAATTTTGAATGCAATTATCACTTATTCACCGGTCATTCAATCTATAGATGAATAATAAATATTGTTATTTGAATAATAATTGTGTTAGAGCTATGAAAAAATATGCAACTTTAAAGTAATATGTCAACTAATGGGACTTTCACCCTCTCATTGAATTTCGCTCAAAAGTAACAAGAAGTATTCATTTTTGAGTTTCTATTATGAAACGGATTTATCTGCAAGTAAAATATATTCTAGCATAATATCCATTAGTGTATAATCTGGAACTTACTAATTAGCTTCAAAGTTTAATACCTGGTAGATATATATACTCAAACTATTAAATATTCATGAGAGTTCCCTGGCAACTTTGCCTTGTTTGATTAAGTATAAGTTTTCATTTGATAACATTTTGCGCGCCCGTATTTGTCAATATTCTGTCGGCAAGTGTAATATGTACCAGTGTAGACGAGTGGAGTTTTTGTGCAACTTGGAGCGAAGCGTGAGGCAATACTACTTATAGCAACACCCGCATCGGTCACGAAGTCTGGCTGGAAAAGTTTTCGCCTCATGAAAGAGCGTTGCGACAACGGCTGTCTTACTTTAATGTATTTTAAAACTTCTCGAAACGAAACCGTTACTGTAAAATAGTTGTTACTAAAATAAAAGTAATTATTGTTTCAAGAATTTATCGTACACATAATAGACTGTCTTAAATATTTATGGTTAGATTTTAATGGATAAGGTTGTCTTTTAGTGCAAAATCGATAACATCACAAATAGAATTAAATAAACTGAGATGTTTACCTTGAAACTGTTGAAAGCTATACTTATTTTAACATAATTAAAAGGTGAATCTTATTGTTTTAATAAGTTTGAAACCGTCGTTATTCTGACTCATAAAAGTCATATCAGCATAACAAGTTTTTGCAGTTATTAAAATATGTATAAACTTTTTTAATTTTATTTTTATATTAATTATTTTAGAGTATAATTATTATACATTCGGTATAATTATGCTATTGATTTATTGCTTAAGTGTTTGAACATGAAACATATTACTCTGAGTCAGTAGAAGACAAAGGCAGTATTTCAATTGGCTTTTACTAAAGTTGTTGATCTCTTTCTATATTATCTAATATTAATATTATTCTGCTTTGAAAATAAATGCATCTCTTGATGAATAATAATACTAAATTTTAAAACATGTAGACTAGATTTTAGTTAAAATGAAATGAGAGTAAGTATACTTATTATGTTTAAAATCGTTAATCTTAATCTTAAGTGTAACTCAGTTCAATTGCAAAATATCTCCTTCTCAACTTATGAGCATTTAAAAGACAATTTTTAACACAAAGTTTTAAATTTGCATTTTTATTATAATTTTAATGGGCTTGGCGAATCACTTTTCTGTAAATTGTGTCCGTATATAAGAAGCAATCACTCGGTTAATTAGGTGTGAGACTTGAAAGAGTTTATTGATTATTATATGTTAACTTCGCACTGTACTTCAACATGTGTAATTGAAACGGTAAAAATTGTCGGCGTCCGTGACGCAGTTGGTTTCGTCGCTGGCTACGGTTACGGATGTCTCGGGTTCAATTCCCGGTGCGGACGGTTTTCATAGATTGATCTTTCAATCGATTTATGGATTTCTGTTCGTAGTCTGAGTCCTCCCTCCCACCATTCCCATCCTCACGGGGCATAACGAGAGCGATTAGCTAACCACTAGTCCTGTCATAGCCCTATCCTTCTATCCCTACTCTCTTCGAAAAAGAAAAGAAAGGTTGAGCAACTGAGTGACAAGCAGTTCTTGTAGAAAAAATTCTGTCAAGATACCTCCATTAGGAGACCATATGCTCCACATTGGGAGCGGACATGAAAAAAAAAATTAAACTCACATGCTATAACATAGTCGAAATGCAAATTATATATCATTATGAAGTATTGGTTATATTTTTAACAGGAAACTTTCAGTTGCTTACCAACTTTACGCTTATGATTGTATTTTATTTCTTATTGAAGATTTCAAGTACCCAATCGTATTATTTTTAAAAATTACGTAATTTCTGTTCTAAAAAACGTTCGGACATAATATTATATTATATTGTGTGTAACGCACGCCGAAACGACTTAAGGCGCTACTAAAAAGTTTTCTTCAACGTAAAGGAACACATCACCTTCGTATCTTTGTTAGTTTCAGCCCCTCAAAAATAATATTCTGAACTTTTATTTGCATTTAACCGCTATACATACGGGATGAAATTGTTCTCACGTGAAGTATAATATTTCATAAAACAAACAGAAACAGCGGATTATCATCGCACACTGCTTGTTTTATAAACTCACAAAGCTTTGAGATTACGCAAATATATTTTCTTACAATTCCTCAATTGCAAATTTAAGCAAGCCCTAAGAAAAACATTTTATCTGGGTTTAGAAAGTAGCATTTAGGGGTCTCGATAAGTAGTTACGCGTTAAAATTGTGTTATGATATATTTTATGTGACTTAATTTTTATTTGATAAAACATCTTATCAAGAATGAACCGTAACTATTAGTTTCGAAGAAAAAAATATTAAGAAATACATATCTTCAAACAAAAATTCATAAATCAATGAATGACAATGTTCATATGGAAATCAATTTCGTTGTTTAATGTGATACTTTATTTTTATTGAATCTTTTCTTGTAGTACGTAAAGAAGAACACTACATGATTAAACAAAACTAGTCACTGTTTCAATACAAAGCTAGGATAATAATACATTAATGGAATATTTTTGCAAAATATTAATCTATAAATAATGAGCATATTTTCGAATCTGAGCTTATTTTCAGGAATGGACGAAAATTTAAAAAAAAAATGCATAATAAGTTTTTCGCCGTATGAAAAATAGACGTCGTTTTTTTATTTTTGATTAGTCACTATGCTATATATATATTTTTACTAAACATAATACCAAGGTCAATTTTTATGCAAAAAAATAAATAATAAACCAGTTATAAATCAATTTACTGACCTTTCCGAAGATTTATTTGATAGTAGTTTATCATTAAATAAAAAAAGTACAGCGGGCATTAATTATGAATGACCGTACATGATCTTTTCAATCAAAAACCATTTCCAATACATATTAAAGCAATAATTCAAAACACTATGTTTCTGTCATCTTTGAAATATCGTATAAAAGTAATCAATATGTTTTATAAGTTTTTTTGTTATTCGTGTATATAAATGTTAACCGTTTATTTTATTTGATGTAAAGCCTCTTACACACTGGCCAAAACCAGCGTTTTGTAAAGTACGCATATTTTTCGTTCTTTATTAGTGGCGTTGATATCGACTACGTTTTGGCCTATTGATGTAACAATCAAAAAATAAAAAAAATGTGTCAATGATTGGATCTCATTTTAAACACGACAGAGCAGGTCTCGGTCTAATGATTGGTTTTAGGTTTAACAATTCTGACCCGGCCACTTGATGTAAGTCACTAATTATATCGACAATTCCTACGTATAATACCGTATCTTCAAACATGAGAATTTTCAGGAGTGCATTCCGAAAGAATCATAACGCAACTCACCACATAATGTTTTCGATAAAAAGAGTATTTACTCTCTATTGAACAATTTCAATTTTAGGGCTACATCAATCGGTCAAAGCACCGCCGATTATGAAGCTGGTGTGACACAAATGCATCTTGGTGAAACAACTAATACCACGCATATACGCTACTAATAAGCGCATACGACGTCGGTCACGCTGAGTGTGTCGCAGTTTTAAGACACGCACTTTTTTTACGAGATCTTCTAAGTTGGATTGATACTTCAAACATACTATATTACTAACTGTCTAAATACTCTATAATAAATATCCTGTCACTGATTTCTTGAAAAATATGAATGTTAAAAGGGATTTGATATTGGTTTTAGCAACAGCACAGTATTTATCTTGCTAGTTTTATATAAAACACATTTTTATAAAAAAAAACTTTCGAAGAAGGTAAAGTACACGCTGTATAACTTTGCACTCCGGCTCTTATGTTTAGCTCTAGGATTTAGGATCACTGGATCCATTCACGACCCTAAGATTCATACTGATACATCTACGGGGTCCATTTATAGCACTGGTGGCCAAGCTATGGCGCTTTGGATGATTGCAAGTGGCACATTACATCCTGGCTTATTGTTTTTCAGTAGACCTTCATATTTTAACCACTTGAGTGCTCTCAGTTCAACTCATACAGTATTCTTAATCATCAGTTAGTCTCATTTTCTTGACAGTTTACAGTTGTAGGATATGAACAGTGTGTGTGTGTGTATGAGAGAGAATGAGACGTGGTACGATTGAAAGGCAGTTTTATTGAAACGCGGTATGATTAGAAAGAGGCGCGAAAACATATCAGTGTAGTAAAAATTTCAATATGCTACACATTTGTAAGAATTGATAATTTCATTCCTTTGCACTGGATGGATATCAAGCCACATTCTATAATTAGTGTAATATATTTTGTAAAAGAGGCTCTCTGTTCTATGAGAATGCAAGTATTCAAAAACAATATATATATATAGAACACAGAAAAGTTGGTTACACTAATTAAACTAACTTTCCCAACTACATTATAATAATAAATTGGTTTATATATATCTTACGTTTTCCAAATTAATTGTTTGTGTAACTCTTCTGTGTGAGGTCAAACGGTCAGTGGTGCAGTGTTAATTTAATTAGAGGGTTTGTTTGATTTATCACTTTGAATCTACCTGCGATGCTGTAAAATATGATACAGCTAACACCTTTAAATAAGTCACGACTTTTGATTTGATAAAGAAACATCGTTTTATAAAATTTAGGTATCTCATAAATTTTATTGTTTTGGGCGGCCCGGTCAAGATAGAAAATCTTCATAATAAATAAAATAACAATCGAAATATTTATTTGAGTTTGAACTACATATTTATGTGTGTTAGTAATTTATTACGTCTATGATTTTACCCTTCCGAGAGTATCAAAAAGTATTGCCTATTCATATTTTAAAGCAGGTAGACTAAACTGTGCAAGAGTAGCAGTTGGTTTTTAGAACAGTTCCACGACTAAACAAAACATGACGAAACAGAGGAGGAAAAACAGAACAATTTGAAAATAATGTTTTTGTTGTATCTATTATTTATTGAACATATATTTATATGCAATGCAATATGCAATTAGAATGTGTTCATTGTAGATATTAAACACAAATATTTGCAAATAACCGTACTGTTTTTTTCATATAATACAAGGCACTTTTTTTGAAGTATTTATAATTTTATTTTGGAAAAAAATATCTGATTCGTCAAAAATTTTAAAAATCGGAAAATCACACGAGAAAAATTCGATGAGAAGTCACTCATGTCTATAATCATAAATGTTCAATAAATAATAGACACGACAAAAATCTTCAAATTTTTCTGTTTTTTCATGTTATGTTTTTTCCTTAGTAACAGTACTTAGATAAATATTATTACAGTCTGCATTATCGACACTGTGACACAAAAATTTTGTGATTTGTACGTGGCGCAGTTTATGCACATCATAAGTACTAAATTATGGATCATTTTTATTGGTTAAACAATTTACAAATTTTGTTGAAACCCTTTATTTTGTATAGCATGGTAGAAGAATTTTGTATTTTAACGTCGTGATGCGTCACAGTCTTGGTGGATTGAAGGTTATCGAAGTCTATACGGTGTCTACTAAGGTCTCAAGTTCTTTCCAGTGTCAGTATTGCAGTTTGTGATCTAGTATTATAAATATCGTTTCTCGTCAAAAACATATTATGTAAAAAAAAATGTTTTATATTATTGGAAATGGTTTAAAGAAGGTAGACATTGTAATAATTCTGATTGTGAGTAATTAGCAGAAATTTTCAAAGAAGTTTTGGTCACGGATATATTTTGCAGGAATATATCTAATTTAAATTTTATTTTTATGGAAAGTTTACGACTTAGTCATTTACGTAAATGTATGCCAGAAAATAAACGATACACGTACATGAAAAGGTCAGTCAAAAGATGCTCCCGTTTTCGTGAAAACGATTCATTTTGATGATGTCTTTCATACTTAAAATCATTCTTTTCAAACGAAAAAATGAAACTCTTGGTAATCTATTTTGTCGTGTCAAAAAGTTCTAAATGCGCACGCAAAATATTTTTCGCCTACGAACCGTACACGAAAGTGTATACTTTTTTAATTTTTTATATTAGCTAAAGTAATATGGCAGGTTTTTTTCGTACATTAAACTGAAAGTGGATGTGAGAGTGATGTTTCATTTGTGACAAGTTTTTTTAAGACAATCATATTAAAGCGAGATCTTCAACAGAAACATTGATGCAAATAAAACCGCTATTCTTTATTGTATACATATCTTCTTTCAGTACCGCATACTTGTATAAGATTCTCGTATAGAAATAAATGTACAGAGCATTGTGACATTTATGATATCTTTCTAAGCACGGATAGACGACGGACGATAGTGCAAAGAAGCAAAGCTAAATTCTGTTTGTGATATAACTATTTATTTTTGTAAAACTTAAATATAAAAGAAATAAACATACTACTTAGTTATCGATCAAAATAATAAAATGTATATTTATTCCGGTGTTTGTAAGTATTCTTTTTTTACTTAAAATTTTTCATAGTTATCACGAGTAAACGACCGTAAAGAGACTTGAGAATGTATATTGGTACTCACAATAGAAGATAGTTTCATCTATTATTAAAAAATATATAGTTAAAGAAATTATTATCGCGATTTTTACGGCGTCAGCCACTATTTTTAATAAGCTAAGGAACTATTCCATTCACTGTAGTTATTTTCATCAGTTTATTATGCTCACTCTTTCTTTTGATCGTTAAAAAAATAAATCAATATTACAGTACGGCTGCGTACGAAAGCATTGTTGTAAACAGTGGCGTAAACTATATGGTTTATATGTCCGTAGTGCAAGGGTTGATAGTCAACAGTGCCTCCAAAAGAGTCCTGAATTTTCATTTCATTCTAGTTGCGTTTCTTGGTCTATTATACCTCTTTTAGGACAGTGATATTATTTCTGTAACAAAGGTGACAAAATTATTGTGTCGCCATTTGCAAGCAGTAAAAAATACATAAAAATATATAAATATTCATTTTTTTAAAGAGAATTTTCATAATGACATCTATTGATGATAATATGAAACAGGTCCGGATAATCGTAAAACAATTATGGTAGTACAAAATTAAATTTTGTTTTATTTTTAATATTGAATTATGCCTTTCCACCAAAGAATTGACAGTTAACACCTCAAAAGTAACAAACTTATTTGTATAACTATTGTGGAACAAATTTACATTTTCCTTTACAACTAAGAGTGTAGTTATAATTTAAGATATCGTCTGAGGGTGCTAGATGGAATTTGAGTTGTTGAGATTTTGTACATTTCCATGTATATTGGAGTTATTACTAGAAATCAGTTTACTGTAATGATGTTGACAGCGTTTAATTATTTGATTGAACTATTATATTGCTTTAAAACGCCATCAGGATGATTGGAGAATTACGGCAATGTTTATAAATATAATGTATTGAAAATTATAAAATTGGAGAATTTTTTATAAATTGAAAAGAAAATGTATCAATAATTAGTACTAAATTGGCTTACATACTAAGTGAGGACCTGGTTAAATCTTTCTAGACTTTACATCAGTCATCGAATCAATGATTGTATCATCAAGTATCATGACGTAACATGATCACAGTATTTCTCAATAACGTGCAATTTTATAATATTATAAAATAGCTGCGTACTTCATAGTTGACCGATGACCACATCGTGATGCTTAACTGTACACTGTGATATAACATAATCACGATACTTAATTCCAAGTAATTGATAGCATCTTCTAACTGATAAACCCCCATTACCTGAACGTATTTCCGTTATGATTTGAGGTCAAGATCCCCACACAATAAAATATGATGTGAATTTGAGATTATCACTCTGTGAATGATTATTATAATGAAAAAATACATCTAGAATTTGCTACGACGTTAATTGAGATATTTTACGCCATTTATGAGATGAACATTATTATACACTGCACAAAAAATAACGTAGTCAACGATCATATTCGCATCGATGCAATATTATTCCGTTAGGATTTATTGAACTGTATGAATTTAATAACATTTGAAATTTTATTATATCAGATTGCATCACCTTCTTTCTGACAAAAAGCGTTAAGAGAAAGGTTAGAAATACTCCTATGTCTACTAAATATTTGTGTATTAATAACATGCAAAGATTCAATCGTGAAAATAATATTTATAAGCAATGAAACTGTGTAAAATTAAAATTTATGTTATAAAAGTAATTAATCTCTGCAATTATGAATGGTTTTTTGATATAATTTAAATTTGAATGATTTAGTGCAAAGACAGCTCGTAGAGAGTGTAAAGCCTTTGTAATAGATTACTTTAAAAATGTTTTTTTAGACTTAGTTAGAACGTTGACGATACAATATAATTTGAAAGAAGTTTAAATTTTATTTTAAATCTCAGTACGAACACTTTAGTAAATTGATTTTCGATCAATTTATGGATTTGTGTATGTGATGTATAAATTTCTTATTATTCATCCAATCCTGAAAATCGTGACGTCATTAGAGCAATTAGTTAATTACTACTCCTTTCCTATCTCCCAGTCTCAGCATTTCTCATAGAATAACTCATATTGAGATAACATCCATTAAGAGTCCACATTCTCCCCATAGAGAGTAGACATGATACAGAAATGAATCCTGATTCTAAATAATCCATTCAATATTTTGTTTGACTCTATTATTATTGTTGACTATTGTGACTATGTTGCTTGGTATCAAAAAGACAAACCACCGCTCATTACTTGATAAGTTTGCGGCTGTATACCGAAACCGACTCATAGAGTCCCTTTGTAATTTATGTAGTGCAAGGCGATACTTTTTATGTGATTGCTCTCGAGGCACTCTTAGTCGTAAAAAAATTAACGTTTGTAGCAGCCATGAATACATTCTGTAAAAAGACGGAAAAGTCAAATAGTTCTACGTATTTATAATGAAATATTAAAGGAGAGCAATAAACTAAATACATGTCCTTTCCATGACTCATCGCCCTTTCTTTACATTCTCGGAAGAAGAAAAGTGAAGTAACTGAGAACAGCGTCTTTTGAGATGTTCTATTAGGAACATCTATGTTTCACATAGATAGTGGATATGGTTGAATCTCTGATTGTGATATTTTTTATTGATTTAATGATGATTGCTTTTTTAAAAGCTTACATTGGCATAAGATAAATTGTAAAGCCAAATATTTATAGATGCTTTTTTAAATACCGCATAGACATCTTAATAATTAAATAAAATCCAGTAGGTATGTAATTTTGGGGGGCAATTAAACAATCTAAGAAGTCAGTCATGTTCTGACGTCGTTTTTTATACTCTTTAATGACTATTTTTTGCTTGCGTCTATTTTTAATTGATTGATACACATGCATAGTTTCGATTTCGAAATTCATCGAATGTAGGGCATAGTATGGACCGAACAGGCGCCAAAAGTAAAAAATAGTACGGAAGTAATAATCCAATAGAAAATGCGATTAAACTTAATTGCCTGCGGAGATTATCACATTGCGCATCATGGAAACTGGTTAATTTTCCTTCGAGGCGTATTATTAGATACCACGTTTTACATTGATACTTTGATATTTAATACGATGGTATTACATGTCTCAAAGATTGTAATAATCAGTAATTATTATCAATACACGATTGAGGTAATGATTGTTAGGCCTTCATGAAATGGATCTTTGATTTTTTTATAGAAACAGCACCCTTATTATCAGTATAATGTATGTATTTATTTAACTGGTTGGCATAAAATAAAACGACTCTTTTTTGTTTTAACAAAGGCTAGTTTTATTATTATATATTTAGAATTAGTTGTATAAAAGTTGTTCATTAAAACGATACAGAATGATTTTTTTATTTAACTATTAATTACGTTTTAAGGTGTTATGTGTTTTTTGGAAAGGCATTACATTTTAAAAATAAAACACAATTTGTTTTGTACTACATACTTCCATATTTGTATGATAATCAGGAATAATTTAGTTCATCGTAAGTCACAAGCATTATCTACAGTTGATAATGCTCGTGATGAGCGAAACCGGTCCTGATCATTATAAAAATGTGGAAATAGTACATCAAAAATGTGTTGTATTTTTGAAATATTAATTTGGTTTGTATAGTTATTTTTTTGGTAATTTTTAAAATAAAGAAGAAATATGAATTAAAAATTTGCCTTTATTAATATTTATAATTTCGTTTCATCAAAGAATAACGGCAAACGATATAAAATTTATAAACAATATGGAACTAAAAACTATTCTCACATAATAACTTTAGTATTCATGGATATTGAATTGCATATCAAACGATAATTAAGACGGCAATTTAATACTGTTATGCAAATAAACCTGATCGGTCGATTTCTCAAAAAGCAGTGTTTTACAATAATTTAGACTAAAATGATTGAGTACCCGTAATAATTATCATCGATTGTTTTACTGCTAAAGAAAATGAAGCATTTAAAAAAGATCAATTTTTATTAATTCTTCGGGTAGTCCGTCTCATCAACAGAAATAACAGTATTTTTAAAGAACCATAGTGATAATTCGAATGATGGCCGTGGCCGATTAGTAACACTTAACTTCCCGAATGCACACGTATACACATTTTACGATCATTATTATTTTCTTAAAATATAACTGACTTGCAACCACTTATTACCAACCATTAATTGGTTGAAATTTTTCAAATAGTCGAATTCGGAAAACAATCTCAGTCAACGAAAATAATATAAAATTGAAATTATATCGATTTTTTACAAATTGAGTCCATATGTGGAAAAAACAGCGTTAGTCTTTATTTGGTTTTTTTTTTGTCAACACATTTATCCAGTAAAAGATTTTTTGATATACAAACCGTGTTCTCAATAAAATTACTCAAACCATCTACATTCATCAAAGATAAATATTTTCGATAAACGGTATCTTCACAACAATCAACCACTATTATCTCCATGTTAAATGTTTTTAGGACAACGCTGTTTTTCCTCTTATGGGTTCAATTATAATATACCTACATCAACAGTAAACAAGGGCTAGCAGGCCAGCCAGTTCAGAATTTTATTTAACTTCAATTTATTAAAAACTGGGTATCGAAAATAAGTACATTTTTTATTATGTAGGGAAAATCCTTGAAAATAATTCAAAAAGTACCAAAACACTCAAAATAAATAACACATTGCGAGAAACTTTTGATTATTTATGCCTAGTTCTGACATACACTCCTTGGCATATGAGTCTTCAACTTATGATGCATCAAATCTATTCAAAACACATTAACCACTTGAGTGCCACTAGTATAAATACTAATATTAATACTGGTGCTAAGAAAATTGCCTTGCCGCGAGCGACATTTTTGCTAAAGTGATATAAAAATGATATTAACTCGTTGTGAACTGATACCGCGATATCTCGATATCTTGTTGTCGATGGAATATAATTATTATCATAAATATGCATAACCACTACGCGACCCACATTGCACTAATTCTCAACACTTATTTATAGACAAGTTGCATTTAAATTGCTTCGGCCACCTTGGACTGACACTTAAAATCGGTAGCTTTTACCAAAAATGACTCGGCATTTACTCGTTATCTAGTTGATTGATGGACAATTCGTTTAAAATACGTATTTTATCTATCTTATGAATATCAATGTAATTATTTTGTGCAACGGGTGATAGTTTTATCATCTAAATACTTTCAATAGAGGTTTTCTTTCGGCTTTAATGAAATAAAATAATATATCATTTACATTGGGTCAGTAAAATATTTTACAGGGAAATACAATAGTATATCTGCGTTATGAGGTCATGACATATATTATTCGAATTAATTACACGAAGACTTTACATTGAATTGTCAAAACTTTTGCGTTTCATGATCTTTCTTTACTTAAAAATTCTTACATCCAAATGTGACCGTATACCTCATTCAAAAATTTGCAGCTATTAGTTAAGTATGAGGAAATGCTTAGAATAACGATATCTACCAGTTCCAACATATAGCAAGTTGTAATTTGTTTTAGAATCTTAGACTTAAAACTTTACAATCAAACTGTAACAACTACGAAAATCTTCTGAAATCGTCTGAACTTCTATTATTAATATTGGAAAAAAACAACATTACGTTAGTAATATTATAAATATGTTTTTTAGATAATCTTGGAATTTCATTAAAATCTTCAAAAATTAGATGTACCTACAGTAGTTGATTAAGCCTGCCCAAAATCTTGTTTTCTTATTATATCAGAACTATGGTTTTTGAGTTGTTACGATTTGGAACTGAGGTAACGATATATATATGTGTGTGAATAAAGATGACAGGTAGTAGTGATTTAACTTTAAATGGTTACACTTAAAATAATATAAAAATATTAAAAACAATATATTACCAGAGTCTTCGAATCGAAAATTTATGGTATATTTGGCAGACTGCAAAGACAAAAGTTCACTTGTACAAAATCCTTTATTTATTATTTTTCGTTTTACTTAATCGATAAACGATCTACATTTTACCATATGTCCGAAAACGCGTATTTATCGCAGTGGTTGGGAAAATAACGATTGTCTATGAACGTTGCAATAAGAAAAAATCGTATTCGAATTTAGAGGAAAAATGGATATTTTTATTTAGAACCTATTTAATTTTCATATTTTTTAAATAAGGTATATTCTTTATTGAGTCAGAGACAAATTTGTTGAAGTAAATAAGTCTGTTTTTAGACAAAAGATTTGCAAAAAAAAACATCCATTGAAAAAGAAGAAAGATTCATTTCGTCACTGAAATGCATAAAACGCAATTAGGAGAAGTATGTCACAGACTAAATTATCATCATAGCTTTGTGAGGTATTTACGAAAGTGGTTTAAGGTTGGCTTAAATAGTCACTTAGTGGTTTTCATTGGAATAAACGCAAGATTTTTTGGTTTGAATTTTTTATAACTGATCGTTAATTGATGTAGTACGGATTTGGATTTAAAGTTTTCAATAAAGACAGCATATTTTAGAATAACACTTTCAGTCCAGGCAATGTCAATTTAAATACAGATTTTTTCAAGTCAGAATTTTAGATCTCGGGCATGGGTGTTCTCAAGATATCAGATATTAAATTGAAAAAATATAAATTCCACATTAATCTTGCTGGGGTTTTTTTACCATGTCCGCTCCCAACGTGGAGCATATTTTCCCTTAATGGAGGTCTTCTAACAAAAGTTTTCTATGAGAACTGATTATTACTCAGTTGCTTAATTTCTATTTTTTCCGATGGGAGTAGGTATAGAAGGATAGGTCAGGACAGGACTACTGGTTACCTAATCGCTCTCGCTACGCCCCGTTTTTGAGGTGGGAGGGAGGAGTTTTATACATCGAAAACATTCATGACTATAAACAGAAATCCATAAATCGTTTTAAAAACCAATTCATGAAACTGTCCGCACCTGTACTTGAAACCCGAGACATCCGTAACATTAGCCAACCGTAGCCCATCTTATTTCTAGGGTACAGCTCTTACCACTATACTACAGAAGACCGACAAACATTTTAAGTTATGCCAAGTGAAATAAATAATTAAAATAACACATACAATAATTTAAAAAAATGCATAGATGTATAGGTCAACACGTTATTCAAGTTTTCTTTCCATTCCACTGTAAAATTTTCATATTTCACACGAGAACAGGTAGCAAAGAACCTGCGAACTGGTTTTAATGATGCGGCTGTTTTACTATACACACGTGAAACATAAAAATACTCTCACCTATCATTTGGCCGGTACACTTTCTATGCGAGGTAAAGTTGCGATCTGTGGCTATGAATCCTACAGAATCTCAAAACTTATACGAGTTTCGCTGTCAATTTTTTTAATGAATGTGTTCCAATGTTTGGACGTTTTTTTTTAGATTTAGATATCTATACAATCAAATTGCTGGGACAAAAACAAATATTTTTTCATTAATTTTGATATCAACTCATTTCTATTAATACCTCCCACATAAAATTCAGTGTATTCACAATTTATTTTTAAAATAAAAATGTAAAATACGTTGCACGTTATAATTGATTTTATAAAAATGAACATTATCACAGTCCGCAACATCGACTCCTATAAAACTTGTGACATTCAAAGCAAAGTTACTTTTTGGTCAATCTGGTATTTATAGTAGATATCATATCTAGTTTGATTGAATTGGTATTTACTTGGTAGAACTCTATTGTATCAAATACAAATTTTAATTAGATTTTAAAAATAAAACACAATTTGTTTGTAGTACTTCCGCATGTTTAAAATTATCAGAGCCAGTTTCGCTTATCACGAGCATTATCAAATGATTCAAAATCGACAGTTAACACCTTAAAAGTGATTTGATATTAGAGTTCCATCAGGCACTCTAAGTTGATATTATTGATTATAGTAAGCCAAATACCATTTTTACAGTAACTCGATTCCTCGAATAGATTCTTGTAGAACTAAATACATTTTTCCAGTATTATCTAAGTGTATACAAATTACCTTAGTTGGTAACTGCCAATTCATGGTGGAAAGGCTGTATATTTAAATAAATAAAAATTTTTTACTACTCCCATACTTTATATACTATAATAAAAAAATCATAAATAAATGTTTATTTTGTAATGAGAAAATGCCATTATTTCTACATGACTGCTCTATAATTTATATTAATTACCATTCTTGATAGTGAAACCTGAGCAAAAATGATTGACGATCCGAAATTCGACCGTTTGGCGAACAGCTGTTTCGAGTGGTGAAGAAATGAAATCATGAATCACTCCGCTGCTTAAGCGCCGAACCCGGGACGCTCGTCTTGGTAACGCGATGGCTGATCGGATAACGAATTTCTTACACGCTAGATGTCACGGGGTTCAATTCCGTGACCCCCGACTCCGCAACACGCGCATGATTTGTTAGTTTCTAAAGCAATTATCAAAATGATGGGAGAAACACATTCTTCAAATGGGATCAAGTGAGAATACTATGTGATGAAAATAATACCACTCGATAATTATTTAATTGTTAATTCTACAGGAAATATAATTCATCGGTATTTACACTTGTAACGTTAAAAGTTATGATTCTTTTGCTTTTGCTAAAGATCCTCGTCAGAAGTCATTCTAGAGTAATAATAGCTGTTTTCGTTAGGGTTTGAGATAGTATAATAACGGATAAGAGATCTAGCGCCCTTCTATGTCCTTAACTGTGGTATATTGATTCAATCCAAATTTTTCATTAGTTTTATCGTTTTTATTAATCTACAAAAATAATGTGCATACAGTTTTAATTATTGTATTATCCAATTGAAATGTCTTTAATGCGACTGTCCAAAATAAAACAGTTCTCCACCCCTGGTATATTAAATATTTGCATTGTTGTATTGAAGTGTAAAGCTGCTAACTCACTCAAAATGATTTTTTATGATGTACAAAAAACTGTATTCGACTTTAAAATCATATTAACCGAGCGACATAAGTTGAGGTGGTCTATTAACTTCATTAATACTATGAAAATGATAGATATGCATTGAAATGGTATTAATATATAATGCATAGAATATATTAACTGTTAATATGAAAAATTGATAAGTCTACAAACCGCAATTTTGTCATATATGTCATTTCATACAATATGTAATACCAAAACCAGGTAAAAGCATTCGAAAAAAAGTTTAAACTCTAATGATTAAGCCGAATTAAATTTGTTATTGACTAGCTGCGAAGAGTAGCCCCAAACCCGACTTAATAATTTATTGTGAGTGGGACTGAGGGATCTTCAGGGAAATAAATATAATAGTGGGGAGTGACCCGTTCTATTTAAATCATAATTTTGATTAAATCTCTAATTTATAATTTCACATGTAATAACTAAGGGAGTAGAATCAATCATAGATATTTTCACTCAATTTATTTCTCAAATAAGCGAAACACGTGAAACATTTAATTAACCTTCCCGTTACCATAGGTGCACCACGATTGCCATGCGAATTGAAAACATTAATACCTCGCATATTAGGTTTTATATAAATTTAGGATTTTAGCTATTTGTAGATAAAATAGTTATGTAATAAAATTAAAATAAATAAGTAGTTCGATTCAATGTTTTCATCAATAAATTAATAAAACTACAAAACTCTTATGACAATATTATTCCCAACTCAATGAAAGTGATAGTGATATATAACATTCTGTACGCAAGAGTGACGCACGACATATATTATTAAGTTGACACAAAGCAAGAAATGGTATTAGAGGGAGAAAGGACCGGATGCATCTTCGCTTGTAGTTATTTTTTAAGCAGCGGCATGTGGTGGAGTTACTATCTCTATCGCACAACCTCAGTTGTATACGAGCTAGTAGGATACAAGAGCGTACGTCCGTAAGTCCTTGTACCTCACTCGCACCCTTTATTTTACACGGGATTGAGTGAGAAAGAGAGAACGGCACGTCACTCGCTTGCTTGTGTTTTTTATAATATGAGTCAACTCGTCAAGTTTACATTTCAAACGGACTGTATAAGGTAGAAGCGAGACATCCCTGCACCTTATGTGACGTGCTTTTATCCATGTCGTCCATATCTCGATTACATTACATGGACATGTGTAAATTGCAAGCTCTAGACACAAAGTAAAGTGTAAAATGATAACAATATGATATTTAAAAACAGAATATCCCTTTTAAAGCGAGCAATTAGCTTTAAAAATGCTCAATACATGACCAAGTCCAAGTGACACAGCCTATGTCGACCACGGCTGGTAACGTGATGTTTTTAACACGGACTGGAAAAGGCTAAACACTGAGTCGAATAACTACGACTCACAAAATGTCTAAGTTTTGTCAAATATTGTGTATTATAAAAATAAAACCGTTTAATGTATTCTGCATGAAACAGCGAAAGAATAATTTAGAGCACAGCTGTTGAGCTTTTATTAACAAATCGTATTGTGTATTGATTTGATTCAAATTTGATGTAATACATATTGTATTTTATTTAACATTTATATTATTTAATTTCAGAAATCATACACGAACATAATGTAACATATTGTTTGTAAAGTTTTACTTGTATCATTTCGTATATGCATAACGAAGCCGACCTTAAAGACATTTTAAACAAGTCATATTTACATGGCCAAACCTTTAAAACTATTATTGTATACCATGGCATGATAAGATAATGAGTAAGTATTTCGACTGTTACTCTCACTTGAATAGGCCTTAACTGGTATCAATAATAAACTAAAAGTAGCTTAATCTATGCTTTATGACCCAGACTGCTGAGAAGATTAGTGAATTCTGCTAGCTGTAATCAATTATCCATCAAATCAGTTTACTTGTTTGTAGTGGATTACCTAATATAACAAAGTCTAAGAGCTGTCAGTCAAGCAGCGTTCATTAATTAAAAATGTGCCTAAATTATTTTTTCAATATAACTGCACCATTACTCAACAGTTGAAAAAACTAATTATTTCGTTTTGCATATTTACCGCGGCTTAACTTTCTCTTTTATTTGGGCATAGGAACAGAATTACGAAAAATACAAAGTAACTAGAATTGTGTACGAGCCTTATTTGAAACCGGCCATACTGCTATAATTAATTACAAAGTGATGAAACGTTTATTTTGATAGAATATAAAAAAAGTAGTTGTTACAGCTTTTTTAAAGTGAAATTAATTCAGTATGTCGATCAAATCTTTTGGGATCGTTTGAATATGAACAACGAAAGTGAACATTGCGATTATCATGATCAAGACCAGTCGAACCATTTGGCCACATAACAATAAAAAAAAATAATTTCACGTAGTCCTATGGATAGGGAATACATCCTAAACAATTTGTATTCCAAGTCCTTCATATTTTTCTTTTCTAGAACTGTTATATCGTCACCTTGAGTAAACATGGTTTCATCTGCTGTTTATTCGCATTCAAAATACGGTTCTATCTGAATTTAAAAAACCTTACAATTATCCGTAAATCCATCAAAATTCAAATTAGAAAAATGTTCTATCTGAAAAACATACAAATTTTACAGTGTCTCAAGGTTCCATCTGCATATATAATTAGAAGTCTCTTAACCGGTTATCTCTTTCATTCAAGTATGTGGATTCATAATTGTATTTCAGTCAGAAAGTTACATCTTCTGAAATCTTAAATTGCTTCTCCTGAACAGTTTTAGTTTCTGCAGATAGAAACTTGTTTACCCAAGATGACGATAAATTGGAAGGTCGTATTTATTATTTAGTAAAACCGTATTTAAGGAACATCAATTAGATGTACATACTTAACAGTGTATATATACTATTTTGTAAACTCAATGAAATTAGCAATAATACTACAGCCAAAGGACGCAGGTTCCCCGCCTCTACTTTATAACACTTAATTTTCTTATTAAATTAATTGAGTTGTTTCCATTATTATTTTTGTACAAGTATTTTAATTATGATTTTGTACTAAACTAGACCTACAACAACGTTTTACAATGGAATCTTTTTGCTTGTTATGGAATACATTTAATATGGATAAAAAATGTAACTGTACCTTTGATTAAGTCCTATATTTCACGAAAAAAATCAGTGAAGATAGAAAAATAGTTTTAGACTCAATGTCATTGTACGTATAACATTGACTGTAAAAGTAAAAACACAAATAATACCTGGCATGGAGCTTTTATATTGATAATCCGATCAATAACTTTTCAATTTCTGCAACAGATGACGTGTATGATTGGACCTTAACGGCCGCCAATTTGAAGTCATGCCTGTAACCTTTGACTATGTAAATCGTAGATTCTATGAATAATTGAGTGGTTTTGTGCGCCTGTAAGATTTCGTTTGAAGGTTACATTAGAGATTAGAGTCAGCAGTGGAAAACTTACTAGTAAATTTTATTTTTTTAAATATGCACATGTACTTTATAAGCGTCTATAAGAGAATATGCGAAAAAAATCTTTTAAGAATATTTCTTAGTGTCAGTCCTGTTGCCAAGTGTTCAACGCTTTTCAGCATTTGTCGTATTCGGTTGTAGTGTTCGCAGCTCAAATCTCGCTTTGATCTTACAAACGATTTATAGATTTGCTTTCAAATGCATGCATGTATGCGATGATTAAATTTGTAACGGTGTACCGAGAGCGATTAGTGAATACTAGTGCCTTCTCATCCCTATCTTTATATTCTTACCCACTCCTCTCTGGTTGAGGGACAGTTATCGTTAAACTTCTGTTCAGATATTCAATAATTAGAAGTCCATATACTTTACATAGGGAGTGAATACGGTAAAGAATTTTTTTTTTGCCTGGTTATATTGTAGACTATAGTATTACCAACATTACTTGGCCAATTGACATTAAATATACTTCGAAAATTCATGTCTTCTTTTAAGCCAAAATATCAGTTTTCGGAATTTATTGAAATTTAAATTCTGGTTAAGTATGGCAACAATCTTAACGCAACGGTAGCGCCTTCACTAGCGGCCAAGTTAAATTGTTACATCTATAGTGATTAATATTGTCAAATAAAATTCACGGACCAAAAAAATATGGCTTAAAAATAAATTGACCATGCTATTTCGTAAGCAATTGAATTATTATTTTATTTATTATTATTTTAACATGTAATAAACTCCTGTATTTGACTGTCAATTATTTCCTTACAAGGATTTCTTTAAGAGCAAAGATTTCGTCATTGCTCTCCCTGAAGATATTAACTCGAAAATACCCGTTTTAAGTGAACCTAAATTAACTAAATTGTATAAAATTCAACAATTTATCGTTAAGAAATTTAAAACATCATAATAAAGAGTAATTAGGAACAAAACATCCAAAACGTGACATGAGTGTTCTAAGAGGGAGCTTCAAATTCAAAAAAATTGTGCGTTTTAAAAACATTGTCATCTAATTAGCTCACAGGCCATGCTGTTAGTGCTTTTCGTCAGAACATGATACATTTTCGATAGAGTAGTATTGTATCGTTTATTATATTTTTTTCCAATTAATGTGGAAAAATAAAACATTTAATTTTACATTGATAGATATAACGTGGTACAAAAAATATTCATTTAACTGACATATAAAATTTAAATGCATTTTTAATTGTAACCAGTCAGTTCCACTTTTATTGTAACCGTGCTCTAAAACAGTGTTCCCCAACTTTTTTACACCAACAGGAAAAAAACTTCACGGACCACTAATACTGAAATATAAATGGTTTTTAATGTAATATTTTTTTAATCTTATATTGGGACAGATAGACATAACTATAACTAACAAATATACTTATGACAGTCTGCTACAATAAAGATTTAACAAAAACAATTAGGGGTTTTTTTCAACAAAAACTAATGCGAAACCTGCTTTGCTAATATATTGAATATATTCTTGGCTGCAGTGCTGTCTCTGACAGACAAAGTGCTGCATTTGCGTTCAGTATTTTCATTTGCGTCGATTTTATTAAGAACATGGCCGAAAATGTTTTTTCGTATGAACAGGTTGTTAAAAATTACATTAATAAATTTATAGCTTTATAGCTTGAAGATGGATATTCATCTTCCACTCTCGCTTTTTTCTGTCCGCTTTTTTTTGGACGGCTTTTTCCATTCACCAATATTTTTGCATGGCGAATTTCTTGGAATTTTGCATACTGTTTGCGACCCGGCGGAAAGTCTCTGCAGCCTGGCACTGGTTGGGGAACACTGCTCTAAAAAACGTGAACATACCGAAAGATAATTGAAGAGCAAACTGAATAAACAATCAATTTTTAAATTGATGTTCCATTTAGCACTTTTAGTTTCAAAGAAATAGTTTAAATATCGTTTATCTATAGTCGTGCTCGAAAGTCAACGATGGCAACCACTATATCCCATAAACTATAATTTTAATAAATTAGTGACAGTTGATATGATTTTTTAGCCATACAGATAATTGCCCATAGGTCAAATACGCGATGAAATAACAAAAGTGAAAATTTGTTGTGTTTTTTTACAAGATCATATTACCCATTAATAATGTGAGACGTTGGCCGCTTTCTTTATTTAAATTTACGTGTCTATCCGTCTTATAAGAATAATCATGCTTTATGAATACTTTAATGAATACCCTGTAGACGCGCGATAGAGAAATTCTTGTGATAGAGAGGACATCGAACTAGTTTGGAAAAAGTCTAAATTTTGGATAATTATTACATGTAATTATTTTGGTATTATAAAAACTCTTTATAAATTTATTAGGTAGTTAAATATTTTAAAAAAGTTTGTGTTTTTTTGACATTATTCACTTCTAAATTACGTTTCTTTCTCAAGAACTCTCAAAAAAAGAAATATCCAAGTATTATAGAGCCCAGTTAAATTTCATATCAATTTTGAACGAACAACTAAATCTTCCAAACTACCTTTTATTGTATCGAGACGAATACAAATACATAAATTAAAAAATTATCAAAATAATGAAATTCCCATATTAATACATCCTTCCATGGTGACCCTGACAGGACCCATTAGCTTAGAATAAGAATTCTTTTGTTTTCCCAACTGGGGTTCGGGGTCATTTTTGTGATCAATCCAGGCGTCAATGTAGTTACTAGACTTAGTGATTGTATTTTATCTTGTATATAAGTGATGTCAACTGTTTACTGCCTATCAATTCGAGTTCATTCGTGTATTTTATCTTGTATATAAGTGATGTCAACTGTTTACTGTCTATCAATTCGAGTTCATTCGTGTGTACGAATGCCTGATGATGCCGATAGGTGAAACCCGGGTCGTTAGTGACGAAATACATGAAAATGTAAAAATCTCAACAATTCAAATTTGAAGTATAATTAAATTAATTTGGACTAGGTATATATTTATTAAAACTCATCATTTAGTAATAACGTTTTAACTTTTAAAAATCTCATATTCAGTTGTAGTTTATAGATTTACGAGCTTTGCACTTTATGCGGACGATATATTGACTGAAGTATCATAAAGTACGCTTTATTTTATATACTCTCGGATTTCATATACAATTTAAAATACGCAACTTATCCTAAGCAATACGAAAGCAAATTAACAGCTTTAAATGGAGGCTGTACCATTTCAATCAAAAGCTCTTGCAACTTACGTTGATCACGTTGATTGCAACGTGATAAAAAACAATGATGATGTAGTTAAATTTGATATGCACGATACATAATTAAAAGTCAAGGTTACTTTATAATAATTATATTTAATTATCTATTATTTCTGAATTGAAAACGTTTAGTCATCAATGAAAAGTGATTTTCGTTTCAAATGAGGCTTGTAACTTCCAATCAATAAATTGAATTCATTTATCACGATTTAATATATCAGAATAAAAGATAAGAACACATTATATAATATAATAATGAAATCTTTGTTACTGACTAAATGGTTAGCAGGAAATTCTCTTAGTACAACTTTCGTGGGTACATATTGCTTGTTATAATGTTGAGTGTTGAACTACAGGGTCAAGGCACTTAAAGAGTTTCTTTTAATGTACTTATGGTAACACTAGTTATATTATACACATGGAAGTGCTACCTGACAATATTTATTCATCACTAAAATCACACTCACAATCTCGCTTTGACTTTCGATGTGCATTGTAGACAAATGGATCAAAAGAAATATATCGATGGCATAGTTCCATAAGGATACAACTAGAAATTGGTAGTTTTGATATATGGCCTATTAAACTTTTCACTCATCTTAACCGACTCGTAAAAAGTAATGGTTTATTATTTGTGTAACGTTTTTATTCAAATAGGTGGTCAATAGTTTATAGTTTTAGGATTAAAGGTTGTTTCTTTATGTAACTCCACGATTCACAAAAATATATTTCCACAACACGATATTTCGATATGTATGTATATGGAAGTGAGAAATTATTTAATTTTGCTGATTTCTGTATGCAATTATCTGTTTTTTGAGAGACAACCTGTACATTTTAAAAGCTGTACTTTTGTGGACTGTAGAAGAGCGGTGTTCGAATATAATGGCTAACTTAACTCAAAACATCAAATTTTTGATTTATTGTCCGATGGAACTGGGCCAAAGATATTTTTTTTATAGTTATATTCTAAAACTGCGATATTTTATACATATATGTAACATGACGATTTTCAGTCAAAATTATGAGACTTTCATTTCTCTTCGTGATGACTATATATTTTTTTTTATCATTTCCGTTTCAATCTGAAGCACATAGACTAACATGACAGTACTTCAGTAAATATATATTTTGACGATAAGAATTTTCAATTCTGCCGTTAGATTTCCTTTTGCATATCGAGTATATTTCGATACAGTTTGGAAAGATGGTTGTAAGTCACCTGCTATAAGCGACAATTACAATTGAAAATATCCAAGATTGTAGAGCATTCAAGTATGTACACGAATGAACATGAACTGACCCAAGTGTACATGAATTAGAGGTCTGCACGGCCTGAAATTTCATAAAATTACCCGGTCCGAGCCCGTCATCTTCAGTCCCAGCCTGGCCCGAACCCGAGTCTCAATATTACACTTTTTACCCGAACCCGATCCGAAGCCCAGATTTATTTTTCTCAGCCCGAAAAAACTCCAGATTTTCTTAAAACATTATATAGTAATTCATTTATACTTTTCAAACAATATATGTTATTGTTTCCATATTTTGATATTCATAGCACATATGAAATAAATTATTTAAGTTATGAATACTATTGTCTTATGGCTGACTCATGACATGAACATAGTACGAAATATTTCTATTAAATTTGAATTCCTTACCCGGGCCCGGCCTGAGCCCAGCTCTATATACTTCTAGTTGTTGGTTGAATTGACATTTAATCTTCTAATACCTCGATCATAATAAGGTACAAAATTGCATTCAGTATTTTGTTTCACAAGAATAATTTATTTTTATAAAGCTGCTTCCGAAATAATTATTAATTATTTTGGTACTAAATTAATACTTTGTTAATTTTTACATTGTTTATAACATTATCTCGTTAATTTTACAAAGTATATATTTTAAAATTAAAATACAGCATACCACATCGAAGTAAAGCTGAAGTTATATTACAAAGTAACTGAAAAAATATATAATTTATATTGTATATTTTTATAAAATTTTGATTCGAAGAAGTCAAAAATAATTGGCTTATTAAAAAGTTTTAATATGAATCAACAAAAAATATGACCAATTAAATATTAAGAAGTTCTCCTTGATGCGTGTTAGTTGGTTCGTTTTGCAATAGGCAATAATTTAATAACCAGATTAAACCTACGCAAACTACCATCTGTATTTGTGGAGATTGGTCACTCACCACTTGTGATATAAGACTGTTTTGCATAACAGATTTGGATTTTTTTTGTCAAATTGGTGTGCATTTAATGACACTTGTCCAACATGATTATTTCTGTAAACAAAATACAATCTCTTATTGTTTGTCACGCTAATGGAATTTGTACCAGTTTTACCTTTTTTGATGTTTTTCAATTGATTTTAGGCGAAACGGCTATCGGAATTTAGATTTTTTATAATAGTTGAGAAAATATTTTTTTTTACAACCGTACGTGATTAATTTTGATTGAATGTGTCAAGAATAAATTTGATTTTTTATTTATTATTAAAAAAAAAACTTATTAATAAATATAAAAAGTTATCCCATAATGATTCAACAGAAAAAATATATATAATGAACATACTTGTTAGTAATTATAGTGATTAATTCAAAATTAAAATTACAACTTAACAAACAACACAATTAGAAAACGTCTTCTTAACATTCCTATGGTTATTATTTGAATAGAAAAACTAATTGAGGGTTATCTTTTACTTTTACAGATACAACATTGAACACTGCAAGGGCACTGCGAAGAAGTCAATCAGAGCGACTGATTGTTCAAGGATCACCAGAATCGCCTTCTTTCCTGGATACAATGGCGTTAAGACCTCGTCCGCTGAGAGCTCATTCAAGGCAAGCATTTGTCAGTACTCAAAGTTTGGTGGAAATCATAAACGTTGATAAACCGTCACGTCCTCGAGACCGCCCACCACCGCCTCCTTCGCCAAGCAGTTCGGATAGCAGCGAGAAACCATCAAATTCTAGCATTACCATTTTATGCACAAGTCCTCTGTCCCATCAGACTGAAAAGATTGATTCAGTTATCGATGGCGAAGAGTTGGGTTCTGAGTCGAATAATGATCAAAACATGGAAAAATTGGAAACCCGATTGGAGGTACAAAGTAACTTTTCTGATAAAATTGAGCTGATTGAAGAAATTAATAATATTGATAACAGTATCCAAGTCAATGCATTACCTGCTCCACCACCCAGGTCCAAACCGAAAGAAACGAAAGCGACTAAAACTGTAGCATCTAAAAAAGAACCTAATTATGTAAAAACGCGATTTGTTAGAGGCAAAAGTAGTCACCATGAGAATGTTC
Organism: Himalopsyche phryganea; assembly: GCA_022494535.1. NCBI lineage: Eukaryota > Metazoa > Arthropoda > Insecta > Trichoptera > Rhyacophilidae > Himalopsyche > Himalopsyche phryganea. The sequence continues at coordinate 238,985 of JAGVSL010000183.1, read as the reverse complement.
TATCTAAAAATGAAGCTGAAGAGAAAAGCACTGTACAAATAACTTCTGAGACACCACGGCAAGTATTTTCTTCTGGTGTGCACAGATTATCTATTACGCAAAATGACGAGAGTGACGCTAATGATAGAGAGAGCCACAGAAAGACGTCTATTATGATAAGCGGTGATGACTGTTATTCTACGGTAAACGTCAATAACGATACGCCGATTTACCAGTCCTCTGTGACGATTAACGGGGATCCGAGTCCAAGTAGTGTGAAAAATACAGGAAACTCTGTCACAATCAGTGTGTATTCGGAATCTGAAGAATCAAATTCAGAAGCTGGAAGACATAGTAATCAGATTTATATCCATAACCAAAATAATAGTTCCTATGACTCCTCTGACATAATCAACCATTCAGATTCAAGTTTATTTAATGCATCAAGCCCCACTATTTCGTCTCCTGGGAAAACATTAGTTGTTGTTGACTACGAAACACTTAATCGAGATAACGTGATAACAGTAACAACTCCAACTAAAAAGAAAGAAAGGATTAAAAAAGACGAAATTAAAAGGGGTATAAAGCTTTCGTTTGGTTCAGATACATCTCATTCTTCGTCTGTATCGTCTTCTCCTGAAAACACAACTTCTAGAGGTACACGGTGTAATGAAAATATATCTGATATGACTTCTACGAATGAAGATATCAGCGTACTTTTAAGAGATCCTGTTGAAGCTGTCAAACGAAATCTAGTCCCACACGTGTGTGGAAAAGCGATTACTGAGACTTCGGTCAGTACAGCAAATCAAAATATTAGTCCGATAAAATGCGAAGCCGAAGTAACGAATTTAAGTCGTAGTGATTTTGTAGCCAAGCTTTTAGAAGATCCTATGCTTGGACATCTGGCAGAAGGGTTGGATACTGATTTAGTAGCAAAATTGATCGAAAATTCATTACTAAGACTAAAACAATCTAGGAGCAGTACGGATTATAAGGGGAATCAGGATGATGAAGCTATGTCAAAGTTGATTGATGCTTCACTTTCGAAACTACAAGAAGAAAAATCACCACAAATTACAGCTGATGTTGTAGAAGTACAAGTAGAAGAAGACGAAGATGTATCTCAACAAACCTCTATTACTACTGATAAAGATGATAGGGCACCCGCGTCAAATCGAAATAGTGTCTGTTCCCAAACGAATTCGACCGGGAACAATATCTGCTCGCCTCCATACGAAAGTATGGAGTATGAGAGCGGGTTGATGGGTGCTTCATCGGATGCTGAGCCCCTCTCTGATTGCTACAATGCATCGGCAAGTGAGCTTTCAACGGAAGAAGATAATTCTACCCGATCAAAGTTCTATCAGATGTTGGTGGATGCTACTCTATCGGAAATCGAAATATCAAATACCGCCGACGATGACCACCATTACGAGTCGATACGACTCAATGCAGATCCAATTTATGAAGAAATATGTGATATGCCACCGCCCTTGCCGTTGAATCCACCTCCAGCGTCTATGATTGGATTAGATGATGACAAGAAACAATTAATGACGCGGTCAATATTTGAGGGTGCATCAAAATATGACATACTTTCATATTTGGTCGACGCAAAAGAGCGCGGAATAGTTCCTGAAGACAGCTATACCTTCAATTTCAACTCTTCTAATGATATGACTATCGAAGAAGAAACAGAAAATATTAAAGAACCGGTAGACCACCAAAGACAAAGTTCTGATCTTAGCAGTAGAGTTAGTAATCTTTCAAATGGTTCTGATTCGAGTGAAGATAGTTCATTAATTATTACAGCTCCTACAAGTGATAAAATAGTTGCATCAAAGAAGTCTTCTTCGGAGGTTGAGAGGAATGATTCTGGAGTAGGTTCTGAGACGAGTAAGTGTTCCAGAAGCAGATGGCAGAGTCATAATATTCCACCAACATCGATTTTGGATAATAATACTCCAATACATCTTTGTGAGGATTGTGATGGAGCTGTTGAAACCCAGGTTACAGATTCAGGTAAGAATTATTACAAGCATTTTTTCATTGTATCAATTATTGAGCTCAAATTTCTCTTAGGGTACCCATATTACCAATATATTAATTAAATCAAAATATAACATTTTGATGCGTCAAATCGTACGTGTATTTTGTAATATATCATTTTTTTTTATTTGCTGCAAATTCCATTAATGTTATTTTTTTTATTGAATGCAGTTACTAACTTAAACATATATTAAATTAAATATAAAATAATTAATGACGCCAACGTATGGATGATTTTTCAAACTTAAACTTAACATAAAAGATATCTACTGATATCCAAAACTAGAAGTTTTAAAAGCATTTTTTTACTAGTTAATTATTAAAGCGATTTAAATCGTATTGAATTACTTTGAAAAAATCTAATATAATAAATCAATTAACTTTATCATTGACTTACATTTTCACTCAATACAGTGTAGTTTTTATGTTTCTTTGAGTACGAATAAGAAAAGCATGACAAATTAATTATGACTACTCTTTATATGGCAATAAAATTCAAAAACGAATTCTTTGTTTTTTAATATTGTTCATAGTATTGTTACACTGTGGTTAAGAAATATTATTAACGATTTGATAAATAATAAATGTACAAGTAGCACGTTTACAAAGATGTATACATTTTAGGGGTTATGTATGCTCCATTGGTGTGCCGAAAGTGTGGTAAGAAACGCGCCGAGAGGAAGGAAATTATCACGGAGATTGTAGAAACCGAAGAGAAGTATGGAAGAGATCTGCAAATAATTCTTGAAGAGTTCTATCAACCTATGCTGGTCGCAGGGTTACTGACTCAAGAACAACTATCGGCAATATTTTTGAACGTCGAGGAGCTACTCGAGAATAACCAGTCACTTGCTGAAAGACTTAGAGATGCTTTAGAGATAGCAGTTGAACAAGGCGACGAGGTTTGTAAATCAGTTTATTATTTATCAGTCAGTTCATTATGAACACCTATTCAATTGAAATACATGCATGCTAGTTGTGTGGAGCAAATGATTGCAACATATTTTATATTACGCATACATTATTCTTCATTTAAAATATTGAGAAGATTAATTTAAGACAGCAAGTTTAATCAAAACATATTCAATGATTATTTAGTTAGCGTATGCCGCATTAATTTTGAATTACTGAAAAGACATTACGTTTCGTATTTTTTACTGTTTTGTAAACCAAAGAAATACACGGAAATATATAAGGAACGTAGTCATTTTTATGAAAATTATGGTAACATATTTTGAGTATTCATCATAAATTGTCACTCTGGCAAGGGTTGGAATCCCCGAAAAGAATCATGCATATTTTGATTGTACTGGCAATTTGTATTTGTGAATATATTGGGATAAATTTAATGTTGGTGACGTTTTCATTATTTCCCTCCCACATTCTATTTGATTCTTAAACGTGTATCTTGCTAACCTAATTGTTATATCAGGAGTCTGTCAATATAGAGGTTTAGCAATGTATTCAAAACCATTTTTAGTTAAATAATAAACTGTGTTGATTCTACAACAGAGGTTCATTTGTTTCACATTAGTAATGGACATGGTTAAAAGAAATGCTGTATAAATGTTGCTGGGTTAGCAGTCATACGAATTAAAATGTTATTAAATTCAGGATTTTTGAAGAATTCTTTAGTTTAATATAAAATTAAATTAAAAATTGATAACTTAGTTATTCCATAATGAAAATGAACTTCCACAAAGTTACCGCTGAATCCATAGAAAATATTCTTTAGTTTATTTGTATCTTGAGTATCACCAATCTAAACCATCGTTGTTTTCAATTTCAGAAATAATTAAACCCATTTGAACTTGCGTTACATAATATAAGGTTTTAATTTGATTAGTTGGTAATATTTCAATACCAAGCATATTGAGTAGTGATAAAGTTTATTTTTTTACATACATCCTAAGAAATAGTTTACCTATCCATAGCATCGTTATAAAAAAAAACATTTCTTTTAAATAGGATCCCAATATTTTGGACATGCTTATTCTTCATGGATTTTTTTATTTCTTTTTAAAAACTACAAAAAAATAATGGATGAATCCAACCAAACCTACATTAGTATTTTGATCAAATGCCGCTATCGTACATTAATTAAGTAATTAATTAGGAAAAAAAACAGAAACAACTTCTTTAGTGTTTAACCTAGATTATTATGAAATCCGTTTTCAACAAGAAATAAAATAATCAGGTTAGTAATTCTTTTACTGGCTTGTCTCATTTTATAGATCATTGACTTTTAGCTTAATATTATTAGTTTTGTGCCGTTTTTTTAGTTTCGCCGTAGTATCAAGGTTCCACCTCATTAACTTTACTAAAAAAACACTGTAAAAAAAGTGTCAAGTACCGTTTTGCAAAAATCCATTTACATGCAATTATCACTGAAATGGTGTTAACTTTCAATAGGTGGAAAAATATTACGTCAAATAAAACACACTTTCTGGTACGTACTTATTCTAAATGATCAACATTATTAATTGAAACGTCGAAACATTATGAATAAATATTGAAAATTGAATTTTATTTTAATATCATAAATGCTCGAATTTTTGTTGCGTAATTATTAAGTAAAAAAATCATATGAATCGTGTCTGAAGTATTGTGTATTTTCTTAATACTTCAAATTGTATGTGAATATCTAACAAAATACAGTGACACTATGTTTCTGTGGATAGCTGGTTGTGAACCAATTGCTGCAACTCATTTTAATATTATGGCGAAAAGAAGAATAAGATAAGGAGCGGCTTAGTTGTTAGTTAATCGCTCTCTCTACGCTGCATTTCAGGGTTGCGTTAGATAAGGAAGAATGAACGAATTGTTTTCGTATTTTATTTTTAATGTTAGGAACTACATCATCTTGTAAATTTTTCATATGAAATTATCCTTATAATTTTAATATTTATATAATACTACTGAATACCCGGCATGCGTTGCAATGCCACTCAAAAAAAAAAAGGGTTTGTGCTTTTAATTCTGTTTATTGAAGTGATTTTGGATAAGAGGTCTGCACGGGCCGAAATTTCATAAAATTACCCCGTTGGAACCCGGCCCGGCCCGAGCCCGAGTCTCAATATTCCACTTGTTACCCGAACCCGACTCGAAGTCCAGATTTATTTTTCTCTTCCCAAAAAAGGCGGTCTATTTTTTTAATATAGTAATTCATTTATACTTTTCAAACAATATATGCTATTGTTTCCATTTACAACGATATTCATAGCACATGTGAAATAAATTATTTAAGTTATGAAGACTTTGGCCTTATGGATGACTCATGACCCGAACATAGTAGGAAATATTTTTCTTAAATTTGGATTCCTTACCCGGGGCCGACCTGAGCCCGAATCTGAATAATCTTTACACGTGATAAACAATATTTTTTGTTTTTCCGTCTGGTTCAGAGATGTCGATTTTTGTACGTTTTGATTCTTGTTTTAGATTTTAGATTTTTAATTTTTTTCCTCAGAAACCTTCACGGGTGTGCGCACAACAACTCACCAAAGTTTGGTCCAAATCTGATTCATGCTAAAGGAATGCATAGAGGACAAACAAACAAAGAAATCTTCATTTATATATAAATAGATATAGATAGATTCTCACTCGAATAACTTTAGTATCGAAAGAATGTTCACTTCGTTCAGATTTAGGTAAATTATTAAAAAATTATTCAATCTCAGCGTGAAGCTGATTATGGATTCTGAATGTTATTTTTAAAACATTTTTGCGGTCCAGTTTGCTCAATGGCGGAAATTTTTGTAGCCGTATCGATTTCAAACAAACTCCATGTTCCAGTAATCGTCAAGAATTTGAAAAAGAACGGACGTAATTTAACTGTTGCGCTCTAGAAAACTTCGCAGTGTAGTAAAACAATACTTTACCGAGCTTGAAGTTACGTGATTTTGCTTCTAAACAAACTTTATGGAAATTCAAAGCATGTATCAAATTTCTGTGTATCTTGGGATCCTTTTATTCACGAATTTTCGTTGCGTTTTCAATTTCACTTTTTTAGTGTCTCCATTATATTAAAATATCATTTAATTATTCATTTTTGTGCTCGTGGTGGAGTGGTCAACGTCATTGGATTAGGTTACGTATCTCATGGTTTGAATCTCAGTACAGACAGTTTTTTTTAAATTAAATTTCTGTTTGAAGGCATGGATGTTTGTGATGTCTTAAAATACCTCCCCCCACCTGATCCTAAAAAACGTTTCGTAGCGAAAGCGATTAGCTAACCACTATGTATATTCTAGCCCCATCCTTCTATCCCTAGTCTTTTCAATGAAGAGAGATTGAACAACTAAGTAACAAGCAGATGTAGAAAGACTTCTGGTTAATATTAAGAGATCATATGCTCCACATTGAAAGTGGACATGGTTAAAAAATATTGCTTTTGATTTCTACATGAAAGGAATTAAGTCTAGGTGATAAACTGTATTTAAAAATATGGATTTCAGTGGTATAAGGCAATTAGCATTGCGTTAAAATATATTATATTGTTAACAACTCCATGTAATTAATTTATCTATATAATATAATAATAACAAGTATTGTAAATGAAAACGATTCACTTAACTGTGTTGTACAAATTGTTCAATTATTAAGTTTCAAATACGTATTATTCAATAGTGATTCGAATCTTGTACATCGATCGGTAAAGAAGAAAAAACTCACATTTATACCATATTTTTAGATACGCGCGTATATGAAAAAATGCTAAAATATGTCACAAATCCATAATGCTCAGGAAAAACCTTTTTTTGAAAACCGCATTTCCTTTACACATGTCGAAACACGATTAAGCTCTAAAGTCTAAAGCTTGCGAGTGGTATGCGTTGTTTTTCCGATGGGATTTTCCCGCAAAATGCTTTTCAAAACCGTATCTTAAAAGTTTAAGTTGTTCGAAAAGTTAAAGTTATGTCTCATGGCAATTCGCTTGCAAGCAAGTAAATAAGATGTTTAGACTGGCATTTATATAATATATAAACATATGTGTGGTTATATATTTTTCAGTATTGTAATACACAGTAGTATGTTGGTGGGATTGGCGTATTGGTTGCTTCTTATCAGATTCATTAATTAAATATGTGACAGACATCTTTTGCATAAAAACGCGCTTGACCGTGATCTATTGAACTGTTAAATATATCGCAATATAATATAATGATTTAATTTAGGTAAACAAAATAGAAACGAACATTATTTAAAGTTGAACAAATATGTCATACCTAAATAGAAGAAACTAATGAAAACAACATCGTTAAATTTATTTAAATAAAATATAAATAACGTCAATTTATTAGTCTCAATATATTTATTCATTCACATACAAAAAGTGATAGGCATCAGATTGTATGTCTAGTGTCTTGAACTTTTAAGTAGACATAAATCCTTTATTGTATAGACACTATGAAGATATATTTCTTGGTGGCTCTGTGGCTTAGTATTAAATGCTTTCCCTGGGGATCATATGGGTCTGTGGGTCTGAGGTCAAATCCTGGCAAGGTAAATTTCATATTTTTTTTCAATTTCACATATAAAATTAAGATTGAATTTCCACAAAGTTACCGAAAAATCCATGGAAAATGTTAAAATAATTTTTATTTACATTTTTTGATACTCTGAACTTGTCTATTATACCTCATTGTGTGAGTCATTTAAAGCCATTTTGAGGAATTCAAAATTTTCGAGTCTAGAATTCATATTAATATAGTTTTGTGAATCCATAAAAATTAAACTTAATGTAAGTTATAATGTGATATTTATTCAAAAAATAGCATGACATTTTTGGAAATAAGCAAATGAAATTTCAGTATTGTCGATAGAACAAAGGTTTGACTTAACTAAACAAATCTACAGAACACAATTGCGTACATTTTATTCTGATGTGACACACACTATTTCTTTAGGAAAAATACATAAAGTTTCAGCTTCTTTAACATGCATCTAGAATCTACATTATATTTTAAACCTAAGCAGTTGTTAATGTTCTGGATTTTATTTCATCAAATTTTCTAGTAAGATTTGGTGTTTCTCAAAATGAGCAAAATATGACATAAACGTCGGCTTACATACCAGGAATATAAAAGTTAATATTTATAGATGGAATATTGGATTTGAACATGAAGTTACAGCGGTTAAATTTGTCAGAGGTGTATAATGGAAATCATTAATAAATCACCAAATTCCACGTAGCTGGTGATTTAAGATTTAAGTGACAGTAGTAAATCTTGCAAGAAATCGTCGATCTTATTGACATTTTGAAGTCCGAGTGTTATACGAATAGTTGTCCTAATATTATTGCCGACCTATTATTTTTATTGTTTTCTTACACTTACTGAAAGCTTTGTTTTAGTTTCTTATTAAGCGTTTTATAGGTAATATTTGGTAAGTTTCAGAGAAAAAAGGTTCTATAAGAATAGGCAATCTTTCAATTAAGTATTCAAAATGTAAAATATAATTTATTAATAGCTACAAGGTCCTGCTCCCAGCGAAATACCACCTCATACAGTTGCTCATATCTTATTGGTAATCAGAATAAATCTGACAACAACTGCACTTGAAACTATACTGGTAAATCACTGTCAGACGACTGGAGACAAATTCTAGTAAGAAAGAAACCACAAAGAGCATATTACAAACTAAAATTAGTATTACATGTCGTTATAAGAACGCAAACTATGTTAAAGTCACAATATTATTGGTCGTTTTTATATCATTCATAAATATAATATCACACAATAAAATACGAATTGTTTTTTTTTAAATAATGAAAATGTTGCTGTCATCATAATTGCAGCAAACTATTGTGCTCCTCAATCTAAATTAAAGCGTGGAAAATTATCCATACTTAAAATTTAAAAAAAAGTCATAAATTGTGATAACCTCACATTGGTACTATCAAAACACGTGCGAGACGGTTAGAAACATACTTTTATACATACATTTTTATATATGTATTATACCCTTAATCTATATAGAGTAAAATTACTTATATTCCCCTTGAATTTATTCCTGAGTGATTTGAAATTGTATTTGTATTCAGAACACATTTTTATATTATATATATATCAGTGAAAAAATATATACACCCATTGCAAGACGACTTAATCTTTTTCAGAATAATTATAAAATATAGCAATGTTGTAAAATGCGCATTTTAGGTCAAGTCTAACCACTTCTTTACTTATTTGCAGCAATTTGTTACGTTAATAGGTTCAATAAGATTGTTTGAAATAATGATTAAAGCTTCGAGTACCGCAGTCGATAAATCACTGAAAGCTTAATTGCTGAAGTATAAATGCGCTGTTCGATATCAATATTTTTTGTACTGACTTACTTTTGACTATTAGAAAAACGAGGATGATTTATTTTTAAATATGTTTCTCAAAGAATGTAATGAGTAGATATGGGTTTTAAAGTTAGAAGCTATTTTAAATGATAAGTTTTTAAGTCAATTGTATATTGAAAAACGTTAATTTTAAAAGTTTGTTGTGTCATGCGAAACACACACATTTATTAAAATTGAATTTTCAACGACAATGTCAATAATATATATTAAAAAAAAACTATTAAAGTATTAGCATTTTTCGATATTTGAAAAATTTATTGTTTAATATGTGCTTGAGCACACAAATTTACTTGAAACCAGTATTTACGACTTAGATTTTTCCTTCTATAAAATGTTTGTTGAATTAATTTATACCAAATATATTTTTGTTCACCGTGAAGGCTATTATTATAAATATATTTTATTTTTATACTAAGGAATTATTGATGTATTTATGTCATAAATTAATATTTAGAAACAGTGGCCGTAACATGTGCAGAATACTCATATAAATCAACTATATTAAGCTTACAAGTGACTCGTAAATAATTACACCTTGCCAGGTAAGACTTGGCAAACACCTGATTTAATATCCATAGCGACTAACTTCTTCCAATGAGAGACGCCGTTGTAGTACACCAAGATGAAATATTCATCTCTAGCCGGTCAACGCAGATAGATTGATCGATAATCCGAATATGTCGAAACAAAGTAATGTTAATTTTATGTAAGCCAAAGTCGTGATTTTTGTGTACGGTGTTATTCGCCAAACTAAACTTTATAACTTAATTGCGTTATTATTAAACAAATAAAACAGGTTGTTATTTGCAAAGTAGATTCGTGGTCCACGATGCTGATTAAATTATACGTCAATTTGTTGAGACTACGTCATGTTTGAATCTTTTCTCAATAAGATAAATTTATTATCACTTTTAAGGTGTTGACTGTCAATTCTTGGTGGAAAGACATTATATTTTAAAAATCCACATATTTATCATTATAATCATGTAAATATGTGGAAGTAGTACAAAGGAATTGTGTTTTATTTTTTAAAATAAATGTATTATACTAAAAATTGATCGATCAGTTTGCAATCATTATCTTTTTTTTCATACTAGCTTTACTACCCGGCTTCGCTTGGGATTTGTACTCTGTTGTGATTTTCAACTCACCACTAGTGAGGGGTAGAACGTAGCAAGCTGAAGTTGTAAAGCTCAATAAATTGTGTAAATTTCGTTTTTGAAGAGGTTTTGTGTGAGGGACAAATAGTTTTGTTGAATGCATAGTAGAAAGAGTATCTAATTTAAACATGTGTATGAAATAGCTAGTGAGAAAGCCAGGCCGAAAGAAGACGAATGATTGGTTAACGGCATCTAGCATCAAATGGAGTGTCTCAATGCAAACGCCACTTCGGTGCGGTTAATCCTTTTTATTAAGAATGCAGTTGTTTGACCAAACAAAATTACAATTCAACGTAACATTCAGACTATATTTCCACTTAACACATAAGTTAGCATTTAAATTTTAACACAATTGACACAAAAAAATGAATTAAAATGAAACATTAAATACAATTTTAAAGAAAAAAAACAAATTTAAAACAACAGCAATGCGGCGCGGTGCGGCGGCCGACGCACTTGAAGTCGACCGCTGGTTACTCGGAACAGACTGCTGCAAAAACCAAAACACTTTTCCTATAGCCTCCACTCTTTTGTCGACTACTGTTGTGATTGAGTGTAATTAGGAAGCCTCTTTCTAATTTTGGCTTATAGTGGCAGGCCAGGTATTTGACTTCCGAGAATTGCTATGTTAAAAGCGTCCGACGGCCGTTGTGGATCATTCCAAAACTTCAAAGAAAACAAATAAATGTTCACAAAAAATATCGGAGCGTGTCACATGGTTAGCAATCATTATTTACTTTATTTTAATAATATTTAATTACTAAATAATCAAAAAACAACAAACTGCATTTTATTTTGTGTACCCTTGATTTCAAAACTTGCAGTGTGCTGTATAGACGCGATGATGATTCGTAAAACAAACTTTCGTTAAAAAAATCATCGGCATTGAATCTCATGTAAAACGTGGTAAGAAAAAGTTTTTGAAAGATTGGTCATTTTTGAAAGTCTCACGTCTGTATTAACGACATATCGGATATAACGATCGTTGTCGACAAGACTGAAGTAATAATTATGAATCTTAGACAAACGACGTGAAATAATTCACATTCACACATAATATGTACGAACACAAAAAGTTTTGGTTGCGATAAAAAAGGTGATAGAGTAAAATGCAGTAAGGAAAAATGCGTGTAAAAACAAATGTTGCTAAAAATATTCATTGATTGGCTTGTCGTCAGCTGGTCGATACTGTATGTCTAATCTCTCAATATTTCGAAAGCTTATTTTATTTGTGAACACTTCAAGTGATTATGATGAATTAATCTTATTGGTATTGCGAAACAAAGACACTTACAATAAAGAGTGTTCGTGAAATTGAGTAATAGCAAAAATCTTCGTTTGCGTCCTCGAACGGCCTTTGGTTTCGTCATAATGATACATTGTCGTGACTTCAAAAAGCGATTTATCTATTGTAGGGTAACCACGTGTAAAACATCGTCGCCGTTCAGCTAAAAACAATACGGAAATACTAGTAAGAAGTTAATAAATGTTGAATTGTTTTGTATGAAACTGTTGAGGAATCAGTATTATTTTTGTTTTATATTTTACTTAAAATAATTAGTTTTTGTATTTTTCCATGAGTGTTTTTGCTAAAAAAATAATGTCAATTAATTTGAGTACGTCGTCAGGAACATTTGAGTATATGTAACTCAATACACGAATAGTTTTACTTAGGTATGTTATATACAATAATATTACCCGAGAAAAGTCTGGCAATAAAATTGTATGTAAGGGTTTCTGATTTTTTTTACCTACGTCCTATGTACCTATGTGTTACCTATATACTTCTAATGGAGCTAATCTCAATGGAAGTTGTTTTGCTGCTAGAACTACTTGTTACTCAGTTGCTCATCCTTGAATATAAATACATGGCTAGGACAGAACAAGTAGTAAGATGATCACTCTCGTTACTCTCTGTTGTAAGATCGGATAGGTGAGAAATGATTTTAGAAAACAAAGTCATTTAGGCACACTCTGAACATACATCTTTAAAACAATTGAAAAAACTGATTATGAAACTGTCTGTTCTACGATTCGAACCAGTGAGCACCGCAACCGAGGCCAACGTCGTTGACCAATTCACCACTGACCCAGTACGGTTTCTCGTCTGCTTAGAATTTTCACTTGGGATATAGTGTCAGTATGGTCACACTATTCTTACACCATCTTTGAGTACTTTTTGAAGTGTTTTTACAAATCATATTAATAAAGATCTCAAAGATCGACATAATGTAGGTCAGGTGTTTTTAAGTATAGGCTGTCTTCAATTATTGTCGAACATAACTAAACGTATCGAATAGGTTTATAGACAATCAATAAATTTATTTATAAAGGCTTTATATTATAATGCCGGATGCTTTAATCATTATTATTATTTATGTACGTATTACGCGTAACTAACTGTACATTGTATTTCCTCAATTTATAAAAATAGCATTTATATTAATTGCCGTTTGCCGATTAATATATCGACGGTGTTTTGACAGATTAACCCTCAAAATTGAAATTGTTCAGGAGAGAATAAAAACTGTTTTATCGAAAACATTATGCAAGATGAGTTGCGTTATGAATCTTTGAAATGCACTACTATAAATTTTCGTGTTTGAAGATACGGGATCATACGTAGGGAGTGTCGATATAATAGTGGCTGACATCAAGTGGTCAGAATTTTTCAACCTAAAACCACCATGTAAAATGATGTTTCTCTTCCAAAAAGTGGTCAATTTATTTTTCTTATTTACATCATTTGGCCGAGACCTGCTCTTTCGTCTTTAAAATGATATCCAGTCATTTTCGTATTTTTTGAGGGTTACATAAATTGGCCAAAACACAGTTGATATGATGATTTTGGATTGTGAGAATTTAAGAACATTCCAAAAAAATACATATTTGTAACAAGCGTTCACTCGAAATCACTTCAAGAAATCACTAGAGAAAAATACGGGTATAGGAAGTATATTAACATTCTTGCTTATAAATTGCTTTAAATATATGAAAAATTCAGTTGCCGTATAAATCATCCGTGCTATAACACTCACACTATTATAGTTTTAGATAGTTGAGTACGTGGTGACAAAATTTCAGACAAAGCAATTTGTTATCTCTATTGAAATTAATCATTTGGTGTTATTTGACCGATTGTCCTGACTTTGTCCTGACGGTTTGATTCTTTTATTAATGCCAGTCCGTTAATTAGAGGAATAGCCTTGGACTGCCACGAAAGTTTATTGTGGTTTTTTGACAAAGGTCAAAAGCCTCAGAAAGTCCACAGAGCCTCTTGTAAATAAATGACCATGTAATAAGAAGGAGCATGTATTAAATTATAGATAAACTTCTCAAGGCTACGTGATTCCAAATGATCTCTTTGGCGCCTACTTTCAGTTCATGAACCGACGTAATGTGTTTCATAAAACTCAATACAAGAAAATATCTAGAAAAAGTTTTAAACTTCAGTCACTTTTGGGCTCAACATACTTTGTTAAGTAAGGTATATTAGCTGCAACTCAACCAAAATTTCAAATGTTCTAAGCATTTAAAATAATTTCTTTTTATTTATTCAATATCTAAATATAATCATCAGAACCGGTTTTGCATGTGGAGAACATTATCAACTGACGTAAGTAAGTTTTAAGTATGTAATCAAACCTGTATCCTAAATAAGTTTTGTCTTACCTTTAAAATGAGTTTACATAAAAATATAGTACTATAGATGTATCAATTTAACTTGGCCGCTAGTGAGGGTGCAACCGTCGCTTTAGGAATGTTGCCATACTCAACCAGAACTGACATTTTAATAAATTCTGTAACTGATATTTTAGCGACGGTTATTAAAAGTAGACGAGATATTTATTTTGCATAAAATGACAGTTGGAGAAATTTATTCTAGACTAAAAATTCTAGTTTCAAATTCGGCGGCGGGCAAGTAATGTAAGTAATACGAAATACCGAATTAACAGTGTCAATATGAACTCCTATCTCAAGTATCGTAGTAGAAGTTATTTTAATGATTACTGGTTGTGAGCCATTCGTTCAACCTCACTCTTCGGAGATGATTAATAATAAATATTAAGTTATATAATTAGCTAATTACTCCCTCTACGCCTCTACTGGATATAATGAATTAGCAGAAATGCGATGCAACCACGATATGAATATTGATTATTTTATTAAAATATTTTAAATTTGATCGGCGCTCTAACAGTTACGCTGTTATTTAAGATAAACAAAATGGTGACAGATTTTATTCACTTTTTAAAATTAAATAGGCAGTTTCACATCCAAGTCAAATATATCGACTGTGGAAAGGAAGAAAGACATAACTCACACCAAAAAGTACTGTGTATAATTCACACAAAACGTGCTAATACACGATGTGTATATATAATATATTGACTTTAGAAAGGCAAAAAGACTTATCCCTCCGTCTTTTCAAAATATTTTTTTTTCGATAATCACAATGTATAAAATTTAATACACGTTTTGTTTGGGCTATACTCAATATTTGTTGTGTGTTACGCCCTCTTTCCTTTTCACAGTCGATATGTTCTCACAGGGAATGAAACAGTGTAGTTAGTAACTAAAATATTTTATTAAGAAGTTGAAAAAAAAACATTTAGCCCTTAACCAGGCAGGTGTCAATGAATATGATTTTCAAAACTGCGATTAAATAAAAAAACATGATTTTGCTGGGTAAAAATATACAATTAAGCCCATACTATGAGAGCTCCCGATAAACGTAATTATGTATTACATATTTGATAACATATCGATTTCAGCCATTCGGAATAACGCCTTTGACAAATTAAGCTGGCATACAGTATTTTGGTTGGCGGTAGCTTGCGGTGAACGGGCTACCCTTGGTATATTTTAAGGTCCCTAAAATCCAGGAAACATAAATTTTAAGTAACATTTGGTGTTCCAAATACCCTTCATGATTTACTCTTACAGTAATTACTTATGGTATTCATTCAGTGTATTGTATTCAAATAAAATAGTGTAATTTATTGTACATTCGTTATCCTGATTTAAATATAAATCGCATCAAAGGTACATTACTTTTATCTCAACTTGTTGAGAAATATTTAAGTTTCGCGAGAGTAATTTTTAAATACTTATAAAATTGCTAAAAATGGTTCTTCAGATTCGCAAAAAACTTTAAAAACTTTATTTCATATTGTAATGTTGCACATTACAAATTATATATATATTTATGGAATAGTTTGGATCATGTATTCCAAGTAAAATTTAATATTTGGAAGTCCACGCAATGGCAATTTTGTGTTAATTGCGGCGGCGCGACTTAACCAATCAAGTCGTGCCGTGGTGGACAAGAAAGATCCAATAAGGTCATTTCAAATTGAATAATAATTAAGCCAGAATAGAAGCAACGAAATTATAAGATACTTCAGGTCTGGCGTTCAACCGCAGTGGTCTCAAGGGCTACCCAAACGAGCAGCGCACTGATGAAGTCATCGATCCTGATGGGCAACAACATCTCTATCAGTATCATATTTATATTTCTTTGTTATTTTTATTGTATTAACTTAAGCTATGGTCATTCCATATGTTGTGCATATTGCAACATTTAAATGTAAATCTTATTTTTGTTAAACACGAGGTTACTCTAACTTTTGTATTAATTTGTGATAATTCATTGTTGTATATTAAAATTTAATTTATCACAATTCTTAGCATTTATTTATTAAATTAATTTTCGTCTGAAAATCTGTTTTCAGACTGGCGCCCATGCATATATATTTATTTATAGTTTCTAAATACTCGTGTTTCTTTAACCTTTTACTTAGGGCACTTTTTGTCATATCACTTTTATAATATCTCTGTTAATTGCAGAAGGGTTCTTACATCCCACGCCACGAGATTATTGTTGTAAAATCTTGCCTTCCGACGAGCTAGCTTCTTTTAAATTAATGATGATAGCATATAGTGCGAAGTGGAGGTAAACCATTTTGCTTCCACTGTACTGTTTTGCTTCATCTTAATTATCCTTCTAAATTTAACGTAAAATCGTTTCGATCTATGCGCGCGTTTTCACATCTTTTTTATATAGTATTTATTAGTTTTTCTATATACCCGTGTTCTATATCTTTAAATCTTTACTAATATGACATTTGTTTTTTTTAAATTTTACGTGGAATACATAATCCAAACTATTCCATAAATATATACATTTTTTTCATTGTATTTGAAGCTCTATATATATGTATTGTTATTTTGTTTTGCTTTATCACATGTTTTGTTTTAGAGTTTAAACGATGTTGCTAAATTGCATAAATCGGTTCTGATCTCGTCATTTACATTGATAACTGATAACAATATATTATGAGTAACATTGGTTTAGTGGTTCAAGTAAGGTATTTTTCTTGTGGAATAATTTGAATATTGTTAAATTATTTTTTCACTGCAACCTCTTAAACTTACTTGAACATTTCTTAATTTCTATTCAAAAAGTATATTACTATTATACACGTAGATTCAATTTTTTTTTATAAAACTTTATACTTTGTTTACAAATTACTATTAACGATTTTTTGTTTCCTGTGAAACATATATATATGTAGTATCATTTTATGGTATTACCGTTTTATGTACCGAAATTTATATTATTGTGTACAAGTAGAAAGTTAAAGCTAATTTTTATATAGATTTGGTTTTTCGTATGTATTTAAAAATGTTTTTCATTTTTACTTAATTTTTGTAGTGGTTCTTTAATAATTTTGGATGTCATAGCCTTGCAAATTTATTCTGTATGTACCGTAAAACCTCGGGGCTGTAATTCAAGTAAGAAGAAGATGACCCTGAAGGAAATTGCTACACCTTACTACTCGCATTACAAGATGGGGTTTATCTAAACAACTCCGGACGATTTACGCATATACACATAACAAGCTGTTTGGAAAAATTATTACCACTATTTCTACATTTTGGACAATAATTACTAACCACGTTGACAACACAATGGATGGCGCTGCTTAGGAATTATCATCAGTAAACACTCTAAATCCTAAATGAAGATTTCATGATGTCGGAAGGCAGTGCTACACCCATAAGCAACGATGTGTGAGCCCAAAGTATCAAAGTCAAAGGTGGAAATAATGATTCAAAGTTTTTGTTTTCATTCATTACCGACTGACGGGGCAATGTAATGTTGCACATTACAAATTATATATATATTTATGGAATAGTTTGGATCATGTATTCCAAGTAAAATTTAATATTTGGAAGTCCACGCAATGGCAATTTTGTGTTAATTGCGGCGGCGCGACTTAACCAATCAAGTCGTGCCGTGGTGGACAAGAAAGATCCAATAAGGTCATTTCAAATTGAATAATAATTAAGCCAGAATAGAAGCAACGAAATTATAAGATACTTCAGGTCTGGCGTTCAACCGCAGAGGTGGTCCTCCAAGGGCTACCCAAACGAGCATCGCACTGATGGAAGTCATCCGATCCTGATGGAGCAACAACATCTCTATCAGTATCATATTTATATTTCTTTTATTTTTTTATTGTATTAACTTAAGCTATGGTCATTCCATATGTTGTGCATATTGCAACATTTAAATGTAAAATCTTATTTTTTTGTTAAACACGAGGTAACTCTAACTTTTTGTATTGATTTGTGATAATTCATTGTTGTATATTAAAATTTAATTTATCACAATTCTTAGCATTTTATTTATTAAAAATTAATTTTCGTCTGAAAATCTGTTTTCAGACTGGCGCCCATGCATTTATATTTATTTATAGTTTTCTAAATACTCGTGTTTCTTTAACCTTTTTACTTAGGGCACTTTTTGTCATATTACTTTTATAATATCTCTGTTAATTGCAGAAGGGTTCTTACATCCCACGCCACGAGATTATTGTTGTAAAATCTTGCCTTCCGACGAGCTAGTTTCTTTTAAATTAATGATGATAGCATATAGTGCGAAGTGGAGGTAAACCATTTTGCTTCCACTGTACTGTTTTGCTTCATCTTAATTATCCTTTTAAATTTAACGTAAAATCGTTTCGATCTATGCGCGCGTTTTCACATCTTTTTTATATAGTATTTATTAGTTTTTCTATATACCAGTGTTCCCTCTTTTTCTATATCTTTATCTCAGTCTTATTTTTTAATATGACAATATACACATTATTATTTTTTATATGTGAGCCCCTTGCAGCTTTCACTATTCAGAAGTTTATTTGGTTGAGAATGAACTTTATGAATCTCCATAGATGTGTAATCTTATATATAGTAACCCATACCGCTCTGTAGACGCTTTATTATTATCACATATCACATATAGGTATTAAATTTTCTTATGATGTAAGCGTTCGCGGTGTCAACAATGTCCGACGAACTAGCTATTTTAGAAATTCAGTATTTCAATTTCAATACGGTATGGTTATACTAGCAATATAAATAAAATGCTGACTTTCCAAGATCCTTAAACGTTTCAATGAATTCAATTTTTTATTATAAAAATTTATTTATTTTAAAATAAAACACAATTCATTTGTACTACTTCCATATGTTTATAATGATCATATGATAATATATCAATCAGTTGATAATGCTCATGATGAGCGAAACCGGTCCCGATCATTATAAGCATGTGGAAGTAATACAAATGAATTGTGTTTTATTTTTTAAAATATAATGCCTTTCCACCAAGAATTGACAGTTAACACCTTAAAAGTGACGATTTATTTAGTTGTGATAAAATAAAGAAATTCACGAAAACACGTAATAAAGAACCTCACAACAAGAAATAAGATGAATGTAGAAGACCCAGCATGAGAAAATGATGTTTCTCGAATTTAAAAACAGTTTGATCTTGAAAAGTAACAGCGTTATCGTGGTTATAAATAAAAATGTAAATTTTCAAAAAATATTATTCCTGTAGAATCGAAAAAAATGATACACATTGATCAAATATTATTCAGAAATGCTTTATAATAATTATTATATTACAAAAAAACGATTTACAAGTAACTCATTCATAAATTTACTAACAAACTACGGTGGAATACGAAATATCTGTGATATTAAACTACTTTTTGTAAATGTAGCTATTGTTTGGCAATTTATGTTGCGTGCTGGCAAATCATCTCTTGAATGGAATTTAATAATAAGCATTGCTTTGTTCTGTTGCTCGTAACGCGAAATTTTCGAGAAACGATTTCATCTTCAAGAGGCAGAAATAATTTAACCAATTTGTTTATCATTTTGCGAAAGCATGTATATTACCTGCAGTATGCATGTTTGTTTTGACAATTATATAATTTTGAAGTGTACAGTTGTTTATTATAATGAAAACTTTTATACTAGAACCTTTTTTTCTCCTAATCAGTATCACGTTTTTCATGGTATAAAATATAACATGGTTTTAGTGATATATACATAATATATTATAACATAATAAATTCCTATGTAATAGTTTAAAAAATACACCTTTTTTAACACCGGCAATTTCCCTTTTTTACAGATAGTTTTTTTCTGTTTAGATCATTTTAAAAACTAAACAAAATTATATAAAAATATATTCTAATAATATGTATTTAACAACTTACAAACTGACACAAATAATAAATATTTAAAAGTTGCATTTAAGATGATCGTACATACTACCCTCGCCACAAAAATGTACCCTGGGTGCTTTTCACTCCGTCAAGGAAGATATCTCTTGGTTCAATTCTTTTAAAAAACAATTAATTTTTGACTTATTTATTATCTGCACTTTTCAAATCGTTTCAGGTTCTTCCTATATTTTTTTATTTCAGTGCAACAAGTTTTGGATAATCACTCCTACGATATTCTTTAGTAACTAAATGAGAGTTTATAAAACGAAGGTCCTAAATATAAAAATATTGTTAGATTCGTAGTATTTATGAATAATTTGCATTTCAATTGAAACACCATGGTTTTTTTTTTTAAATTTTAACCATTGCTTATTCTGAGGAGCTCCTCCACGAATATCGAATTAAGTTTCTAAATAATTAATCCATTTAATTACGTTGGAAGCAATCATGGCAAAAAAATCAAAGCTGATTTTTATGATTCGTGCTAATATAAGATTGATTTTTCTTGCAGAATGTCAATAAATCGTTGTTAGAATTCGATATCTGTTTAATATTAAACCAAATACCATAATCAATCTTGTGAGATTGTTAAAACATATTTTTTAAATCATGCATCACGATTATCTTCATATACTTTCACTTTATTAATACTAACAACTTTTTGTTACGAACATGTTTTTTTAATCAAGTTCGTGAATTTGACATATTATTATAACTACGTACGGTCGCGTGTTGCGCCATCTGTTATTTGAGTCGATGAGTAAAAATTTCGCTGCCTAATGATATTTTAACAAAAAATGATTGTTTTATCGCCGTATACTATATGATTATTTTACACTCTTATTCGAGACAGACAAGAATTAATTTAAAAAGAGTCTTCGCCTTATGAAAAAATCTTTTTCGTACAAAATTTTTACCTTCATCTATCTATTTACCTTTGTACTCACTAAATATATGTTTTTTTAGTAACTGATATAAAAAAAATATATTTGAACATCTTAGTCCAAGTTACTAAAGTGAAGTCACATTGAAAATTGAATTTAAAATCATTTAGAATAAATATTGTATGATATTACTTTATAATAGATTGAAATACGATTGATTAACCATCATAATCTTGAAATATATTCTATTTAAATGCTCTACTATGTGTTCATATACTTCACTATAAATGTAAATATTTCTGAATATGCTCATTTTATTAATAAAGTAGTGTGGCCTAATGTTTAGACGATATCTTATCTATTAACATTCCATATTGCAATACAATTTTAAGTAAAAATAAATCATATTCTAGCTACAAAATACTGTTTTTTCAACTAGAATGAGTTAGTGTAGTGTGGGGAGCATTTTAAATATATCTTCTTTTATCTATAATCTAAGGCTGGCCTCGAAAAACCTTCATTTCTATGTACGTAAAAAATAATATTTATAAATGAAAACAATGAAATTCAAAAGGCTACGTTGCCTGCAGGTTCCCCATTTATGAGCTAGTGAGTAAGTCTGGCTGAATAAAAATGTATTTTAATGACTATGGTTTGCTATCGGTCTGTAAAATAATTTGCATTTGTATGCGTATGGCAAAAGCACGACCGCTCTGGATTTCTTTACGAAGTCATTATTCATCACAATCTCTTTGGCAAGGTCAAAATAATAAGTTCAATTGTCATATTATATTATTTTAGTCGGCGCAAATCCTTTTGTCGTCGTGACTGACGCGACTTTGTAACTATCGTGGCATTTTTGATTTCTCACACAGTATAGGATTTTTGTAAGATCCACACAAAAATGAGTCCTTAATGTAAAATATAAACAAAAAATATTTAAATATATAACATTCCAGTGACGTGTGAGTTCTGATTCTAATGACCGTACTTAAGAACTCAAAGTTTTCCAACCCCCAATCCAGCTAGTTATTTTTAATCTACTAAATGTATTGAAAAAAGTAATTAATATAATACTGTTATTCATAGTCATTTGATAGTTTAGTTTAAAATTTTGATCTAACCAGAGGGTGTACGCTATTTCCACAAATATAGCATAGAACTTATACGGTTTATACCGCCTTCCACTACAGCACTGTATAACATTACCATTTTTACCGGTCTGTTGGAAGTGTTATTTAATTATTATATAAAAAAAGAATAAATTTAATTAGCATCTTTAAAAAACAATCCTAGCGTTTGTGATTTGATTAAAATTTTATCAATTCAACTCTCGTTCTTAGATTAAATATATAATAATTTAATACAATAAACACGGGCATGATTTTTTTTACCAAGCGGTAATAAATATTTAGAATTCAAGACTAAAAGCAGCCTTCAAACTTCTTAATGCAGTCGAGCTTAATCGAATGAACGGTGGCTTCAATTTTTTTTGACCACAAATCTTATATTAATGTCAATTTTATTGTTCAATTATACCTTGGCATTATTTAAAAAATAATGAGATACATACATAATACTTTATAAACGTTTGTATGTGATTATTCTTTAAGTGCACTACATTATATATTCTAAAGAGTGAATTCATGACTCAACCAATTATAGAACAATAGGAAGATAGGTATTTTTAAATATTATATTATATTATTAATGTTTGTCTTTTATAAAAGTTGTTATCATAAAAAGATTAATTCATCAATTTAGTGTTTTTATTAGTTGTCGGTACTTTGTTTTATACATTTAGTTAAAATAGAGAAAAATTAAGTATTTCTTTTATCATTTATGAAAAATATTTTCTTTTTGAAAATTTCATATATGACCATAAATATTACAACATTTTTTTGTTCTTTTATTTTCAGGATTTATTGACGGTGAACATCGGAAAGCTGATGTTGGAATCGGCGCCCATGCTCCATGCCTTTTCATCATATTGTGTCCGACAAGGAAGTGCGTCTTTACTGTTGTCGAGCCTAGAGAAGGAAAAAGAACTACTTCGAATATTCCTCAAAGTATCGCAAATGGAAAACGCGGTTCTACGAAGAATGAATCTTAACTCTTTCTTAATGGTGAGTTTATGTTTTAAATGCTTATAAAAGTTAGAAATGCAAGCTAGCAACCAATGTGGACTATCAATAAAAATAAAGAAAAACACAAATATCTACATATCGATGGCCTAGTTCCATAGTGATAACACTAGAAGTTGGTAGTTTTGACATATGGCCGACAAAGTCACCATCTAAACTGACTCGTAAAAAGTGTTTAGGAAGTGAAGGCTTATTATTTTTATTACTTTTCATTCAAATACGTGGTCAATAATTTATAGTTCTAGGATTAAAAGTTGTGTTATGGAACGCTACGATTCACAAAAATATATTTCCAAAATACGATATTTCGAAATGTATGTATACGCAACTGAGAGATTATTTAATTTTTCTGATTTCCATCTACAAATATCTGCTTTTTAAATAGAAAACCTGTACTTTTGTGGAACTATAGAAGAGCGATGCTCGAATATAATTTTTACATTTTTAACTTATCGTCCTATGCCTATGGAACTGGGCCATCGATAAATCCTTATATAATTTTATAAACGTTTATCTCTTATTTGCGTTAAAATTCTTATGTGAATATAATTTTATTCCCATGCTATAATAATTTGCTTTGCAACATTATATTGATATTGTTATAGATTGAGAATAAGAAACAACGTATTTGTTCTATAAATTAATACAAATGCTATTAAATATTACTGTTCGTAGCCAGTTCATTTATATTCTTTACTTTATTAATGGAGCTCTTTTAAGAATTAAATTAATATTGATAAAACTCCTTTGGATTTCCTTCCATCTTATTAACTGACATAAAATGCAGGTATTTCATTAAACTTGCAATTGATTTAGTATAAATGTATCATACAAAAAAATATATATATTTAAAATTCTATACGTACGTTGGAATGAAGACATTAATGTTGTAATATTTCGTTTTCTCTTTCCAGGTTCCTGTGCAAAGGGTCACAAAGTATCCACTCTTACTTTCACGTCTCTTCAAAGTCACGCCCCCTCATGTTGAAGGTCGAGACCTCTTGCGACAAGCTCAGCAGAGAGTGGAACTTCATCTCAGCCATATGAATTCAGAGGCTAAGGATGTAACGTCGTTAAGGCTCTGGCGAAGGATATCAAGCGGTGCGGGCACCGGTGGAGCAGGAAGGAGGGGAGGCTCTGAAGCGGACATGATAAATATCAAGCTGAGAAAGATGGCTGTCGATGTTTTAGAGTGGAACCATGATGAAGCAAGGTACAGTTATTACTAATATTTTAATTCTTAAAGATAGCAAAAAAAGGAAATACACCACAAACATTAGTTTTCTCATCATTTATTCAATTTTTAATATTTTATTTTTAATCTCATACAATGGTTCGTCCAAATATAATAAAATAAAGAGCTATAAAACAATGAATGTATGTGCATCTATTGTAGTGATAATATACTTATTAATAAAAAAATGTCCTACTTAAGTTATACAGTAAATTTTGATTGAATGTTTTTGATATACTTGTTTTACAAAAGGATTCAAATTTATATGAATTCACGTGTTTTGTTAGAAAAAAAATCTTTAAAAAACGTGGCATAAATGACGTTAAACAATCGAAAGATAAAATCATTAGAATCTGCTTCGATTAAATAATTCGTTGTCATTACGATTTTTCAGGTTTGCAATGGAAGGAAAACTATTGTTTACACAGCCAAATGATAATAATTGGAGAAAGGGAAGAACAATTAAATTGTCGCCGATCAACGCATTGCTTGTCACAAATGGAAAAGTATATAACTCATTTTATTTTTAAAATAATTATCGTTCAATGACACTAAATATAAAAGAATCTATAAAATTTAAAAGATTCACAATGTTAATTATTTTGAAGTGTCTGCAAAAAATATAATCAACGTAAATAGTAAAGTTGATGATGGTTTTCTTGATATTGATTTATTTTTATTTTTATGAACTGTAATTCATTTGCGTAGTTTGGCACGGGTATCAAAAATATTTTGCGGTAATTTCCATTGTAAGGTTTACTATCTTCCTGCATAAAACATTTTTAAATTGTGTCTGACAGTGAGCATTTTATCTTTGACTCATTTAATTTTCCAACCTGTTTAAAAATAATGAAAATTAAAATTCCGTAATATTTTAGCCTACAGCTGCGTACAAACCAGGCGAGGGTCGTGGTGGTCCCCGATTTCCCCGGAACACGGGGGTGAGAGAGGCGAGTCTTCTCTTAGTTCGGGAGAAGGGTGGTAGGGCAGCTCTTTTGAGGGAGCCTCTCTACCTGGACAGGTGCGTCGTGGCTGCTGCTGATGGCGACTGGGATGATTACTTCGAGCTGCAAGAGATAGTTTCTAAGGACACGTTCATCTTCAAGGTAAATTAATGTATTATTTATATTAAAAGCACATTTTTCTAGACACGAGAAGTTTCCATATTTCATTAATTTAAATAATTGCTTCTATAAAGAGAGTAATTGTAACACATCAATTATAAATTTATGTTTGTGAGATCTGGAAATCCCCTCCCACCCATCCGATCCTAACCACGAATCCTGTCCTAGCCCTATCCTTCTATCCTAAATCTCTTCAAAAAAGAAAGGTATAGTAACTGAGTAAAAAGCAGTTTACGTAGAAAATATTCTGTTGAGATACCTCCATTAGGAGGCCATATGCTTCCACATTGGAAGCGGGAAAAAAATACATCGATTATGTCTCCACGGTGTGAAATAAATGAGTCGATAAATAACATACGCACCTAAGTCCACTATAAACTTTTTTTAAGATTTTGATGGCGATCGATTCTATGTAAGCAATGGAATATTTTGAGCTCAGAATAATCAAACAAAGGTCTATTTTTTTGGTTGAAAAGTTAGGTAGAACATTAAAGTTTTTTTCAAAAGTTTTTTTTTAAATATAACCCAAAAATTTTGTTGATTTATTGTAAAAGTATTGAAGTATTGTAAAAAATAGAATCTTCGCATTTTTCACAATGATTTTGATTCTTTTGCAATGGGTAAGACACTTTCTGCGATATTTGAAGATTTTTTTAAATATTAGCTCAAGAAAAATCGTTATAAACTAAAAATGCTAAGCGCGTATGAAATTTGTCAACTAAAATGTTAACCACCTCAATATAGATATGATTGATGTAAAAAATATGTAAGTGTATTTTTAATTTGGTATTAATATACGAAATAGATATTTGTTTGCCTACGAAATATCGGAAACAACTTAGAAATAAGAAAAGTATTTTTTACCAAATTGAATGTGAAAGAATTCATATTTGACTGTAGTAAACCTTATTAAAATATATTGGAATAAGTAAATTAAGTAGTTTATTTAAAAGGTCTGCAGTTAGCTGACTTTATACAAAAGAAATTTGATAAAAAAGAAAATTTACGCGTTACCCATATAAATAAGGTACCTACCTGAATCGATTTTCAACGAATTATTTTTCTGTTCTAATAATGGTACAGAATAAGAAGTTGGATAAAAACGTAGTTTCCTCTAAAGATACGTAATTATATTATACAATACGTTTTAAAATTTCATCTTAAAAGGCAAAATGCAATGCTTTGAACCCTATTTACGTCAAATACGTTTTATTATATCTATCTATCGTTGCGTGTGCACTACTAATCCAGACTAGATGATCTACCATCTTGAGCAAATGCAGCGGCAGCGGTGGTTTCTCACAGAAAACAATTTATTTTGTAAAATCGATTCAGAATCATATTTGAGTTTTCCTATCATGTTGCCACATAAGACCTACCGTCTGAATACTTAACAGCCAGAGTACGATAGAGATCGTATCTTATCGGAAAGCTGGCATCCACTAAATTAATTTAGAGAAAATATTTTGTTGTAGCGTCTTCTTCAAAAATATTGTAAAATAAAAAGTTTTATGTATTGAACATAATACATTATATTCTATTTTTTTCTTAATTAAATGAAGTTTCATGGGAAAAAAATTGATTGGAAGGCGGCTTTTCAGTAAAAAAATTCGAATGAAATTACGGCCTCTGTGGTCTAGTGGTAAAAGCTGTCTATCCTTACGTTCTGTTGGTGTATTGGCTCAATTCCTATAATATCAACATTAATATGATTTTTTTTTGATTGAGCATTTCATAACTTGGAGAAATGATATCTTTTCTCCTCGAGTAAATCTTGAGTGACGTGAAAATTCTCATAATCGATATATTTCCTACAAAGAAATTTGAACAAATGTTTTTTAATGTTTTATGCTTATGCTTTCAAAACTTTTCTTTGACAATACCTCAACAATATATTACATTTTTTAAGCCGTGACATTGAGTAAAAAAACATTTTGAAAGTTGCAAAACGACTTATTGGTTTGTAAAAGCTAGTTCAAAATAATGTTGGCCATTTTTTTCTTCCAAAATAAATGTCATGTACTCGTTCAACTATTGTCATTTTTGCAGATTAAATAAACTTATCTAAATGGCTAGAAGGTTTTTTTTCACTTGAATCAAGTGAATAGGGCAGTGTGTACGGCGAAATAAATAACAACAGTTGGAAAGTAGCATTTACCGAGCACTCCACGAACGCCTTGAGCTACGGTGAACGCAAGGCAATCGTTTTTCATGGTACAATGTTTGCCTATCCGTTTCGCTTCAAGGCGCTTGTTCGGTGATGCATTCTGGGAAACATTGTTCAAAACTGTATGTTATACAGAAAGTCCGATATTTGCTATTTTAGTAGTGTAACGAACATTCCTCACATATTTGTCTTACGTTATAATATTCAATAATAAAAAAACAAGTTTTTGTATACTTCCTTTAATATATTTGCCGAATACGCAGGATCACAGTATAATAATAAATAAATATATATTATTTTTTACCATTTTGGATTTCAATATGAAGCATTCACATAAAACTGACCGCACGATGTCATGGATAGGGTAAATAAAAAGAATATAGGTAGGAAAGAAGTTGTTGGCCAATGTCTACGCCGCGTTATTAGGATATGATAGAGATTGGATGGAGAGGTAGGAGAAAAAAGAGAGACATTTATGTAATTAGATACACTACTTTATGAATGTTATGATTCCCGAATTCAAGCAAGTGACTTCTCAATCGAGTGGGAAAACGCCCAGAAGCGTTAACCTCTCGCCTGTAAGACCGACAACAATGTGCCTGTAAGACCGACAACAACCTTATGGCCCGTTACAGATCTGCACGAAACCACATATTTAAACAATGCGCTAGTGTGTTTAAAAAATGAAAAGCAGAAAGGAAAAAATTGCGTTGAGATTTGCTCAGCCACTTAATTTATATTGATATTAAATATCATGTGTATTCATATATGTGTCACTTAGGATAGTAATGGTGTAACTCCAAAAATAACTAAAAATGAGTTTATACGTCAAACACGTTCAAAAGATGTTATTCTATTTGTGTAATAATGGTGCACCTCCATATATACTCCTTATTTCTTTAAAAAACTGTTTTTTGTTTTAATATTCCCATATTTAACGATATTTTTCCGAATAATAGTGAAGTACTTCCAATATCAGAATAAGAGTGAAGTGTCCGGACAGATTTCACTACTAAACTAACGTTTAAGTTATTCAGCTGATTGGCAAACAGTTATTAATGGTTGTTATTTGATCCTAAGAACATTTTACGAAACTTTGATTTTCTGAAAACTTTAAAACTGAAGTTACACCATTACTATTCTAAGTGACACATTTCAAGAATCTACCAAGGCGCGTTTATTGATAAAACATATCTATTCCCAATTATATCACAAATTATATATGAATGGGATGATTTGCATCAATTATAAATAATTGTGTATCCCCTTTTCCAGGCTGAGGATAGTGCCCGAACGAAGCAGTGGTGTCAGCAGCTGCAGTACCATTCCCAGGGTATGGGAGCATGGAGGAAGAGACGAAACGCTCTCGCCAACATCATGATCAACGGAATGATGACCAGAAATTGAGCTGGCTGTCATACGCGATGCGGCAATTACCAAAGACCCGAGTCCTGGATTTACTAGTGTGACTAAGAGAGTAAAAGAAAAAATGATCGCATTGCTCATATTTTGATTTTAGTACCCACAAAATTTTCAAATCACGGATACATTTTAACACACAGAATAAAACGTTGCGAACACAATTTTATTGTTTGCCTTGTAAAACAAGTGGTTGGAATAAGGTTTGGCTACAAGAATTGCGTTGAAAATTAAAATTGGCTTTATAGTGCAAATGGGTAAAATAAGGTTATGCCTGCAAGAATTGCGTTAAAAATTCTTTCTAATATTCTTTTACTTCAGAAATAAATAAATTCAAAAAACAGTACCCGAAAATATATTTCGTCATCTTTCCTTTTTTGTTGAGGCGGTAATTTAATAGTCATTTTTTTATAAATTTTCTTAAGTCGAGGACTACCTGTATAATAAATAAAGCAGATTTAATCTCGTATTACTCTTATTTCTTATGTATTAAAAAAAATCCTTGAGACAAAAGTGTCAAGCGCTTAAATAAAACTTTTCCAATTTAGGAGCATGTAATAATAATGATGAGTCATTACGCATGGCTAAGCGCGGCGATTTTTCCCTGTGCGATATGTTTTTCGCAGATTTTTGCGTGGGATTAACAAGGATCATTTGATATATGTGGTGTCCAGCAGAAGGTAGACTGCGAGACATGATAAATTACCTTCGCTGACATATTAAATATAATAATAAGCCATTAGGGTAGAGCCCACAGCATGCAAAACTCCACGCAGATTATAATAAAAAGAAAACTTTTGACCGTGGACATTTTTTTGGTTGTCTATCATCCATTAAAAAATAGATTATCCTTTGAAATGGATATGTATTTAAAAGCCTTTTACACCTCTTACTTCAAAGATGAAACCTTATTAGAAACTTTTTTTTGACAAAGTCTACTCCCAATGTGGAGCATAATTCACAACCTCCTAAGAGTAACCTCAACAGAAGTTGCTATGCGAAAACTGCTTGATACTCAGTCGCTGAAACTCTATTTTTCGGAGTGATCAAAGATACAAAGATAAGCGGTCAAATTATTTCTTATTTCAAACACTTTTGCAATTTTTTTAAATTTGTTTTGTTTTTTCAATTACGCAAAATTTTATGAAATACATTTAATTAGATCAAACAATATATATATATATATTATATACAATAAAAATATGTAACGGCGGACAGTATAAAAGAAAATCTCGGACATAAATATCAGTTCGAGTAGGGCGGAGCGGTTATATCTACAATCCTTCCTAAATCCCTTCTCGAATGTTTGGAGTCAGGACAATGCTTCCCAATTTTTTTTTGGGATAAGGGCGTTATCTAGTTTCTTTGTCGTTGCGCATTGTTTATCGATTTAATCATTCATATAGGAAAGACTACGTTGTGTGTGGAGTAGATAATAAAATAGACGCCTGAATACTCGAGTTGAGAAAAATATCCAATCTATAGGAGAGAGAAACAGCTATTATATAAACGAAAGTAAACTCAGACATAATTTTTACAAAAAAAATAAATTCAAAAAGAATGTTTAACTGAAAAGATTTTTTACCAAATATTTCATTATGTGTTTTAAGATTTATGCAATTATTTGTAATAAAGTATTTTATGATCAAGTTCAGGTTTGTAAACAGAACGTTTCGCTTCCGATTACTTACAGACCATTTCAAATTTAAATACTATTCTTTTTAAAAATTACTTCATTTATTGTCGTTGATTTAGTGATTTTAAAACGAGACAAATTTAATGTTTGAGATTAGCTTACTTGGCTAATGTCAAACATTAAAAAAAAATTTACGTCTAAATGTTAACAAAAAAACAAATTCAAGGTGTAATATGAATCTTATTGAAAATATCATTTTTAATGAGAGCTTTCTTTGATCAAAAAAATAATATAAATATTTTTTTAATTAAAAGCAAAATGCATCATGTCGACAATTTTATGGCAAAGAAAAATGCATTTATTTCTTACTAACGTTGCAATTACTGTAATAATGCAATAGCTATATTTCGCTTCCGATAGTTTTGCTATTTTTCATGTCCAAAAGTAATTGCGTTCTAACGAGAAACGCGAACTTTTCATCTAGCAAAATAATTTTCTATAACGACCCTTTGGCAATAATCGTTGATTGAAAAAGTTCCGCCATAAATATATCGCACAAACAAAAAGGGCAATATCTTTTTCCTTTTTCTAAAACTGATACTGTTAAATAAAATCAACATTCAATTTAAATCTTTCAGATTAACCGATAACGTAAAATTCCAATAATTAATTTAAATATTCATAAAACTCTATTCTAATAAAAATCGTTTTTTTTTTCTTCGAATTAATTTTCCATTTCTAGATAGCCGGAATAGGTAAATAGTTATTAGTAAACAAACATATCATGTTTTTACATAGTATCAATTCTTATATACGTAAACTCTCTAAGGAGGACTAACGCATATTTTCTTTCGGACATTTCATATTTATCGTCAAAATTGATCAAATAAAATAGAGCTTTCCCCGAAACAGCGAAAGGGCCGGCAGCGAAAACCAATACTCAATCGTTTTTGTGATACAGAGCTTCGCGAAGGCTTTCCCTCCCCTCGAAAGTTTAGTATCCCAGCCTTCGTACATTATATGAAGCATCTTTATTGACTAAGAAATTTTCCGAGTCATTTATTTATTGCCCAGCCAAGGGAAATGTAACATTCGGCGATTTTATTCCATGTATACTTACTTTCAGAATTACGTACGGTATATTGTAACTTTTTATTTGATGCGGCTAATCTTTTGAATAAATGTTTTATCATTATTTTAACCTTATCTGTCTCTGCCTTGATATGCAATTGAAAAATATTAAACTTTTAATTAAAGTAGGTATGTATTTATAATCTGATAAAGATTAACTTTAGACTGGCCTTAAATTCAATCTGGGTGATTTGATTATTTTGTTTTTCTTATTACAAATTATAATGGATTTAATGAGGAAGAGATTTTAAATAATGTTTACTTACAAATAATTCAATAGTAAATGATTTTTATGATAATTTATTCATACACTATGGCCATTTTCACACCGTTTTTTAATATTTAAAATGCCTGTGTTACCATTGTTTTTAATTAATATTTTAAAATAGATCATCGTGAGATTAATTAACAACCGGTTCTCTTAGATATAAACCTGTAATGAAGATATGTCATATAAAGCTACATGTATAGCGTACACAATGGAAAACTTTGTGGGTATTATGAACAAATTGAACACAAACAAAATGTTTTACAATCATAACCTAAAATGTTTTAAATCATTTTTTAATAAATATTCTTTATTCAGTCACACATTATTATGAACACACTATAAAGTCTGTACATATAATAATTATAAGAATGTATTTTGTAAAAAAATGTATGTCTTGTATTTATATATATGCTGTTTTGTTAAATATGTTGTAAATAGTTTTACAAAGGAAGGTTTGAAAGAAGATTGTTTTATTCTCATATTTCCTAAAACTTTCGAAATATTCGATAATCATTCGAATTTATATGTATATTTTATAAATATCATAATAATTTTACAATAAATACTTAGTTTTATTTTTCTTTTCAAAATGTTATATTTTTTTAAATGTTCATATACTTTTATTTAACGTTTTTAAAACAGCTTTAGTAAGATATATTTAGCTGTGATACAACATGGTGATGGGCTTAGATAAAAATAGTGGTAAATATTTAAAAAATAAAATTCAAAGATAATAAATAGTTTTTAAAATATTTCCTTTTTACAGTATTTATGTGATATAAGTGTGTTGATGAAAAAATAATAACTCTACTTTGTAAAATACTATGGTACATATTACTTTAACAACAATTTGCAAAAAGTGTTTTTCCTTATATCTTAAGTAGACTTCCATTATTCTATAAAAAAGATGTAATATAATTTATTAACAAAAAACAATAACGAAATCTTTCTGAATCCATTTTTTTGTTGATAATCCGTAGTTTATTTTCGTACTTTAGTTATAATTTCTTTCTATAAGGCACCTGCTTACATTTAAAAATATTGTTAGAACTAAAGTGTACAAGAGCCTATGAAAATGTAATTACTGTACGTAAATTAAAATTTTTGTTTTAAATATGAAATGAATATCTGGCTCTTTCAAGAAATTTTAGTAAATAAATTGTGAAAATGTTTCATCCTGTTTTTTAATTTACTTCTTTCAAATCAGAGAATATTACTTATAAAAGTTTTCTGAATTTTAAGACACAATTGATTAAAGTTCCAAAAACATGATGAGTGATAACCTAAAAACAAAATTCCAGATACCTGTAGTGGAACTACGCCCATTTTTGAAAACATCCCAGCATACCCTTTATTTTATAAAATAATAAAACACAATTTTAAATAATTTCAGAATGACGAAAATTTTACGTGCAAACCAATAAAGAATTAAAAAGTAACCCCCCCTTCGAATAACCCCTAGATCCCCTAGACATAATTATGATTACGAATCACATAAATATAATATGTCACGTCTGGCATATTAAATGGTTTTATACATAATTTTCCTTTATAAATTTCATTGTTCTTTATATGTTTCAATAGTATTACAGTAACAATACTTTTTTCCGTCGGCTCGCCATACAATTAAAATTTTCAATCCGACCCTTAGCTTAGAAAGTTTGAGGAATCATGGTTTATAAGAATGATTCAAGACACACGACTACCATTCTTTTCGTCTCTATTCAATAGGCATTCTTCGCCAGTGATATTAGTAAAATTGATTTATATTTTAATAGAAATAAAATCCATAACTAAATTATTTAAAACGTAAATGTATAAAATAAAAGCATATTTGCAAAATTCCTGGAAAAAAATAACATCCTGCAATTGTTATAGATATTATTTGACGAAATGGAATGTTTATTCAGATTAACTGAGCAATGATGAGACTTGGTGATATCATTACAAATACAAGGAAATTTTTAAAGCCATCTTTATTTTTACCAGAAGCACAATGAGTCGTAAAAAATATTGGTTCATTGTTTTTAAAATACATGATATCAATAGGTCAAATTGTTGTAAGTGACATCATATTGTGAAATAATAATATAAAATATGGCATCAGCCTAGAATAGACAGCCTAATAAATAGACAGCCAAGAATTCATAGAAAATGATTAACACGTTATCTTTTTATTTGAATTTTAATACAAACTAAAGAGCTTTTAAATATCAACGAAATTATTATGCATATTTGTGTGCAATTAGGTAATGGGAAAAATATGAATATCCACAAGAATAATGTAATATACTTGATAGCTTTTTCGGCATCACATTATCATCACAAGTCTTAGTATGTGTTCAATGAACAGAATTATGTGTTCAATCGATGTATGACTAGCTTTTAATTAGGTATATTCCCTTTTCATACGTAACTCAATACATTGCAATTTTTAATTTAATTTTATCGTACTAGAGTCCTACTAAAATAATGCAATCTCAATCAACATTGATAGGTCATCAAAAAGTAACTTTTTTGAATTATAATAATCAACTTTATATGGTGAAAATGTTTATACAAGCTGGTTGCCCTACTTCCATCCGTTATGTGTATGCAGCCGCTGTTTCGCGGCCGCCTTCCGTAACGCAATAACGATCAAGAAAAGGAACGAATTTACTACATATTTTTGGCCCGATGCAGCGCTGCACGGGACCGATCTTTTAACCACGCACTATTGTGCTTAAGAAAAGAAAAGATAGAAAGAAAAAAAAAGAAAATGTGGTTTTCTCAGCCACTTAGTTTAAGCGTTATTAAGTATCTTGTGAATCCGTATACTGAGAGTCCGCAGTAGCGCTAGAGTTTAATCTACTCTTCGTTGAATCTAAAGAGGAATCGAGAATATCCCGCTCTCCATATGATGTTGCAAATTTATCGAATGCCTCAAAGTTGGCCTTGGTTAAGATCAAGTCAGCGTGGCCTATTGGACCCGTATGAGGAGGAACCACAGCAAACAGCTCTACTCGTTCAGCATTCATCTCAGGGCAGTCCCACAGAACGTGATTAGCGTACTGATGATTGTATCCACAAGTGCAATTCGGCCTTTCAACCAACTTACCCAGCTCAAATAGTTTACCGTTGAACTTGCCATGGCCGTTTGTTATAAATGTTTAGCATTAAAATCTCATATCAGTTTTGTGTCGGTAAAGATTACTGTACTATAATTATCTCGTTATTATTATTTTTTTGGGCTGAACAACACCGTAATAAATGGAAATATTACATTTATTGTAAAATTAATAAAATGTTACAAATATGTTGCCGATTGTGTACAATCGTTTATGAATCACGCACGATAGTAGGCACGGTACTAAGGAGAGTGTTAGAATTGGCATCGGTTTAATAAAACAAGGAGACTTAAGTAAGCTTAATATTCCTCTATCCAGACTCAGACTGCTTCTTAACGTGCGTTAACCAGCTTCAGCTAAGTCGACAGCTTTAGACCTGGCAGGTCACAGCAGTTGAAAAACAGCGTGAAGAGCTCTCTATCTAACTCGGGATAGCTCCGGCCCTATTCAACGCGATGCAAAATGTCTGGGACTCGCGTTTGTAATCAGACTGAACTAAGTGCCACTTATTCAATGCATGCATTCTGACTGTACCAATGGCGGTTGCAAAACTACAAGGGTAAACACACAAAGACTTTCGAAAATGGATTCTGGCGGCGAATATGTACTGGGTAAGGTTGTTAAATTATTCAGGAATTCAGAGATACGAGAACAAGCCAACCGAGTCTCTATCTCGTCATGTTACGAAATTCTAACCGCCGACACCTGCTGTGGATTGACATAACATTATACTGAACATATCCACAGCAGCGTTAAGAGTTTTTAATTGACAGCCAGGAGTGTGTCAGGAGGTATAATCCAAGAGTCGGTTTCTTTACACAATTACTTGGACATAATGACAGTTTGTATTTTATAATGTTCGCAATAAAAAAAATCTTGAGCACTTGCTGCGGACGTTTCAAGTTAGCTTGAACCTCATCTACCTTTCTGCGAATGATTCACAGTATCTTTAGCTAAATAAGCTTCTATGACTAAGTATAAAAAAAATGACTGGCAAGCTACTTAATTTAATCTTGTAAGTGGAGCGCAGTTTCTATATAAGCTCGTAATAAGAAGAAAATATAGTGAAAAAGTTACGCAAACTATTGGAAATACTCTCTGATATCTATTGTCTCATAAAAGTGGCAAGCCTATAAAGATTTTTATGGATTTTTTAAATGAGATAACTAGATGATTATTTATTGAAATAAAGAATTTCCAAGGAGTGGAGAATTACAAGATATAGTTATTTGCTTATGTCAGCCATTCAACCTGATAATTTACCTAGTGTTTGGTTACAATTATAATATTAGTCACGTTTACTAACCCAATCGGTGAATCAAAGTTGTACGATCGTACCGAAAAATAAACAAGAGCTTTTAAATTCTTAGCAACAGGAAAACGGAAGCTTTCGTTAGTCAGATTATAGCGTTCTAAATTTATTCCTGTGTGACACTTTTAGCTTTCATATTTTATTTACTCTCGCGACATTTAACTTTCTTTAGCGTACATGTCAGCATACGTAAAATAATGGTAGTTAGTCAGAGTTTCATACTGTCACCCTTTAAGAGTGTTTCTTGGAAAATCTTTACGGGAACATTCTCCGGTTTCTTACGCACCATTACTGCGAGAACGGGGAGCTTAATATCCGACTTTACACCAGGCAATGTTAGGGCGCTTAGATTTAAGAAGAATGTGATATTAAAAACAGTATTTGTTGGATGTTTTTAACTGTTCTGTAATAAATATTTAAAGTATGAAATTAAAGAGTGAACTAATGACTTCTGTTTAATA
Organism: Himalopsyche phryganea; assembly: GCA_022494535.1. NCBI lineage: Eukaryota > Metazoa > Arthropoda > Insecta > Trichoptera > Rhyacophilidae > Himalopsyche > Himalopsyche phryganea. The sequence continues at coordinate 201,966 of JAGVSL010000183.1, read as the reverse complement.
ATAAAGACATTTGTATTTAGGTTAAGTTTGCAAAGTACTATTAAATATTTTACTTAGATTTACCTTATATATATTGAAGGTATTTTTGATGTCTTATATTAAATATAATGCATTCTGATTTCTGAATGGGGTTAAGATCTTTTTAATAGATTATATAAATTGTAGGGAAAAATCCTAATAACTTAAAACTAAAGAAACATCGACGATGACATGTGATCACAATGTATTGTTTTTTTCGAGTGATACGTCATGAAAATTATGAATTCATTTGAGATCAATAAATGTCGAGAATTTGCTTAATTTTACAGTATAAAAAATGTGTCTCATCGCAAGCTATATCTGCTTCTGGAGTCTACCACACAGCTAGTCCTTTATTTTTTTAGTATGAAAATAAAAGTACTGAAGAAAATGAAAGTGTAATATGAATTTTAAAACAGCGTTTGTTTCACAGAAGAATATTTTTATTCAATGTAACATTTCGTAATATAATAACTATGACACATAAAAAGGAACCCCGCCGAGTAATTTTGACATTGAGCGTGCGATATAATAAACGTAAATCTTGTTCGCCGTGTAAAAGGAGCAATGATATTATTGTGAGAGGTTTTCTTTTGCGCGCATGCCCGCGAAACGCCTACGCGCCAGAACGAAAGAAGCCGTTGGCATGACGACCAGACATAAATAAACAAAAGAGATAAAAAAATCGGACGCGGGTGATTTGGTCAGAAGAATTTTTCGGCGAAAGGTTCCAAGACAAAATCTCGACCCGTTATTTACTCAGAAAAGAATACAATAAATTACCATGAAAACAATTGAGCGTTCTCCGATGAATGCGTTTATTTATTTAGAATGAACTCAAATTAAGGAAGCAGCTTTAGTTTTTTTTACATGTTGAATCTGTTGAGAATCAGTTGACTTTAAGAACGGTACATTTTGTCACAGTTTGAATTATCAATAGTAAAAAATTTTTGATATCCAGGTGATAAAATATTTTTTTTTCCTGTCATTTCGGCAAATGAAAATGCCACGTAATTTTATTCAAAATAAACATTGCAAACGAAAAGTAATAACTGTGGTTTTAATAAAAACAATCCAACAAACTTTTGACAAATCAAATTTTAATATTAACATTACATACCATTATAAATTATTACTTCTATAAATTTAATGATTTTAGCTAAACCACTAGTTCTGTCCTAGCCCTATCCTTCTATCCCTACTCTCTTCGAAAAAGAGTGGTTGAGCAACTGAGTAACAAGCAGTTCTCGTAGAAAATTCTGTTAAGATACCTCCATTGGGAGCGGACATGGATTAAAAAAAAATATTACTTCTATAAATTTAATGATTTTAACCACTAAGTAATACACAGGCATTGTTATTATTATGATTTAATTATAAAAATAGTAGTAATTATAATCTATTGACTGATGTTAATTCTCAATTCTGATGAAAAAAAAACTATTCAGCGGTATTTTTTCTATTATGTTATGTATATGAGGATGAGAGGGGGAAAAAACACTGCTAGAAAACATCACTATATTCTCAAAGTGTGGAATGTAGGAAATATAGAAAGATATAATGAAGAAACTGTGGTATAATACCTATATCTCAAAAAATAAGACTGGTTTTAACTGTTACAACTTACAACTTAGTAGAAGTTGGAAATGCTCAAAATGTAATCAAAACCTTTGTTTTTAATAGAGTTTTATATACGAAACACAAAGATTAACATTATATTATATTTAACGTCAGAATTATAAAGAAATTAAATATTGATTGATTTGAAATCTTATTCATAATTATATGAAACCTTTATTCGGCAGGAACTTTTTGGAATTGATTGCATTTATTATTTTCATTAAATATTTGAATTTCAAAATTCAATTAAATGTTTAAGTGAATGTTTACAAAATTACTTCTGAAACAAAGAATTCTCTCAAGTAAAGAAATCTCTTGGTATGTTTACAAATTAGCCAATTTAGAGTACTACAGTAAAACACGCCTTTGTAAAAGCATCTCGAAACTGCCATAAAATTGAAACTTTTTGAAAAGTTTTATATAAACAGGGAAGAAGGGAATATATTGTTGTCTTAAATGTAACGGGCTCTGTAATACGTTTAAAGTGCCCCGCCTTTAGTGTGTCAGACAGCCCAAACTCTTATTTTTTTATTCTATTTTATCTTCAATGGGTTTGTCTTGTTGCCGTTTGAATTGAAGATTTATTCGAGTTTGACTCTAGGTCTCAGTCACAGAAATGCAACGATGAAGGGATTAGATATATATGAAAAGGGCCACGCGTGGTATAAACACGTATTTTATTCATACTTTTGTGCAGCAATTTTACCGATTTCATTTAGGTACTAATGACCGCGGTGACAGATTAATTATTTTTTGTGTTTATTTGGTAAATATCTTAATCAATTATTTGATCAGTAAATTAAATGAGTAGGATAGTAAATACGTCAACATGGAATAGTACGAGGGTAATTAAGAGATAATTGTAATAGTAGGGCGCTCTCGGGCACTCGTCTTATTTGACTGCGCTGGTCCATGAGTTTTAATCTTCGTACGGACAATTGCATTGATTGTTTCTTTCAATTCATTTATCTGTGATGTTGTACAATCCACTTTCATTCATTAAAAAAGCGCTCCGCAACCTTTTCTCACCCACGGCACACCAAAGTAATCACAAATATTACCCGGCACGCTACAAGCAAAAATACGTCTCGCCGCGCACCGGTGAGCCGCGGCTCACCGGTTGCACTGCATTAGATCGTAAAATCGGGGCAAAGCGAGAGCGATCAGCTTAATACTACTCCTCTCCCAGCCCTATTCTTACCTTTTCTAAAAAGAGTTAAAGGATTGAAGGACTTACACAAATTCTATTGAGATGCCTCATTAAAAGTATAAATGCTTCACATTGAGAGCGGCCTCGGTTGAAAAGAGTAAAAAGTATCAGCGGTACATCCAAAAGAATCAGTAAGTAGTCTATAATATATATAGCGACAAACAGTATTGACTAGTAAGTATGTATGTAGTCAGTTATTTATTTTGACGGTTTACCTAACCTTACCTAACTGAAATATTGCAAAAATATTTACTGGAAATTTATATTTCTTTTAGTGGCCGTTTTAAGTAGTTGCATACAGTTTTTGTTTTAACCGTGTATGGATTTAATTACTAATAAAATAATGAGTTGCCATGGTAAATATTAAAGTGGCCTTAAATAAAATGATGAGACTGTTGTTAAAAATTATAGAGCCATTAAATAAACTTGTTAAATAATTTTATACGGGCGCCACCGACTAAGTTTCGAAATTGACTCAAACTAGAAACTTTAGTACAGTTTATTTACTGCCGTTGGAAGAATGTATCGGGAATCGGGAGTCAAAATAAAGCTTTTTTGTAAAAGGGAAAAGCTTTATTTAGTCATATTTAATTATCATTTTTATATTATACTCTATAATAAAATGTAGTGTTACAAATGTTTTAATGGTGTAACAAGTTTCGTATCTATAATTAAAAGGTTTAATAAGCTTTTATTAAATATTACTTAACAAGGTTTTTTAATCGTTAATATGTGTTCGATTATGAATGATAATGAGTGCAAACGTGTACAATATTTGAATATTATTAAATTGTGAAGACAAAATGAGAACCTGCTTTCTACATTAAGCTTAAAAGGTGTTAGTATTGAACATAACAAAAAAATATTTTTATTTAATTAAAAATATATATTAATATGGTATTATGTATGAAGTCAAGCCCCAAGGAGGTTGGGTAGATTATAGTGTGTTAATCAGCCAACAAACAATATTATTTCACTATCTCTGAAAGATTACTACATTAGCTATTTTCAGAAGGTGGGAAAAGCGGTAAAATTTTATGATAACATTTAAGGATCAGTTTGATAAATGATTCGAAAATGTTGCACAAAAAAATAGAAACGGCATAAAAAATATGCAAATCATATATATTTAATATACACTGTAATATTATGAATAAATACATATTTGTGCTTGTTTATATTATTAGACCGTATCCCACCAATGTAACATTATTGTTGACATGGTCTCAGTCAAATCTCAGCGACCCGGCTTAATTTCGCTAACAGACCAGATGTAAGACTATGCGCGTTGGCGTTTCTTCGAGAGGTTGGTTATTCTACATCAAAATATTTAACTGTGGAATTGACAATAATTCAAAATTAAGTCAACCAAATGAAAATCCCACCGGTGTTTATTTTGATTTTCGTTGTATACGACTTTTTTGTTTTTTCTCGTATCTATCTATTTAAGTACTCTTATCTTCGTCTGATTCTACTAAATCTTTTCACAGACCAATGACTCAGCAATCCCTTTCCTACAATATAATTATTTCAACAAAGATCCATTTATATTCAACGTGCCAGACACATTATTTACAATGACAGGTGTGTTCTGTGACAAGTTGACTCCACCACCACACTTACACAGTCATATCAAATTTTAAGACTTTTTAATCACTTGAAATAATTAAGGTTTTCGCTCGAAGTCGCTCAAGACAGCTTGAAGATAAAAGACATACATAAACTTATACCTAAAAAATTTTAAATCGAACATTTGATAATTGGTATTTGAATTATAATTACACAATTTAAATGTATGTGGACAAAGAAAAAAAATGTACAGATATGTAAAGCAAATGAAAAAAAAAACAGAAATGCAGGTTATTTTATTTGATTATCATTTGAATTATATTCTACCGAGATTAACCCATTTGACATGAGCTTTAGCCAAATTAAATGAAACTGACGCCAGCATCTCAAATAATATAGTCAAGCTAGAGTACAACATACAGGACATTTACACAGGGGTGTTTAAAACGTGAAAACTGTTTTATGAGATTTATTTAAGCCCAGTGATACACAAACCACGGCCCATGAGCTTCATGCTGCTCAAAATAACAAGTGTAGGTGGTCGCCGACTTGTGTATCTTATTTGTTCCAGAAAATATTAAATGTATGAAAGTATAAAAACAATGTGAAAATAAACATTCTAAAGAGTATTTCCGACGGTTTTGGGAGTAACTTTGTGGAGATTTAATTTTAATCTGAAATTAAAATTGATAGCTTTCTTATCCCACTGGTTGTGACACTAAATGTAAAAATTGAAACATCTAAGAACTAACTATATATCAAGTTTATTTACTTCTAAGGACAACAATAACTCTAATTCTTAACTTAAAAATAAATGGTCGGGTGGGATTATTTCATTCTACTTCAGCATCGGAATGTTTTATTGAATATGAAAACATATCTGAACAAATGTCAATATATTAGTAGCAAAATGTAATCTGATTCGTCACTGACTGAGTGAAAAGAGATTGCAGTATATGACATGTTATTATTAAATTTAAAACATCAAAATGTATGTCTAGTATAGTTTAATGTATATCATATTTTATTAGAATATTTACTCCAAGCGGCCCGTGAACGATAAAATTAATGAATTGGCTATTCTGCCAAATAAGTTGTGCACCACTGATTTAAGTCATCTGAAAAATTACGCAATCGTTTTTATACCTATTTATTTGTGTGTAAAAAATATTATAAATAAGTAATACATGAAAATTGTAGTTTTCTCTCTATGAGAATCAATATAATTTGTACATTAGATTTTCGTTTTTGCGAGTTGTCAAGAATTTGTATTTTTACACAGCATATATAACATAAACATTTCAATTTCATTTTTTACGCTAGGCTAAATATATGATAGTAGTTATAGGTTGTATCACACCATTGACTCGATATTAACCACATAATAAAAAAAATGCGTCACCTAAACCTATTTTGTCCAAAAATAATAGGAGTAATTGGTCATAAAACTTCTCTTCCGTGGAATTGTTATCATTGATAGCTCTTAATTAAAAAGATAGTATTACGTACACCAAACACAAACAAATAATATAAAGACTCCCCACTGTTTAAATTCAATTTTATTTTTGATCCATTCATTTTAATATGGTAATGCACACCTAAAAGAGTTGTCATGTTTTGGTTTGTGTGAAACTTTTCTATTGTTTGGGGGCGTGGTATTTTTATGGCCCTATTCAAAAATGCATATTGCCAACGAGATACCGGAACAAAGGTTTAAATTATTAATTCATTCGTTTTTTAATAGTTTTGTGAATGAAGCGTGTTTTTTTAGCGTATTATACAAATAAAGTATGGTTCACTTCCACCAAAAGAGGTAAACGTAACTTTAAAATGTGTGTATCAAATAATTATAATTATTGTGGAGAGACACTGTAATCATTGTAGTGATTGATGATAATCAGTCAACATTTCAAAACCAATGAAGATTTCATTCTCGACGGCTTTAATTAAACTCTGAGAAAATATTATAGTGACATTTGACGTTACTAAAGTTAGCAAACTATCTCAAATGCAAACATCAGATGAATAAAAAAATCATAAAAAATTGTCTAAAACGCCTTAAACGTGAAACGTAAACGTAATTAAAAGTAAATATTTGAAACGATTATAACATATATTGCGCCATACGATAAACAGCAGTATTTAGCTAAATCGAACATTCAATTAGAATTGCTGCATAAAATATGGTTAAATCTCCAAATTATAACAAAAGATAGAATATTTATTTTATATACCAAAACAGCGACCGCGATAATAATTGAAAATCAATTATTATTGAATAAAAAACTATGCACATTTTTAAATCATAAACTATTTGAATAATTTTTAGAATATTAATAAATGTATCAAAAGACGAACAAAATAATAAATTACAGATACAATCTAAACTTTGTAATTGAAATTGAATAAAATTACTCTTTGTTTTTTTTTAAAGATCCTTGATTATAATAAACTAATATATTTATAATTGTTAACAATCCACTCTTATTTTAAACTCCACAAATGCTGCTTCCTGCGAGTGTTCTTACAAACACTTAATTATTAAGAAATTAATATTTTCATAAAATGATTAAATTTATGCTCACAATCACTTTTAATACTACGAAATTACTTGCGTTATTTAAAATATTATTTTTTATAATTATAATGTGTGGATTTCAAATCCTCAATGATTGTTCCAATATTAAACAATTTGAGGTTGTCAGTATTATGAAGAATAAACAGAATTTATTTCAGAATAAATGTTTATTTAGGGTTTTCATTCACTTATTATGAAGGATATCACTGCCGGGCCGGTATCAAAAAGTATGCTCCTTATGCGTCGTTTGTTGGTTTATTTTTAAATATTCATACAAATGATAAAGAATATGAAATAACGAAGAAGCTGAGAGTTATAGAGTAATTTCCATGCGTTGATATACATTATGAAGCTTTAATAAATTGTTGCGTAGACTTAAAATATATATTAAAAAAACTTAAGTTTGTATTATAACATACTTGCCGTCATACACCGGTAACTACTTCAAATAATTTGTAAGGATAATATCCAGTAGCACGATAGTAGTTATTGCCCTTTTTGGCTGAGCATTCTTACTCTTAGTAATGAGGAGCGGTTATCTAATATTTATTTTTTTGAAGATATACTGAATCTTCTATAGTACGCCATATTTATTTCAAATCGTTTAAAAGTTAATTTTTACTCGTTCATCGAATGGATAATTTTTATATAAATAATAATTCTCCATGTTACTGATAATCTTCTCCAGATATAAAATATTTCGCCCCATGCTAGTCTTCTATCACAGTGCTTCCCAAACTTTTTCATGTCACGGCGCCCTAAATCTGAAAAAAAGATTGCGAACCCCTGAAAAAAACATATATTTATTATAAAAAATAATATTGGTTCTGCCATGTGATCAAGTATAACCTTGTTTTTGGGTCGAGAGTGATATCTTATTTGCTGTGAGAAACTTATTCAAACATGAAAACATCTCAGTGCATCCTTGACTAATACCTTTTGACCACGAAGTAACCTTTTGTTGGAAAGCTGAAGTTTTATATTCATGATCAAAATATAGCTTTCTTTTACCTGAAGTGAAAGATTTAATTTATTGACTGCCAAAAAATCTGCCAAACAAGATGCAAAACACACCCACTTCTGATCGCGAAAGAAAGAAGAGATCTCTGGTTTTTTTCCAAAAAGAAAAAGACGTTCGCCTTTCGTCATAAAGGATAAATATTCAAAAATAAATATTTGTACTTTCTACTGAAAATTTTTGCGGACCCCAGTTTGGGAAGCACTTTTCTAGCCCAGTGTATTATTATATATTATTTTAAAACGATATATGTATTAATATCCAAATGCATGGATGTCTGTGATATTGCATATCTCCTCACCCACCCCCTATCAAATACTGAAATCGAGAAGTAGAGAGGACGCCAACAGCTAACTCCATCATTCTTTTCTTTTCCTCTCTAAGCAGAAGGGTTAATCAATAGATTTAGAACTGGTTGTCTATTTAGACGCTGTACCAAATGTTCACAATGTTCCGCGTCAAGAGCGCTTATAGTTGGGAAAAAAATGCTTTATTGTAATCTCCTAGAAAATAATCTAAACTATAAAATATATGAAGTAATGTAAGAGGTGATGTCTATAAATCATAAATATTTTTTACAGAGATCATGTTTTATGAATTATCCTAAAGAATAATGTGATAACACCATTTTGAAACCTGTTGTTCCCTAAGGTAACATGTTATCATAATACACTTACGAGCAATAGTCTATCTGCCCTTTATGTCAGGTGAGGTTAAGGGTGTACGTCGTAACGGATATTTTAATAAATTATTACACATTTAATAACAATAATGATGCCACGCAACTCTCATTCAGGTGTCAATAAGCCTGAAGCAAAATGAAGAAATGGTTTTCTTATATTTTATACATATTATTTATTAGTTTTATACTCGGACTATAATAGTTTTGGGATGCGTTAACACATATGAAATATGAAAATAATTCAATATTTTCTTAAATATTGATAAGGCATTTTTTATGAATGTTAATTTAAAACATATAAACCGTTTAAAAAATATGGTTACGTATTTAGAGTGGTCGGCGTCGTTGACTTTTGGTTATTTTGTTCACAGGATTGAATCCCATTACTGAGATTTTGTCAGCGTCCGTGGCGCAGTTGGTAGCGTCGTTGGCTACGGTTACGGATGTCTCGGGTTCAATTCCCGGTGCGGACAGTTTCATAAATTCAATGGAATAAGGATTTCTGTTCGTAGTAATGAATGTTTGTGATGTCTGAAACTCCTCTCCCACCCATCCGATCCTCAAAAAAGGGGCGTAGCGAGAACGGTTTGCTAATCACTAATCTTGTCCTAGCCCTATCATTCTATCCTTACTGTCTCCGAAAAAGAGAGGTTGAGTGACTCAATAACAAGCATTTTTCGTAGAAAAACTCTTGTTGAAATAATATGATACACATTAGGAACAGACATGGTTACAAAAAAACGTCTTTTTCCTAAATCGTTGATTAAATCTTATCCTAATTTTAATTTAATAAGTGGTACAAACCAATTCAATCAAACAAAAAAGCCAGTGCATTGATTTTAATGCCAGATGCATTTACGAGGTTGACCAAGTATGTTGACAAACATGCCTCAGGTGGAAGAAAAAAACTTATTTCGTCTGTAGCACAAAAAAAAACAAAAAAACTCTATATTGTTAGGCCGGGTATGAATAACTGATAAGGGAGATCTACAAATATATCCCATAACTTATGTTTAAACGAACTCTGAGGAGTTTCCTTTCAACACACTCCTTGTAAAGTCTACAACAGAGTGCCCATAAACTCAGATTCAAAGTACGAGGCACATACTTATTTCGTTTTATGGAAAGCATGTTGTTTTTCTAGCAATTTCTTTGTCTTCAAGAAAGAAGCACACAATTTTTTCTTCTTATTATGGGTGGTTATTATTTGACGTTTAGAAACAATTGTATGATTGATTCTCAACGAAGGCAATCCAACGACGAGACCGAACTGGTCCCGCAGTCAAGCGGTTTATGCATTTGAGCTTTCGTCACAATCGGTTGCGCGTTCAAGCATTCGAATACATGAATGGAATCTTTTTTAATCAATTTATTGATTTGTTTCAGAGTAAAAAAGAAAGGGCGAGCGATTGTCTAATTACTTGTAATTTTCTAGCCCTATCCTTCATTCCTAATCCCACACAAAGAAAAGGGCTGAGTGCCTGGCTTTAAAGCGATTCTTATTAAGCAATTTCTAATGAGATGGTTCATTGAAGAGGCCATATTATCCGAGAGTAAAATTCTGTCATGAAATCAACAACATTGGATCGAAAATAACGTTAGATAAGTAGGTTATCACATGTCATTATAAATAACAAAAGTAATAAGCCTTCAAAGCCGAAATGTATATTTATGTTGCTTTTTTTTTAATATAGTAAATGTCCGTTGTGTCAAATAGACATTCGTAGTGCTAAATCGATTTGATGAATCAATCACTTTGACCGAACACAAAATTGATATTTCAAATACTGAATCCATATCAAGTTAAATTACAATACAAAGTAATGTAAATTTGGGTTTAATAATCCTTTATGTTTAATAGATAAATTTGGGCTTAAGCTATTAGCCTGCAAAGCTTTAATCAAAAAACCAATCAACGGAGCACAACTGCGATTGATTCAAACAATAAACTATCCTAATTGGAAACCGTACAACACGCTGTAAAATAAATCTGTTTCTAGTTTAGTACATTGCTTTCCATATGAAACGATAGTCGCTGAATAAATGATTCAATTTTAATTGCGTTATTTTATTATATACTTTGCTGTAATCTGGGAATCAAAAAATGAACAAAGCAGAACGCATAGCTAAACTATCAGGAATGGGCAAATTAATACTTGGCCCCAGTGACGAATAATTGAATATTAAATATTTCCTAAATTCTTCCAGGTGATTTTAACTCTTCCGTACTCATGGTGTAACAATGAGTTACTTCCGGCATTTAAACCTTTAAATTATCTGTGAAATAGGTCTTACAAAAAATAGAAAATTTTTTCTATTTGTAAATAAAATAGTTCAACATATAATTAAAAATACATTATAGTTTACGTCTTCTTTGTACAATTAATCATAATTTGAAAAGCTCGTCAATTTTACCATCGAAAAATATGAAGTTATAGTGTAGTATTAATTATAGTATAAAAACAATTAGAATAGTGTAGCAACAATCCGAGATGCATGACGTACCGTATGCAACCATTTTTTTCAAACGGCACCATGATACATCTCGAGCTTGTTCTTCTATGAAGAATTTCGATTTTTGCATCATTCCATAATTGTGCATAGTTTGATATGTATTTCAGGTTTTACAAACAAAATATGATGTAAAATAATTACTTAGTACTACATAAAACCATATTTCACTTTTTGAAATTGTCATTTCGCGTTGTAAATGTGTTTAAATATATGACAAAAAATGAAATGCGAAAAACGATATGTGACTGTATGATATCCGAAGGGAGGACTACTAGTTAACTCATCGCTCTAGAATGATAATTTCAGACATCACAGACATCCCTGAATGGGTTTATTGAGATTCAAGCCCGTGGACAACTCAAGCGAAGAGCACGATACTAATAACTCGACTAAAGGTCCAGCATCAAAATTCCTTTGAAAAATAGATATTATTTGGCATTTTCAAAAAACCAATACAAAAGTAACGATCTGTCTACAATTTTAATTTAAAATTTAGAAGGTTTACAAAATAAATTTTAAATTGTATATTCATGTGTGAATCACCTTCAAGTTTAAATTTAATGTCACACAGAATATTCAAGAGTCAATTTAAATCTTTTGTATATGGCAGTTAAGTGACAATAGTTAGAGAATGACATTATGATGACCGATTTGATATGTTTGTATTGCTAAATTATATCATGTACGATGAGCAAATAAGTCATGTAAAATACGCCTTTGCTTTGACTTGATTGGCATTCATTACATGATAAAATGAACCAGTATTAATTCGTAATTGCAAGTTCTTCACGAAACAAAAGATTCGGAGATAATTGTTCATGCACCAAGAACATTGGTAATAATGTTATGAATCATCGTTAATGACCCAGAAACTTAAATGAGATATCACTTTATTACGTGGATTCTACTTGGGTGCAGTCAATTGATAAGATCATTGTAATACCAAGAAAGGAAAAGGGTACCTATTTAGTATGTACGTATTCAAACTATTGAATAAGCGCCACAGTCGGTATAGTTTCTTTTATATAAACAGGATATTGAGTCAGCTGTTCACAATAGATGAACTAATTTAAATGTTGTATTGATATGCTGATTTCATGCTATAATTATTTTTGGCCAGCCTATAATAAATACCAAGAAGTAGGCAAATAATGTGAATTAATAAGTAATAAACGTCTTTTTGATGACTAAGTTAGGTGTTCTGTTCGGAAATCAATAACAGCTTTTATTAAACGGTTTGTTTGGACTACGAATAAAATCTGTTTGATTTATATTGATACATAAAATATTTATAAAGCATAACTATGCATTGGAATAGCTTTATTTACGTTAATAAAATCATGCAAAATCTGATAAATGAGAAGTAAGTGTGGGAAGTAGAGGTCTGCAAGGGCCGAAATTTTGTAAAATTGCCCGGTCCGAGCCCGTTATCTTCAGACCCGGCCCGGCATGTGACAATATCACACTTGCTACCCGAACCCGACCGAAAGCCCAGATTTATTTTGCTCAGCCTGACAAAAGCCCGATTTTTTTCAATATAGAAATTCATTTATACTTTTCAAATAATACATCATACTGTTTCCACATTTTCAACAATATTCATAACACAAGTAAAGTACATCATTGAAGTTATGAATGGTATTACTTTATGGCTGACTCATAGCCCGAACATGGTCCGAAATATTTTTTGAAAAATTAAATTCCTTACCCCGGCCTGACCAAAGCTTGAATCTAAATTCTACATTGCTTTTACCGACCCAAATCTGCTCCACGGGCCGGGCCGGGCAGGGTAAAGGCCCGTGGGCCAAGCCCGGGCCCGTACAGACCTCTAGTGGGAAGATAAAATAGTTCGACTATGTTGACACAAAGTTTGCATTTGTTGACTAGCGGAAAGGGCTTGACCCTAGCGATCAGATGGGTCTGTATCAAATACTGATTTTTCAAACTAAAATTGGAGTAATGGAAATTGGGTTTTGTGGTGTATTTTCTGAGTCAATCTCCGTGTAAACTCTTTATAACCAGGTCTTATAACCATGTTTGATGTTTAATGGTATTGTGTATTCGTTCACAAATTTGGAATCTCCGTGTAAACTCTTTAATAAATTGATCGATTTTGGAATTGTGTTCAAAGCATGGGTGTTTGTGATTTTAACACTCCCTTAATCCATGCAGTTCTGAGAGCTAGGAGAGTACGAGCGATTAGTTAACAACAAGTTCTCGAAAGTCAACTTTAGTTGTGATGATCGATTATGAGTCCATGGGAGCGGACATACATATTTAAGTCGTGAATGATGAAAACTTGAAAATGAAAAGAGTACCTAATAGTTTATACACGCTATTTAAATAGAACCATTGAATTACTAAATTTGATGTATGCTTTATTACGAGGAATATAAAATATCGTTGGTAAAGCGTGTTGTGGGCGGTTTGGTTCTAGAAATCGGTGAATTTATGGATGTATTTTCTATTATTAATACACATATGTTCCATCGAAAAATTGATATTTATTTGTACATTCTCGCTATATGGTTTATTTATACAAATTTGTACAATAATATTGACCTAAGAGAATCATGTCTTACTTAAAATGAATGTAAATTCTAGGTTTCGTATTTTAAATATATATTTATATTACGTAATTCTTAATTGAATTCAAATGAAATTCCACGATTTTATATCAAGTGAGAGTAGTTAGGTATTATATAATAATTCACTATGACTATAACATAACTAGTATAATGTTTTAGGTATGAAAAGCAATTTTTTTTGTGGATCTTTTATGGGCTCCTAATGGAAAGTTTCAACCACAAAACGTTTATCGACAACTGGTTTTAAGTCAGTCGCATAACGTTTTTTTCAGAGATGAAAATAGGATGGAATAATAAAAGAACAAGTATTTAGTTTATCGCTGTCCTAACACCTCGTTTTTAGGATTGATAAGAAGGCCGGTTGGCAGGAGTAAAAATATGCTTCAGAAAAAAATCCTATCCAGATAAATGTAGTTTATTAAATAAGTATAGTTTAATTTAATGTCAATTTGTTTAATAAGAAAACGGAAAATGGCCAATTATAAAATAGAATGCAGAAATAAGTAAATTAAAAAACAATATATTTTGTACTAAAAGTGAAAAAAATGGTCTTACGTAGCGTGAGAAGAAATTAATGCAAGTTATTTTTTTGAATCGTTTATTTTATTTTGCTTGCATGATTTCAAATACTCAGATAAGAATGTCAAATATTATGAACTCTGAAAAAGGTCAAGATAAGAGTAAATTAATCTAATCTGTTGATTATCACTGGTACTTATGATAACTATTTACTATAAAAAGCGCCTTCAATGATTGATGCATGTTTGAATTTTGTTTTAAATCATTACTGACTATTGAATAAAGACACTTCATAGAAGTTTCTTTCTTAAAAAAGAAGTTTTATAGTTGCTTAACAGTTATTTCACTGTCAATATATTTTTAAATAATCGAGCCTATATTGCGATAAAGTATTTGCTTGTCACAATTCAAGATGATTGATGTTAGAAAACAATGCGTAATTACCGTTTTATTGTTCCGTGTTTATTATTTGTATTTGTTGTAGAAAACTTTCTTTTTCATCGATAAAATATGCCAGGTTTTTTTTCATTTTAATTACTTAAGTTTCTTTTGTCGACTTATCATCGAGTGGAATTATTTTCGGTGTTCGATTCGTAGTGTTATAATTAGTATGAAAGTAAGACGTCTATAATTAGTATGAAAGTAAAATGTCTATAAGTGCAATGTGACAAGTAAGACATTCTACGTAATGAAGACTCTTAAGAATGCCGATACGTAGTTTTAAAAAAACACATTAATAAATTAGTAAAATTCCACAGAATATGGAGAAAAATACACCTTATTCAAGTATTCCGAAATAAATTCATTGATTTGGTTAAATAAAGCTCCTCTTCAGGTAAAAGAAGGATCATACAGCTGTTACGGGTCCTTTGTAGATAACTGGAGGGTGTTAAATGGAAAAAAAATACAATAGAATCACAAAGAAAGATGTGCTTCCAAGAGTTTTAAATACGTGTATTTAGTTATTTGGCAGTACATATTAATAAGAAAAAAAAACATTTCAATTACTTTAATTAAAATCATTTCTGTACAATCATTACTGTAAGCCTGAACATTTATATTGCCAAATACGTAAATAAGTGATGGACAACCTCTTTACTACGACGATCAAAAAGTTTGCTTTCGACAAAGCGCATTATAGGTATTTCAATTTTGATGGTTGAGTGAATAGGGAGTTGAATGTAAAATAAAAACACTCATAAATCAAGTTGGAGTGCAGCCATACATTGCCGTGATTGGTCGCTTTACTCTAGTTCTGGGAAAATTACGGCCATAAGTTATTTATCATTAGAGAATCATTCTTTTTTATGCTGTTATTCCTTTTTCAAGATAATAAATGACCTATATCTAAAATATAGTATCAAAGTTGTTTTGAATTCTCAATGTGGCTGTTCATTCAGTACCAGACCTGCTCTACTCCAACAGATCAACAGCAGAAAAAGAGGACAGCAACATCAATGTCTGCTTCGATCTTTATATAATAGCTTATCACTGGAAAATTGTCACAGTTTTGTATTTGATTACTTATTTTTATTAGATGTCATACAGTTCCGAAATATATATATACAAAAACTTATGATTGTGGAAGTCGAAAGACACCTCTTGCTTGTTGCTTACGAATTGTCGGACTATGTCATCTAGTGGTAAAAGCTGTAATATAGCAATCAGAGTGGTCTAGGTTCAAGTTGCAGAAAAATTTATATGTTTCAATTTGATATTTGAGATTATGGGCTTGGGTGTTGTGGTGTCTTTTCTTCTCATATTGACGAAGAGTTGATATTTATCAAGTATGATTTAATTTTTTTGAAATATCTGGCAACTTGGCTGTTATTGATTATAATTTTAAATATAAGGATAAAAAGACAATACATAAAATAATGACAACTATTCAAATAGATTATTGATGAGCACAACGGAACTACGATAGGTCGTGTCAAATAAATAATCAGAATTAAAATGCAGTGTTCGTAAATTAAACGTGAAAAAATACCTTCAAAGGATTGCGCAAAAATAGTGAATTAAGAAACATTAAACGCCTTCGGATGTAAATAATTGTTCGGTGGAGAATTCACGATTGGTTGTACTGGGATTTTTTTTGAATACAAATTGTTGCTAATGTGAAAAATGCCCACTTAAAAAAAGATAAATGCTCTGTCAGGTTAAAAGTTGGCGCCCTGGAAAAAACGACTGAACATATAATAAGTCGGAGCCTAAGAAGAAGTGCGTCACCGTAATAATAGTAATATTATCTTCCATAGTACACTACCCACAATTTTTATCTTGTCAAATTTTGAACTTAAAAGAAAATTTAAGTCTGTAAGAACATTAGATTTTTCATTACGTTTTTTGTAATATAATTAAATACGTTAAAGTACTGACAAAACATCAATAAAGACTTAATTTTTCTTTTTGTATTCCGTGCCAATTCCATAAGACACAACTCATTGAAAAAAATTATGATATTCAACATTGAGTCTATAAGTTTATAATAGAATAATCGCAACATATTTGAGAGGGCATTTTCAAAAAATAAAAATGCTAGGTTTCGACGCGAAACCACCTTTCATATAAAGTCGTATTTTATACAGATTTCATTTTAATAAAATAAAAAAGTTATATACTTGGTGCTTCTTATTTGATTTAAAAAATTTTCTAGGAATGAACAGGGAGGGTTTGTAACTCGGATAAATAATAAATTACTACAAAAAGAGAGGGTAGTCTCAAGAGAAATAAATTTAAGAGGAGGCTGACACCCGTTTTATTTGATCAATATTTAATTTTAATATAACCTCTTTGTCCGTTACAATATATTTTCCCCATTTCCATTTACTGACAGTAACTTAACTTATAATTAAAGTTAACAAAAAATTAGTTCAACATTTTTATTTACTAAGAAATCAAGTTTGAGTATTAAGATATTTCTAGATGTCTACCTATAAATCAGAGGTGTGTTGAATGGCTTTTAAAAATAAAATAAACAAAAGGGTGGTAGAATTTAATATTCTTAAAATGTATTCATGTAGTGCACATTGAATATGCAATGAGAAGATGCAAAAAGGTGGCCTTGCTATGGAGATGAAATTTAGGGTCAAAGCCCTTTTCAATATGAGGGAAAGAGAGAAAGGTAAGTAAGTATGCATAGGTATATCTTTTGGGCATCGCCTTCTTACAAATTGATACAAGCTCCATTACGAGCGTGAACGAAAGGATGTTCAGATTTTGACCTCGCGCATGTTAAACTGCTAAGTATTTTTATAATGTTGAAACGCTTCTTTAAATATTGTGTGATTCAAACTAATACAAATAAAACTAATACTTTCACTTTTAATTTTCACAAACAGTTTTTAAAGCTATATCACATAACTATATTTTAAAAACTCAAGTTGTTGACTTTAAATACTTAACATTATACTGCTGACTAAGAGTATAAAGTAGCTAAGTCCATTACAGTTTTTTTTTTAATTTATGATGGATAACTTTCATCTTCTGAGTCGGGGCACATTTTAATTCGATGTAATTATAATGGGAAACAATGCATAAAACAACTGTAAAAAAATATTTGTCACAATTTATATTTCTGGTTTTAACAAAGCTCGCGTTGTTACACCTACCAGTTTAGATTATTTGTGAAACTAAAAGTTCATAGAAAGAAATGAATTTATTAAAAATTTAGACATACCGCTTATCAATATTACCTGAAATTAATATTTTATAATGAGAATTCAACAGTTTCATTAGAATAGAAAATATATATATTCCATAGAGCAGTGCTCCGTAACCAGTGTGCCGCGGCGCAGTGCTTCAAAAATGAGAAAAAATCTAGTATTTTATATTATAAAAAACGTATTATGAAATCAAGATCCTTAAATCTCTAATTTTTTTGGTAAAAAATATCAATCCCGATTGTTTCAGACAGAAATATGTTAGCTGCCCGAGCAAAGTTTTGTTATGATTGTTTATTTTACCAACAGAAAGATTATTTTATATTTGCTGTACAAAACAACGGACAATTCTGTCTAACACTCAGTTAAGCTTATAGCTAATTTTTAATAGTTAAGCTTACTTCAAATGCTATGTTCTTTATGCTTTATTTACATATTAATTTTTAATTTTAATTCTTCCATCACTTTGGAAGTGTGAAAGGGTATTTTATGGGCTTTTATTAAAAAAATATATAAGCCACTATTTCAAATTCATCAAATAAAAATAAATTTATAAATTGTAAGTTTTTTCATGAAATTTACACATTTTGGCTTGTAGTGTGCCTCGCATTATTTATGAGTACTTAGGTGTGCCGTGGATGAGAAAAGGTTGCGGAGTACTGCCATAGAGTATGGAACAGTAAATGGGAATATCGCTCAACATTAAGTCAGACACCAAGGAAAGTTCCTCTCCAAATGGAAGTCAAATGGATAATGGATATTTGGACGGTGATCACGCTGTTAAGGAATATGAAGATGGCTGGAGGAGCAAGTTTAATGAAATAAAGCTGCAGAAAATACAGATGGTGCCATTTCAGTAATTAGGTTTTCTTGGGATGAATCACCCTCCATTCATCTGACCGTGATCTCAAAATCTAGGTGTTAAAACAAACACTGATTTTGCCTTGAGTTAGATATTGAAAAAAAAAACACAATAATTAGACGCAAATTATGATTTAATAATTCATTTGTTGACATGTATGTTGGATGAAAGTAAGTAATTAATAAGAGATCCATAATAATGGTGATTGATTGTGTTGGTGCAAATAAACTGGTTTGATAATAATATTGTAACTCCCTTTAAGTTTGAAAATATTTTCTCGTTAACTCCGAGATCCCCATTTTCGACATTTATGAAATATCAGTTTATTGACGAATTTATTGGACGTAATTGCATGCTTGATCAAGTTGTAAAGTGCTTCTTTCAATATAAGTTTTGTGATTCAATTTTTATAAAAATTTACAAAAGTTGAGCTATTACTTAAGTGTTTTGTGCTTTAATTTTGTTACATATTAATACAGTTAGCGCGTAGTACTAAGGTTTTTAATCATGTTGAGTGGAATATTCCTTTGAAAAGTAATTGTGAACACGAAAGTCTTATACCGATATAAACATAAAAATTTATTAATATATTTATACAGATCAGTCAACTTTGACTACAAACTTTGTATCTGTATGTCATTAAATTTGGAAACAAAAGTAATGACATATAGGTACAACACAAGTTTCGCGCAGTAATAACTACAGTGAACGAACCAACACAGCATCCATGAAATGTGTTCATAATTGTTAACTTTATATTCACCCTGATGGTCTAAGATGAATGAAAGATATTTGAAATTGTGCCAACCAGAAATTTTTATTATTTATAAAATCATTAATATCGACTGTCATAACTGGTTGAAAATCGAAATCACAAGTAACAAAATAAATATTATCTGATTGTATAACGGTTAAAACGTTAATTTTGAGTAAATTCATCTCACCATCTTTGTGAATGTATCCAGTATGTAGTTGGTGAAAAGGATTCTTTAGTGAGTCCACAGAGAAGGAGAACCGTTGTATTAAGCCTTTCCGATGAAATCTGGAGGAGGACACAGGTCGGTTTGATATATTTTTATAGTACCATCCAAGAAGACCCACTTTTTCTACGTTATTTTTTATAATTAAATTTTTTGAAATATTATCAATAAATAATGTCTTTTCAAGCAATGTCCGCTCATGAGTTATTAGATATGGACTTATACTTAAACAGTACCAGCTGTAAGTTATTTATCCTCGCATTTTTAGATGAAAATAATGGGTTATATTTTGAGATATGAAAAGAAAAAAGAATTTTATAAATTGACGCTCTCAAATTTTTAGACTCATAAATCTACAAATAAAGAAGTCGTAATTATT
This sequence comes from Himalopsyche phryganea, assembly GCA_022494535.1. Classification (NCBI taxonomy): domain Eukaryota; kingdom Metazoa; phylum Arthropoda; class Insecta; order Trichoptera; family Rhyacophilidae; genus Himalopsyche; species Himalopsyche phryganea. The sequence continues at coordinate 181,767 of JAGVSL010000183.1, read as the reverse complement.
ATTTTAAACTAAGCTCAATGACAATCATCAAGAAACGCAAGTTCAACATCTAAACAGGGTTTAGGTAAAATGTATGCACGCAAATAATTAATAAATAAATAATGTTGAATGTCCGTCGCATTTTGAAGCGCTTGTTATTAGATGGGATTTTTATTTCCAACTAGTGAGTACCTGGCATGCGTTGCAATGCCACTCAAAGAAAGAAAGAGTTTTTTAATGCTGTTTGTTGAACTGCTTTTGAATTAGAGGTCTAAACGGACTGAGATTTCGTAAAATTATCCGGTCCGAGCCAGTTATCTGCAGGCCCGGCCCGACTCTCAATATCACACTTGTTACCCGAACCCGAACCAAAGTCCAGATTTATTTTTCTCATCCCGAAAAAAGCCCAATTTTTTTTAACTTTTCAAACAGTATGTATATGTTATAGTTTCCATATTTCCAACGATATTCATAGCACATGTGAAATAAATTATTTAGGTTATGAATATTGCCCTATGGCTGAATCATGGCCCGAACATAGTACGAAATATTTTTTTTTACTTAAAAATTTTTCACAATGTTGTTGTTCTACGTATTTGATTATTTTTTTAGTTTTATTTTTTAGATTTTAGATTTATTTTTTTCTTCAGAAACCTTTAAATATGTAGAGCAAACACAACAATTATTATGTTCGTCGTAAAGGTGTTAGGAGTTACTGACCGGGCTCTACTGACAATATAGATTTAAGAATAGGACCGATTATCTGCTGAATGCGTGAAATGGACAGTGTATAGAATTCTTAAACATTCCATCAACATGACAGTTGAAAAAATAATTTTGAAACGCCAGTCAAATTACGCACGATTTTCATATTATTGAACGTATATACGTTTTGATAATTTCACATTTCTTATAATCACGACAGATATTTTTGATAATTCATAAATGAAGAAAGCGTTTTCAATTTTCAATAATTATGCATTTTTTTCTAAATCACAGTACATTCAATTTCATGGATTTCGTGTATCATATATTTTTACATGCTTTTAGATCACCCTGTATTAAACTAAATAGAAAGGAAAAAAATCACAAATTGATGATGTCACTTGATTTCATTCAGTTGTATTACTTACTTAACTCAGAGTGACTTTTACAAAAAATGTTTTACTGCTCAAACATTATAAAAAATATCGTCAAAATATAATATTCATTAATTAAGCGTTTGGTTATGAATTATTAGAGTCATTGAGCAAATTGCAAAATGTTAAATCATCGTCAAATTGGGTCGTGGCATTGAAATGAATTATTCTATACTTGTAATATTGAACCGAACACAATGTCGATCTAGTCATAGATGCATAGTAAAAAATACCATGATGCCACAAATTTATGACTTGCCAGAGGTAACCTCTGAGATATAGTTTCTTTTATTACAGGAAAAATACTGAAAAAAAAATGTTAAGTGTTGTTTGACATTATAAAGTCTTTTGTTGTCCGATATAAATGTACATTTTAAACACTATTATTAAAATTTAAAATATAATATATGGTTGCGTGTGCTAACAAATATTGAATAAAATTATAAAACTTTTTTCTTGGAATTACAATACTCGTTTGAATTTAATAGTAACATTTGAGAAGACCCGAATCGAAGAGAGGCGAATGGTCGGTTATCGACGTCCTGGAAGGTCTGGGATCTCAAACAAACGCCATTTCAAATCCGGTTCAACTCTTATTTATTTTTAATCGAAGATGCAGTGGTTTAACATACACAAAAATACTATTAATAACACATAAAATTGAGTCTACATTTACATTTACTTAACACATGCATTTACTTTTAAGTTTTAATGAAAGTGACACGACAAACGATTTTAAATTAAGTCCAATTTCAAACACAAACAATCCACAACGTCAACGGTGCTGGCCACGGGGGCCGGTGACTCGCCCGGCTCGAAGGCTGGCAAACGACTGGTGAAAATCAGAAATCGGACTCCCACACCGTCGGAGCCACCCATTTCCGTCAAAAATGAACTCGTCCAGCGAACGTGTCCGCCGGTGATGCCGACACCCTTCATGACAGAGTCGGGTCGATTTCTCCGAATCATTCTCATTAACGCTGTGCGTTTTCAGTTATGGACCCTAATAAAACTTAAACTTAACAAAAAAACCAGGGTGTGTCACATTGAAAGTGTTTTGGCCAATGGATGTAACCCTCAAAAAATACGAAAATGAGTGAATGATTGGATTTCATTTTAAAGACGATAGAGCAGGTCTCGACCAAATGATGTAAACTAGAAAAATAAACTGACCACTTTTTGGAAGGGAAACATCATTTAACATTGGTTTTAGGTTTAAAAATTCTGACCCAGCCACTTGATTTAAGCCACTATTATATCAACACTCCTTACGTATAATCCTGTATCTCAAAAGATGAGAATTTACACGAGTATATTTCAAAGATTAATAAGGCAATTCACCATATAATGTTTTCGGTAAAAACAGTTTTTACTCTTTCTTGATTCAGTTTTGAGGGTTACATCAATTAGCCAAATCACTGTCAAATATACAGTAGTACAAGAAAATATAATTATTTATTGATTTCTTTCGGCCTAAAGAATGAAGATTTTGCCAGTCTTGAGTAGATATGTCAAACAATATTTTCCCTGTGATAATTTGAGTAATTTTACACAACTTACTTCTTCTTCCAAATTGTAGTGCTAGTATCTCAACGGTGATGCCTCTGGGAAGAATCTTGCGTTCTTCGATGATATTGCTTCAAGATATTTTCTGTGGACGTAGAATGAGTGAAGACAAATAAGACTGTCTTTGAAATATATGTTGTCCAATTTACTTGGTAGTCTATTTTGCCAATTTAACAGTTATATTATGTCCTGTAATTTAAATACACGTTTAGTTTAATGCTTTTTCAATAACCATTTTAATAAATTTAATGTTAGAAATTGATATCGTAGAAGTTATTTTGTTTATTGTATTTTAAATAAATTGTTGAAATTTGGTGGATATTCATTAAGAAATTGTTCAAAAGTTTCAGTCGCGATTCTGAACAAGAGTCAAATTTAAAAGAAACTCCATGTATTTTGTCGATTAATAATTATGGAATATTAGGGTATCAGCTACAAAACTATTGGTTACACACAGAAACTTCGGGTGAAACTCTAGATAAACTATTCGCTTCATTGTACTATAACACTATTTTACCTGCAAATGAATTATACGGTTTGCTCAACGAAAAGGAAAAATGTCTTCTTATAGTATTTTTTCACATAATATAAGCCATGCAGTTTTATTATTACAGGTCTTAAATTTAGTTTAAGTCTAGAAAGAAAGAAACGTGAGATTAATTTGTGTCTGAAAAAGTCATTATTTTAACCACAGGGAAGAAATTTCGAGGGGAATTAAACTAAAGTAGGGGCACACCATAGGGCACGACTAAAACACAACGGCAAGAACCATTATTTTATTTCCTCTGCATTATTAGGTCAGCGACAGATATTTGATGATTTTTTGATACATTAATAATAGTATATTTTGTTTCTTTTCCAAAAAAAAACAAAGTATTAATTACATAAATCAGAATGGTGACAATATACAATTCAGAATGTTATTTCAAAATTAATTTTTATTTTAATTTTTATATCTCAATGCCTTAAAACACTATTAGAGACAAATAAAATATTCCGAAAGTATAAAACAACTTTTTCATTTTAGCACTCGCCTTTGAGAACTTTTGATTTTCTATTTTTGATAATGTATTAACTTACCTATTAATTGTCTCCTAAGGCTAAATTCTTAAGTATATTTATTTTGAAAATATTATTTTTCTTGTCGAACTTTGAAATGATAATAACTCTTTCTTGGTGCTGTATAATTGCTAAGTCTCTAAAATATAATGCAAATTATAAATTAAAGAAAACAACAAATGTAGTTTAACAAAAACCTTCGACTGTATGATTTATTCAGCAGAACTTCAGATTACGAGTATATGAAAGATTGAGTAAATATTAGGGCTGCATTACTTTTTCAAAAATGATATTCAACACATTTTTCTTTGCTGTCTTGAATAATTATTCAAGACTGCAAAGAAATTTAAACAGACAGTAAACAGCTTATTTTTCTTTCCATGTCCGCTCCAAACGTGGAGCATATGGTTTCCTAACATACAAGATAAAATACGACAAATCTTATCACCATGTTTAGGAACTAGATTGACTCCTGGATTGATCACAACAATGAGCCATAATCTCAGTTGGGAAAACAAACGCATTATATGTGGAATGTAGGGTTTTAAAATGCAATTCTAAGAATTACCTACTTATTCTAAGCTAATGGGAACTGTCAGGGTGACCATGGAATGATGTAATATCATTTTGTTGATTATAGTTTATCTTGTATATAAGCAATTTAAATTGTTTAATGCCTTTCAGTTCGAGTTCATTAGTGTGTTCGAAAGCCTGAAGATGCTGAAAGGCGAAACCCAACATATAAACAATTCAAATTTGAAATAATTTTGGTCATTTAACAATAATTATACATAACGCAACTATTCATTCAATTATAATTAATGTAATAACACACATCTACCAATGTCGTTCTGTTAATTGTAAAATGAGGTTGAACTTAAACAAGAGTGATAGAAGTATACGTTTCTATCTTATGGCCCTGAAATAACCAAATTTGTGGTAAGATAATTTTATTGTTATCGGTCAATTATAAGAATAGTTTCATTGTATAAAAAAGATTACGTGATCATTGAGACATATATATCAATAGAAATTATACTTGGAAGCGTGACTAATAGTTTTGCGGTTTCTTTAAAATTCAATTAATATAATTAGCACTATGAGGGTCATTCGCTTGGATCAATTTGGATTATTTACCTAAGATCTGATATTTGTCCATATTCGGCCGATGCATATCTAACGTTGTAATGAAAACAGGTTTCGTTTTAAAGTTACGCGTAAATGAATGTGAGTTGCTGTAAAAATATTAAGTCACTTTATCTTCTGGCCTTTTTGGCAATTCTTAAAGGTCAAGGAATATTTTAAGCTGAAAAAAAATAGAATGACCTAACAGGTATTGCTTATTTGTACAATATGTTGAGTCTTTGTTTTAATAAGAGTCAGTTAAATGATTTTGATTATTTACCTATTATATTCGTTTGTAGCATATATGGTATATAAATCTTTAAGATTTTGTTTTCAAACACTAGTACAAAAAAACTTATCCTTGTTTTAATTTTAATACAATTACTAAAATGTGTTTAGTTTCCATTGTAACAAATAAGTTCTGGTGGCCTTTCATAATATCAATCTTAAAAGTTTCAATAGTAATTTAAATGGCAGAGTATGATAATATTTTAAATATTAGTATAATGTTTTCAATGATTTTATATTTTTACATACATATTTTATTTTAAAATGGGGCATGAAGCATTTTTGGTTAGAACTATTTTGTTATACAAACAGATTGCATGAGTCTAAAATTAGTTTGTTATAATACTAAGAATAAGTAAAAATTCCAATTCTGCAGGTGCCAAACTACGGAAGTATGTAAACATCTGTTTTGCATAATATTTATGTTGACCCTCGCTTTTTGCAAAACTATTTTTTTTTATATTAAATTGAAAAAATGTTTTCTTCATGAATATCTATTTAACATAATTATAATATCAACACTTTATGTATTTTGAAACTATACCGGTATAAATTGTTTACCTATTTATTATCGTTCAAATTTTGTACACTTCCATAAGTTTTGCCACTAACGACCCACGTTTCGCGTTTTGATGTCTTCATTTATTCATGTGAATGGATGGTTAAACAAGTTTGTATCGTTTATATATAAGAAATTATTACTACCACCCATTCTAGGAACTATTATATATTGATGCTGATCTGAATTTATTTTAATACTGATCTGATATAAATGACGGCTTAATAGGGAAAATATTCGCAAAAATAATAATAAAATCTGTAGATTTTTTTGTCACAACTACGGTCGTTAGTTAAAAAGCATATAGAAGTGTACACAACTTGAATGATTCAAATTTAAAACTAGGTTTGTTTGAAATTTCATAAAGCAACCTAAGACTAAATCTTAAATAAAACCTAGTATTGATTATTTGATCACTCAATGGATGTACGTATTTTTATAATTTATTTGAGATTTCCATTGAAATTTTGCATTCATTCAATGAAAAAATACAATTTACTAATCAAACAAATTCAATTATTATTTTATTTTGCAAATTCTTTCTACGGATAATTTTACTCAATATGATGTTTATATGCAACTATATTCACTACAGCTGTTTATATTTAAATTAAAAACTTTAGTCACTTCCTTACTATAAATGATTATTATTTTGATGATAGGACAGCTGAATATAACAAATTTTCTTGGTTATGATAAAGATTCGTTTAACCATTAATGTCTCGATCTGTATTATTAATTAATCTGATTATAATTATAGACATAATGGTATCATTACAAAAAAGAGTATCGCAGTTTGAACGTGTAAGATAATATTTGAGATTAATTACATTTGGTTTATTTATACAACGACACTTTGCCTAAGGCAATAGTTCAATAAATATTTACCTAACAGGAGTTTAGACATTCGGAGGAAATATTTTAAAAAGAAAATTAAAATTACCTGTCTCGCCTCTTTTAGAAGCATTGTCGGACAGTAGTCCGAAATTGTAAGATTTTTATTACAAATTTAGAGATTTATTCTAAGTCTTAATTTAAAACAATGAAGAGTGAATTTTTTCATTTATACTAGGCGCGAGATACACAAACAATAAAAGTTTTATTTAAGATGTTATTGAGTAATAACTGATTTCTATTAAAGCTCATATATATTTCTAATAAACTTTCAAATATATGTTTTTCTATCAAAGGCTCTTCAATCATCCCCATCCAAAAATTATCCGATTTATATTAATGTTAGGAAAAAATCATTCCATTATATCGGTAGAAAGTCATTTTAAATTGGCTCTACGTATAGCTTATTGTAAAAAAAAATTGTAATATAAAATCCAAAATAAAATGCGCAATATAGGATCAATGGCGAAAACATGGGTAATTTTTCTAAAACATTTTCAGCAGAATTCTATACTGAAACTTTTTGAAAGAAAATATGACATACATCAATTTAAAAGTGACATGGATGTAACAGAGAAAGAATTCTTTAGATTTTTCACATATGCTTTATACATAGATTTAATAGTAATCATCATCATTTTACCTATAAATATTTTTTTTCCAAAGTTTCTTAGCATAAATTTAATGTTTATATTGAGATAAAGCCTAAAACAGACTAAACACTGAATATAGATTTGAATTAATCATTAATAATAAAACTTATTGTATACTATTGCCAGGTTTATATATAAGTGCATTGATTTGGTGACGTGGTTTTTGTATGGTCTAAAGAAATATTATTAGTATGTATTATTTTATGAAAAACTGTGCATAATTGAAATAAGTCAACAATTTTTCATTTATTACGTAATTAAGATTGATGGCGATCTTCTCAATTGAGGGTTTTAGCTGGTTGAACGTAGACTATCTTCAAATAATAAAATGTAAACTTAACCTTCACACACCGTGTATTTATGTTTTGTCAGTAAACATACATTTCGGTTGTGATTAATCATTATTCCACGAGTTGAAAAGAATCGGTCACTTTAATCTTACAACTATTGACACATTCAGAGAGCACTTAAGCAAACAGTTTTAAATTACCGACTAGTTTTATTGAAGGAATCAAATCCTAGGGCACTCAATGTTGTATCCGCTACCGTTTCACACTCTTATTACAGGGTGTATTCTTCAGCGTTGTGTTATGTGTGTTTCAAATCTTTGCCAAGAATGACCTAGGAGAAATTCCTAAGGACTTGGCGGCATGCATTATAGTGTGCAGGAAGTCAAGAAATAAATAATAATAATAGTAAAAAAAAGAGTTCATGTGTTAAGGAATTGTCTGCCAATCGCTTTCCATAAGGCGTCGTGAGCTCTTTGAATGCCTTGTAATTTGTCAGAGATGCAATCAAGTTGGCATGACTGACAGGGCCGACAGATCTGACTGAATTTTTAACGTTCATTGTCCATGTCTGGACATTCCCAAAGGATGTGATTAACATCCTGAATCATATTGCCGCATTTACATATTGGAATATCTACCAACCGGATAAGCTGGAAGAGCTTGCCAACGAAGTGACCATCTCCAGTTTTTCAATTGGCTGGTCCAGAAATCGGCAGTAAAAGTTTTAGTAATATCTATTTACCACTTTATTTTCAGAAAGAATTTGTATGTTTCCCTGCCCTTAAAACAATTTTCCCATAGGTTCAAACCGTTTCTAAGAAAATCCTTTATTGTTATACAATTTAAACAAACTATGAATTTGCATTTAGAACATGGGAGTTTGTGGATATGAATGTTCGCCGTTCTATCATAGTACCTAAAATTGAGATCGAAATCGTCTCTTCCTAAAAAGGTCGTTTGCTCAATCAAAGAAACATATTTTAAACACTATGATCGATGTCAACATGACACTAAGCAGAAGTCATATAAACACTTGTCATTTCTGATTTCAAATCAAATCAAGTCGGTCAGCGGAGGCCACTAATTTTATTCGTTTCTAATAACTGTCGAGTAAACAAGTATGATGAATTTTATTGATGTTGTATTTCAAAAGCTAGTAAAGGCTTATTGGTAAGGAATTGTTAGATTACATTCCAACACTTAAATAAAGATTTTCACCGACCCGCCTAGACGACAGTCACAGCTGGATTATTTACGAGTGACAAGGATGAAATATTCTGTATTCCACGCAATGAATGATATCATTTTAATTCTTCATAGTGATATCTCTATACAGTATGTAAGAAATGTTCTTACCAAAATTACTAAGCCTGTAATTAGGGCTTCCAACCCGGTTTAAACCGAAACCGGTTAACCGGTTTATCGCGTGTTTTGAAAAAAACCGAAACCCGGTTTATTTCACGCGGTTAACCGGGTTTTTAAAAATATTTTCAAAAATTCTTTTATTTATATTATTTTTAAAATTTAACGCCTTTAAGGGGAAAAAATGTACATATTGTTGAATAATCGCCTCTATCACAAAGGTGTCGAAATTATGACAGCAATATTTTATACAATAAAGAATTACACGGCATCATCAAAAGACACATGCATTATTTACGCTTAAATGCATGATTTTCATCTTTTAAATAAAAAAATATGTTCATATGCAATGAATAGGTGAGGTTATAGGAAAAAGATTAAAAAAAATAGTATTTTGATATATTTTCAAACAAAAACACTTGGTACATTATAAACGCCATCGTGCATTAGCAACATAAAATATGATACTTACACAGTACTTTTAGGAGATTACAATTATAATGAAATTAAATAATATTGACATTTTATAACTGTTAAGTGCTAGTTTTATGTTTACCTTGTATAAAATAATAAAAATAAATATTTCATATCTTCCAATGTAAAAATACATTGAGTCAACTGCTCCTATAGGCTGATCATACTCTTTAATAATAAATTTAATGATTGATCAGCATTTACTTTCCAGAAATCCTTTATGAAGAAGTGAAAAATAGCAAAATATTTAGTTCAATATATTTTTTACTATGTCTGCTTCCAACGTGGAGCATATGTCTTCCTAATGGAGGTTTCTCAACTGAATTTTTCTACGAGAACTGCTTGTTACTCAGTTGCTCAACCTATTTTTCTTCGAAGAGAGTAGGTTTAGAAGGATAGGGCTAGGACAGGACTAGTGGTTAGCTAATCTATCTCGTTTCACTCCGTTTTTTAGGATCCGTTGGGTGGTAAGGAGTTCCAGACATTACAAACATTCATGCTTAAGAACAGAAATCTATTAATCAATTGAAAAATCAATTTATGAAACTGTCCGCACTGCGACTTGAACCCGAGACATCTGTAACCGTATCCAACAACATTAAGCACTAAACTACAAAGCCGATTATATTTATAACCTACAATCGTAGTAAATATTTTCATGTCTATGCGTGCATGTTATTTTATGGATATTTCCGTTACTTGCTTGTTGGAATAAAATTCTATTCTTCCGCTGCTTTTAAGTGATACTTTTAAAGGTATATTGTTTATATGTGACGTTGTACTAAAGTATGTTTAAAAACCTAAAGCGGCTAATTTTTTATGTAGCTAGTTATACTTGAGAAAGTTTTGTTTCAAGAATAAGCAATAGAAAGCTCTGTAATAAAACTTTATTTTACTTTACCCTAATTGGTCGTCAGGTCATACAATATATCCATTCGCAAATATATGTTATTGACAAAATATACCGTCATAAAAAATATGACATCTATAAATAATAATAAATATTTGAGCGGCAAGTTGTTATAGCACCACTAACTTAACCTAACCAGATGTTTTCTCGACCGTAGGACCCACATTTTGATTTCTATTATATTTCTTTGTTGACGTTTTGACAAAACATCTTTTTTTCCAAAGCATAGATACTGATAGTCAAATAAAGAAATTATCAATTGTGTGTATTACTAAATTATAAATCTATATAATCTGATTTACGACCATTAGAACTTGTAAAAAAAAACTTGTGAAATTGATCTAGGTAAATATTTCAACTACAAAAGAAATTTTGATTTTTTATATACTATCAATTCGAAAGAATTGAAAGTTTTCTCAGTAATAAGATACAAACATGGTGATTGTTGAAACGAAGAGATTTGATAAGCCACTGATTTCTTAGGTGAAATATTTGTACAACAGAATCGTACCAAAAACTATCATAAAACTTACTAAATTATATTTAAATTAAGCTTTCATGGATTCGTCTGCAAAAATTATTACGAAAAAACTTTACCCAAAAGATATTATATAATTATAATTGATGGAATACCGGAGTCATTAATATTGAGACCAATACAATAAATGAAATGCGTAAGAGCATATCAATTGTTCTGATTGTTAATCCAAAATCACAACGACACACGGGAATTGATTAAAGATTTCAAAATTCTAGAATGAACTGTAAACATTTTAAATATTAAATAGATTTTCATGTATTATTTTAATAAATATACAAATTTTTAAACTTTTTTTTATCATACAAACTATACTTGAGTTTTCTGGTTTATTCTAGGCGTAATTGATACTTCTATCATTAAACATACGGAAATAATATTTTTGTTCATATGAACATATTTATAATAGTTATTATTCATTCTATTTTGATTAGATATTTTCGTCTATTTGATTTCATTTCTGCTCCGTGTGTGTAACTACATTTTTTTTTGTTGTATAAGATATAGTATGTGTTGCTATTGTTTATAATTTCTCCAGTTTATGTCCTAATATTTTTTAAACACATTCAAATAGTAATCTTTTTTACGAATTTTATTATTAACCACTTTTGTTTTAATTTTGTGTATTTAAAAAAATATATTTTATCAAAGTTTTTTATTATTTTATTATTTAAGTTTAAGTTTTATTATTGAAATTGAAATTTTGTTATAACTCTTTGTTTCAATTTGGTGTAGTTAAAAAAATACTTTTATATGATTTTTTTGAAAATAATGAACTGAGGTATTTCGGTTTAAACCGGTTAACCGGTTTCTTTGTCAAAAAAACACCGAAAACCGGTTAGTTAAAATCTCCGGTTAATTGGAAGCCCTACCTGTAATGCAATAAAGCGTATTCTGTAGATACATTAATCACGAAGCGGTGTAACATGTAATTGAGACTTCAATAAAAATGCCAGGTTTAAATAATGAATGTTTTTCAGAGATGTTTTACAAAGATTTTTTTCCCTGCATAATCAACAATAAAAAGGTTTAAATGTTTTATTTAGGGATTGTATTCCGGGTAAGTTAAAACAAAAGAGTTACTTATTATTGTCGAAGTATATTTGATAAGAAAAAGCTGAGACATAATTAATAAAGTAGATAATTGTGTAACAGGACAAAATGCAAGAATCATCATGGATTTTTCTCCAAAATATTTCATTATCACGTTTCAAAATATTTCATTAACCACAAAACGGTGATTTAGACGACATTTTTTTAACTGATTTTCACGTATAATTTAAAAAATCTAGAATGTGATTTTTATTAATACCTAAATTTCGGGACAAGAATTCCAGGTGACATCCTAGGACTGCTAGACCTAGCTAGTTGCAGTATGCAGTTGCCTAAGATATAATCAGGAAACGCAGCACATATTTCAATTCCATTAAATTATAAACTTTTAGCATTTTGTGAAACTGTGGTCTTACTTGGATGAGGATAAATCGTTTGATATTGTGTTTTATGAAGCCTGTTAAAATATTGGTACTTGTTTATAATTTATTTATTTACCCACTTATATAAACAATACACATTAAAACATGTATATTATCTATAACTATGCCAGTCAACTATAAATATAATAACTTTATTGAAATAGATTTATTGCGGTTCTAATGTTTTTAAAATTAAGTCTATAATAAATTTGGCTATTTATTATAATATACACGGTTATAATTTTGTATATTATATTATAACCTCGTTCTGGTAAAAAAAACGCTTTTTTTTAATTCTTTGAGTGTTTCTTTTCTTACGCTCGACATAACGTCAGGAAACACAAACAAATTCAGTGAAATTAAAATAATCTTCTTGAATATTTATGAAGTTATGCATTTTAACGGAGTAAGTATTTTTACTCTATAAACTAAATTAAAATGCATTTATTTATTTATTTTACGATATTTCAGTGATTGACATATAGATATTATACAGCGATTAACTCAAAATATATTAATGTAATATTCCGTTTCTTGCAAAGATCGTCAAAGTTTATATTGTTCAATAACATGTCATTTGTTGTATGCAGTATGGCAAATAGTTTGTTAAGTAAATTGAAATATTAATTAGAATTTTAAAAACTGATAATTTGTGTATCAGCATTAAGCAATATTTTTTTTTGAAGTACGTAGCATATTATATGTCATATCTAATACAGTATATATAGACAGTCTGGATAATCGTTTTCTGTAATATATTATATTAAAGACGATTTTTAAGAATAGTATTGATGCATGAGCGTAATATTATATGATGGAGCACAAATAACTTAAAAGAGCTATTGATGATGCAGGTTACTGTAAAATACAGGTTGAAGAAACTAGCTTGGGGGTAGACAAAGTTTACTGTGTTCTGTAACGCTATGTTGATGATGATTTAAAGTTTGAAGCGTATACATATGGTCATTCACGTAATGCCCTAAATATTTATAGATTTCATCAATATGTGAATCCATCGATGAATCATTATAACTGTCAATAAACGTGAAGGTATTATTGATTACAGCTTTTATTGGCTATGCCCAAATTGGTAATGTGTGGGTATACTCACTTTGAAATAAGTTAAAAATGTACTTCCTGCAATAAGAACATATTAAGATTAAGTTGTTTTATGATAATCTAAAAAAAAACACATGAAGTAATGTGAAATACATCAACTTTATATGAGTTCATATTACGGAATTTAGCCGTATTTAACATAATTATGCAGTATAATTTTTTTTTTGATAGGTCCCGAGCTAGGGTTGTCAACCGACTCAAATTGGTCGAGATAGTCTCGGAATTTCACAAGAATTTATTATCTTACTATTAATATAAATACGTATCCTACTATTAGTATAACATACTCATTTTGAAGAAGAATACAAATTCAACTAATCAATCGTTTTATATTTTTCAATGTCTGTTTTGCTGAAATTCCCGTAATTTTATCGAACACTTACGACAACCCTATCCTGAACGTATAACTCCTTTCTTTACGTCATAATTTTTGTGCTATGTTACATTATATTTGAATTTTTAAATTTGATGCATTTTGGGTAAAGGAAGTCAGTGTAAGCTACATAAAATACGGAGTGAAAAAGGAATTACTCTCTTATGAAATTTCATTAAAAAAATTAAAAATCCACCTAAAGTTGCTATATAATTAACACCGGATAAAGAATATCTGACAATTATTGTTCAACATCTTTATTGAAATAAAAATTCATATTTTCGTTTAAAATTTCAGTTTTATCGAATGTACTCTATTTAAAACCCTTCGATGAGTATGGGGGCATATGTACGTCCAGAGGTGTAGTGTTGTCTAATATCGATTGCCATTGTCATATTTTTTATTCAATTATTATTATTCCTTTGTATATGAACAATATACATATTTATTAGTGGTTTTTGGCAGCCACATTATTTTTCTGCTTGTTTCAAATGAACAAAAGAATTTTGTAAAAAGTTTATATTTGGAAACAAATTTGTAGCCATATAATATGCCATAGACAGAGGTCTACACCCACATTGGAAGTAGTAGCTTGTAGAATTATCTAAAAAATATAATAATGATTTAATTAATTTACATTTTTAACTACGTGTTTTGAAATTCTAAAAATGTGTTTACTACTTGAAATAATAAGAAATATTCTTCCCAAATTGATTCATAACAAGATTAAAATGTTTTTATATTTTTTGTGTGTGTGGTAATAGTAAAATATACGAATAAATATAATTAAAAAAAAATAACTTACTACTCAAAGGGTTAACATTGAATTTTATTTCAACACTAGTAAATATTTTTTTACAAAACGATTTTATCTTGATCAAAATAAGCTTTAAAGTAGAATGGCACAATGCACTTTGGCATCTAATATGATTTTTTGCCAATAAAATAGGAGAAAATAACTAACCATCTATTATTAATATTCTTAAGAAATTCAATTGCTGTTTACCTCCCATAATTCATGCAAAACTTCAAAGCCGGTTAAGTTTAAAACCGTCAGTCCTTTTTTGTTACGGCGAATCGTGTACATGGCGTTATTCGTAGTAATGGCACGAATTATTTATCCCAGAACTATTAATAAACAATAGATTATATATCCGGAGTATGACCCAATCAACATCATTGTAAATTCATAAAATAGGATGTTTCGACAATTTTAAAATTTGCACGGATAAATACAGCCATTAAACAATACATACCGCATAAGCGTGGTCAAAAAAATTTGAAACCGCCAAACAGAAGTTATGTTTGCTGATATCAACTTGAGATTTCAATTCACACTTAACTATAATATATCTAGAGGTATTACGTTTCAAGCCTCAAGTGTATGTATGAATAGTACATTTTTTAATGAAAAAACTAAATTTCCATTCTGTAAATATGAATGAAAAACTGCTGTGCATTTCTGAATGATTTTCTGACCAGGTAGAATGCAATTCGAAGCTCTAGCCCGGCTAACTAGATAGAATATAAGTTAATAAAAAAGATAGCATTCATTGGTCATTTTCATAAAAAATCGTCTAGAGTGGTTTTTGCAACTCGATTTATCACTAGTCATAGTTTTATTGAGTGCTTCCGAAACTTTTTCGTATCTCGGCCCCCCAGACCTGAAAAATAGTAATCATCTGGCCTATTTCCCAGAAAAACAAGCTAATTTAATTAATTATCAAAAGCTTTATTTTGCACTGATCATTACTACCGCATACAGTAATAATATATATCATTACATATTCATAAATATGTAATACGAGTAGTCCTCGACTTACGACAGTTCGACTTACGACGATTCGTACTTACGATCAAAGATTTTACTATTACATTACCGCCTCAACAAAAAATGGTAACAATTTATTTACGAAGACTGTTTTTTGAATTTATTTATTCCTAAAGTAAAGCAACATTGTTTTCAGAAATGAATTTTAACGTAATTCTTGCAGGCATAACCTTATTTTTTCCACTTGTATTATAAAGCAAATTTTATTTTTCATCGAACTCTTGCAGTCAAACCTTATTCCAATCACTTGTTTTACAAATCAAATAATAAAATTGTGTGAACAACATTTTATTATCAGTTTTATAAATAATAAACAAAGGATCGGCTCACCAATTTGAGGTAATATTGTGATTTTCGTTTGACAGCTACAATATAAGATTTGAAAAGCGCGCTCTGATGTGTTAAAATGTATCCGTACGATTTTTAGTTGCAGTTGCTTTATTTCCGCAAATGAAATTGACCCCGCTAAAACTGACCTAAGCTGAACAATATTTAATATTGATTTTTTGTAAATAATTCGACTTACGACCGATTCAACTAACGACCAAAGTTTAGGAACGAATCTCGGTCGTAAGTTGAGGACAATCTATACCCTGTAATTAAATATCATTGATGAGTATTTTTAGTTCTACTGAAACATTTAAGTGTAAGAAGCACTGTTTTAATTGCTAAAATATGCGTTTTTAGCACAATTCCAGATGGAAAGGTTAACATTTCAACCAATAAATGCTTTATCAAGAAGGATTTATAGTCTATTATATAAATAATCAAGGTCAACGATCTCCACGTTTTTCCAATCAAGGTATATTGACTTCCTGTCTCGAAGAATAAAATTCTGAGTACACTTAACAGGGCGATATGATTAATACAAATTATTAAACGCAGAATTAAGATCAGCTAAATTATTTAAATGGCGTTTTCCATATAAGAATATTAATGTAATTTATTTCTACGCTAATTTTGTATGTTCAGTTCGCTTAGAACATCATTTTGATGGCCGCCTAACTCAATTATATTTACTCTATGCGTCAGTATTTCATGAATCAAACAAGAAAATACTGGAGTCATAAGAACTAAACAAACTTTGAGGTTTACTCAATCGTAAACTTTTTTCAAACTTTTCCTTATTTAGAATATTCTTGTATTCAAAAGTACGCTTTGCAATGTCATTTTTTTAATACTAAGTACGTACGTAAATTTGAACCGGCATAGTTTTTTTTAGCTTGGAAAACGTTTTTAGTTCTTATTAGGGCATCGAATCCCGGACGTTTTATATGTTCCCGAGATTTCGGGATTCAGAATTTCTCAATCCGGGATCCCAATTGGACAATTCAGATAATTGTAATAATTGACCGGGATTAGAAACTATAGTTCTTATGCTAGGCTTGAAAAGGTTTATTTATATGACTTAATAAATATGCGAAAAATTACACACTCTAACCGAAAAATTGTCGACAACAAGTAGTTGTCCATGAAATCTCGTAATAAATCGTTTAATTAACTGTACTGTAGTATTTAATTATATTTCAAAATATGTCCTATAAAATGAAAATAGCAATGTATTTAATTCTATAGGAATCATAAAACATATTTGAAAGCTACTTTAGCTCCACGCTATCGTCATAACTATTTTAAAGAAAAGCCAATATATCTATCCACTTTATTTTGCAGTTACTTTTACAGCTATTTACATTATTTGCTATTTTTGCCTCATGACCACTGAATTCTTCTTAATAAAAACAATCCAATCGATAAAAATATCCATATTAATATTGCAAGTTCAAAATACATTTTGTTTTCAAATTTTCAGCAATAAACAACTTTTTTAAAGATCGACTGTTGAGCTCTTTTGTATAATATTTTAAATTATATTACTAAACATCTCTTGGCAGATGAAAAGGTTTAGAATTCATAATTTAAACTTTGTATCGTTGAGAAATTGTATATTATAAGAAGATTAAGTATATCAGCATTCAAAAAGCAACACACGTTTCCGAGACTATTCTGTAAATGTGTATTTTAATTTATCGGATGAGACGATCGCAAATCCCAGAACATGCACTAATTAATGATAAATATATTTATAAAGACAGAATTGAAATGCAGTTTTGCTGATAACCACGATCTAAAAAGAGAAAATTGGAAACCTGTTTGGATTTGTGAGCATTTAATTATTACCCTTCATTATAAACTATTTTTATAGATACGAATATTCCAGTACTTTTTTCCCTGCATCGAATTATTAATAGCTAATAAACTGCAGGCTAAATACAAATATTACTGTCAGTCATATTATTATTATGCTGCGAAAATAGGATCAACTTTAACAGGCTGAATTTTGTAGATAAGTGGAATATATTGGCGTAAAATTTATAAATTGAGAGATAAAATTTACTTCAGCTAGGTAAAAGTTGAACATTAGTAATGTGACAAATAGTATTCATATTAGTATTGTACATATTTTATTTACATTTATTTGTTAGAAAAAAAAAATTAACACAACTTTTTAAGCAATGAATCTTGATAAAAAGGCTAATATATGGCGAAAAATATACATTTAATATTGCAGTAACCTGATAGAAATAAATACATTGGTATTTTTTTTTTAATAAAATATCGGTTTGAATCTCAATTAACATGTAAAACAACGTTTAAAGTCTCTTTGTTTAAAAAAAAACACAAACGTATTGAAAATATATATTTAGTCAAAAAATCAACTGTTGATAGATTAAAAGAAAACCAAATGAAGTTACAAATTCTTAATTCTTGTCTTTAAACCATTACCGTTTCTGTTTTTCGGAATTTGTGTTTTGTTCTAATATGTGGTTATTTTTTGGTCAGGAAAAAGTTCTATGCTGTAAAGTCGTTAAAAAATCTTTAAAATGAATAGTGATTTTAAGGTCCTCTTAATAAAATCGTTGGGCGTTGTTGTTCCATCTATCGTCAAAGAAAATTATGATTTTTTATTTCCGGATATTCTCTGGTTATATTGAAATAAGTTTCCCAATAGGCGCCACAGTCCTAGGTTTTCTCCAGACCGAGCCAATTCACAATTATATTAAAAAAACTAGCTCTAGTATCTTTGTCAACATTGGATTGGAGTACATCTCATTGGGATATCAAGTCTTCCCTCGGCCGTGTCAATCCAATTTTTATTTATTTTTAGAATTTTGTTTTACTTTGTAAGATGTCCACATTCTCTTCCCGAACGTGCCAATTCATTTCGTCTATAAAAAATTGGAGTTCATATTATAATTATTATCTCCGATACTTTTATATTGAGTACCCTATGTTGGGTGTCCTAAATTTTCTCTTCCCAATGCTAATATACTTCATTGTTTGATCAGGCGTCAGTTGACCATTTCAACGAGTGCTTCAATGGCTTAATTAGTAAAATATAATTAATTTGTGTTATAAAAAACGCACAATAATAGTGTTATAATATCACGACCACGATCACGCTATTTTCAATTTATTTTTCCGTAATTAAAAGTTAAATATAACTTGTCACCAAAGCGATAAATCTGTCAAAATAACGAAGCTTAACTATTATATTGTAGACAATCTAGGGTAAAATAATTAACGCAGTAAATAATTACGAATTCTATGACAGCAACCGCAACGACGCGACATGCAATAATAAATTGTCGGTGTTTGAACGAAGTAAAAACTGTTGCGTGACCTTGATTTTTTTATACACAACGCAAAAACTATTTCTCATTTATTTCAAGGCTATTTTTTGTGTTGCTAGCCACAAAATATACTATCGCTCTAAAATAAGTTAGTTAAGTGATGATTGAGTATGATTTTCAATTGAAATCGTCTTAAGAAATTTGATGTTATCCGGCAAAATATTCTGTCAATCAAACAGAGTTAATAGATGCGTTCAATAAGCTTGATGCAAATGGTGCGCTGGTGAAGAGAGAGAGTAATACTGAATGCTGCGTTAGAGATACATCAATACATATATACTTTTATTGTAATAATTATATTATTCTGTTGCAGAAAAATAAATGAATTAAATTAAACAGTAATAGGAGAAAATATCAAAATATTTAGTTCTACAATATTTTAGTAGGTAGCTGATAACTATTTCGGCTTAACGCCATCGTTAGAACTATACCTAAGCTTATTTTAGCCCAGCTATGTATAGATGGCGTTAAGCCAAAATAGCTATCAACTACCTAAATACTTATATATATTTTATCCTATTATAATGGAGTTCTACTAATTAAATGCCAATTCAATCAATAAATTAAACAGTATATATATACAATAATTAATAACTGTGTTAGTGAAAAAAACCTTCTCGAAATAAATGAAAATATAAAATACCTTCTAAATCATCAATCGATGAATAGTAAATCCAATGAAACATTTCTGGAATTTGTTCATTATATAGTTATATAAAATACAGATTGTGTAAATTGCTGTGAACAGAACAACACCAATATATTTAATTTTGCAAAAGATTCCTTTTAATTTTTTGTTGAATACTTAGTCATTAAAACAGTGTGAATTCTCTAATGTTTCCCAATTACATTTCGTAGCGAAACACTTCTATATGGCGTACAATAGGATGAAACACCTGAAATATTTTTAGTACTAAAATTCTTTTAAATTGAAATTTACACATTGTTGACAAGTGAATGTAACCGCAAGCTTTGTCCTGGCTGAAAGGAGTTAACTCATATATTGGCATACGACTTAAATAAAAGATTGCTGACGTATAAAATTGATAATACTAAACTTGATATTTCGCTTTGTAAGCTGATATTTATTTTGCTATAAAAAATGTGTGATAGTGAGCATAGTCACTATTGGGGCATTTTTTGCTTCATTTTATATTCGTTTCACAAAGCTTAATATCCGACCATTGTTTTGGCGCCATCACTGCACACGTCGACCCATTTTTACTAACGTAGGCAGAGTATATTCATAGAACCATTGAATTATTACTTACAATTTATTCGACAAAAACATACTTTACTACTCTGATTTACAAAAAAAAATAATGAGCTTTGTTTTCAAATTTGCTTTGAATCACAAAAACTATAATTTTAAATCGCGGAACCCTTCGTGTAAAATGCTGTCATGTATCAAAATTTGTATATGTGAATTGAGATTTTGTACAATTCCATTTATGTCTTTACTGACGATCTGGGATCCGCCTTTCAGCATCTTCAGGCATACCTGTACTCGAATGCCTGAAGATCCCGAAAAGCGAAACCCGGGTCGTTAGTGATGTAATACAGGGACATGTACAAAATCTTAACAATTCAAATTTGATATTGAAATTCCATCAAGCACCCTTAGTTGATGTTATAAATTTGACTACAATATTTTTTTCTATTTAAAAACGTCACCTGTTTTCAACGTAATCTAAAAATAATAAATATATTTACGGTATAATGAATATTGTAACGAAAACGAAAAACTTTTCATAACTTTATATTACATTAAAAAATGATACCACCTAGAAAAGTGTGCCGTGTGTATTATACATATTAGCAAAGTTGCTTCAACAACTTTTATTTAATTGCATATATCTCGAAAGAGTTGTTCATGACATAAACAGCTTCTGATATGAAAACCCTTACTTATTTCTCAATCAAGCGTCAATCATTTTGATGTGAGAGTAACTTGAATGCTTTCAACTTATCAAAGCTTACATCTTGAGATTTTATTGGACATAATGATACGAGAAAAAGAAATAATTCATCCGTTGACCCATTATTCCGTTAATGTTATATCTTTGAAATATACAGTTTTCATTAGTTTTATCATTTTTAATAATCTTTATATCGACGAAATTTTGGCCAATCGATAAACCCTTAAAATTGAAATTTTTCACGAGAAAGTAAAAACTGTTTTTATCGAAAAAGTTATATGGTGAGTTGCGTTATGAATTTTTGAAATGCAGTCCTGTAAATTCTCAAGTTTGCAGATATGAGATTATATGTAGGGAGTGTCGATATAATAGTGGTTTATAACAAGTGGCTGGGTCAGAATTTTTATACCTAAAACCAATGTAAAACGATGTTTCACTTCCGAATTCAAAATGAGATCGAATCATTAACTCATTTTCGTATTTTTTTTATTTTACACCAATTGGCCAAAACACTATCGAATTATATTGTGTTAGTGACTGGATATTTTATCTTATTAAATATTGTACATCGCTGTATTACCCTTCGATATTTTTGTTCGAGAATAGAAAACCGAATAGTTCAAATAGATATTAAAAGCTTTAAAATTATATTCATTGATGTTTTCATCAATATACTATGAATTAGTGAACGAAGTCTTTCGTTCACAGCCCTCTTTTACTATGTCTCACATCTGAAAACGATTAATATCTTTTGATTAAAAGCCAGTTTGCTCAAGCTTATCTTGTTCAGTTATCTTGATCAACGGATTCCACAATATATGAGATTCACATTACGAGCAAGAAATTGAGAAACATTTTTGAGGATATTGCTAATTCACAAATTTAAACTGCTTTTATAGAAACAGATGTATTATTTATTCAGTGCATAATTAATACGACAGTAACTATGCAATAGCCATAAACAATATTTTAATATGAAATGCTGTTATAGGGGTGTGTTTTTAATTATAGCTTATGGCTCATTCAATTTATTTTAAATCAGAATTGAATAAACCAATTACAGGTTAATAATACATTTAAAAAATACGGCACGTTTGCAGAAATACTACTGTGGATAAAATTGCAGCTACACAAAGTGAATGGGCGAAAACGGCAGCCTCAATTTGTTAATTTCCCGAAGACCTCTGAAGCCTTATTTCTTTGCCAAGAAAAGAGCAAAGCGCTCACAGAGCAGCTTTGAGCTTACGAAGACTGCCGAGAGTAGGCGGAAGTCCCCGATGGGGGGAGATACGCCACGTGCGTCGAGAGACGCCGGCTCGCCGACGACAGTGTGTCCAACGCCACCTGACTGACAGGTCGGTTTTGCAGAAAACTGCAAGGCGTCGTCGTTGCACATCGTCAACTACGTAATCCACACGTGCTTTTGACAGGTGATTGTTTATCTATGGCCCCACCGGATCGATACAACACTCGTTCTCTGACAGCTGAATGAGAGATGCTGTGAAATCGTAAAAAGTTTACAGTTTTTTTAAAACAAAATAAAAACGAGGAAAATTCAATAGCTTAGAATTGAAATTGTTTTGTTTTTGTGAGTTTGTGTGGTGTTGTGAAAATATTATTCTGTTGAGTGATATGAATGCAGTTTAAAAGGCTTAGGACACACTTCGATAATACGATGGAGAAACTACTGTAAGTTTTTTTTAATTCAAATTAAAAAATAAATCCCCGTTAAAATACTACAAAGTATTTTATATGTGTACATGCAATACATACTTAATACAATACAGAATCTAGAATTATTGACTAACAAACAATAATTATTTATATCCACGCAACATACTTAAAATAAACAATTTATTTCACTGTGAAAAACAGTTAAATAAGATTTTATTATACTTATAATATAACATGTTTTGCAGATTGAAATTATTTTGAACTGAGAACAGTTGGAGGAAATGTAAGTTTTCTAATATAAACAATTTTTAAACAACCATTTTTATGCGTGAATCTGTTAAAGAAAAAAGAAAATTTTCAGTTAAAATTTATATCGATATTTTTTCCTACTTCTTTTGCACAAAGGAATATTTTATTGTTGTTGAAGAAACTAACACTTTTTCTTTTAGATAACGTTATCTTATTGCATCTTGTAATGTGTTTTCGTTTCATTCACGAAACAAATCTTTTTTTTTACTTTACAAAAAACACTGTTGTAAAACCTGTTTTTACACCGAAATAATTCAGTGATACTACGTTATTGATTTTTTTTATTTTCAACGTACGTATCCAACCAATACTGTATGTATATTTAAATCGTCCAGTTCATTACTTATACATCTCTAAATATCCCATATTGGGATAATGCGAAAAGCAATATTCAAATGGTCACCATAAATCGAATATTATTGATTTTTCCTCGAGTTTTTTTACGTTTAATAAAAAAGTATAGTCAGTAGAAGACTATTTAGTAATATCCCTTTACTAACACATAAATATAATTATTTTGTTTAATCATTTAGGTTATCTGCCTTAGCATTTTTTGTGGCATTTTTAAGTTATCTGAGAATGAATCAGATAGCGCGCAAAAATGTATATATAACTGCATATTTATTTTACTCAAATTTCATTTTTTGGAGTTGTCTAACTAATGAACTGGAAGGTCGATGTGGGCGTAACATTGTGTTAATTAGTTTTTAATTAATAATTCACGTAAAATGGTGATAAAATTATCCCCAAATAGAACTGCCAAGATGCGTCGATTGGTTGGTTTGCTGATTGAAGACAGATCCTAGTTATCTGAGAATTGAGAATACATTGACAGTATATCTAAAATGGTAAAGATGGTTTTATTTTAGATCAAAGAGGGTGATTTAGTTGACTGTTATTAATTCAGATCGGAAAGAGTATCATTAATTAATTTATTGTAAATAGTCGATGTGTATAGTTTTTACGAGAAGCTTTATTTGTATCTTGTTTCTAAGGTTTAGCAAACGAAAATAGAAGTCACGACTTTCAAATGCGCTTAAATAAGTTATGCATGAGTCATCAACACCTGTATTTTAAATTCACCAAATGATAAAAATGACGATTTCAATATTCACAAAGGGTCGAAGTGTTTTTAAATATATCCATACACTGTATTTAATAATACTTTTTGTCTTTTATAAGCGTGTAAATGCAAAATAATCAATGTAAAAAAATAGAATTGATACGTTTTCTTAGACCGTGCAAAAGAGAATCTGGTGTATAATGTTATAAGATTCAACAGCGGCTTCCAAGTGGTGCTTTGCTTTTGCGGAAAAAGCATGCACAACGTATCTCGTACTGAAACTATTATTGCTATATTCCTTCAGTTCTACATACTTTGGTAAGGGACGGGAGATTGCTGAGTATAATTAATCTGGGTCTTAGACCTTCTTGGGAAACGACTAATGTGTGACTATGTGTTTACATTTTACATGGATTATCAGCTCTATGAACATAATAGTGATGGCGCCCAGTGAGAAACGTGACTTCTTCCTCGCCTTAATTTTTGTTTTATGTCTGGCGTGAAGGCTTTTTAATGAGGACTGATCGCTATCCATGTACTCATTATGTGCGCTGGTAAAAGAAGGCACAGTCATAAACCTTTGCTTTAATGACATGAAAACGTTTAAAAATATTTGTACTTTATATATTTTACGTTTAAAATAAATGCAGATCATATTCATTTAACAGGAAAATTAATGTAAAATTGATAATTATTTATGACTTACTTGTAGAGTCGATGATATCAATATTTTCTGTGCTATTTGGGTTAGTTATGTGAAAATAAATTTTTGTACTAAGCCACTGCTTATTTTAGATTTTAAAGACTAAGAAAATCGTAATATTAAGGATATTTTTTTAGAAATGCAGTCTGTAACAAAGACCGAAATGATAAATTGTTAAAAACAGTCGAGAAAAATAAATGTATGGATGTGCTAGTAATTATGTGACTTGTCGAATCCGTGGTGCAGTGGTCCATGTCGTTGGCTATGGTTACGGATGTCTCTGGTTCAAGTCCTGGTACGGACAGCTTCATAAATTACTGATTTATGGATTTCTATTCTCAGGCATTGATTTATGTGATATCTAAAATTCCCTCCCACCCAACCGATCCTAAAAATGGGGTATAGCGCATTAGCAAATTAAACACTAGTCTTGTCCTAGCCTTATCCTTTCGTCTCTATCCTTCTATCCTTACTCGAAAAAGTGTTGTTGTACAACTGAGTAACAAGCAGTCCTCGTAAAAAATTCTGTAAAGATACCTCTATTAAAATACAATATGCTCCACATTGGGAGCGGACATGGTAAAAAATGAATAAAGAACTGTTAATTTCCTCACAGTATAACCAATTCGAGGAGTTACTGTTTTATTCAGTTGTTGCTATCGTATGAGAAATTTTAAACGTATATATACAATTATAATTTATAAATATTTTGGCAATTGCCAGTGATTTAAAAAAAAAACTGTATGAAACGAACGATTTATTATTTAATATTTTACCATTCATGAAACCGCGAAGATTCCCCTTGTATTTGTATCTCAAAAAATAGCATTTCAATGTGAAAATAAAGGTTTTCAATTATAGTGTGTATTATGAAAACAAGACTGATGTATGTTTTAATTAATATACCACAGTTGTAAAACTGAATTTAATTGTAGCGGAGAATAGAAATAGAGAGAAACATTTGGCTCGTTTTAAATATAGAGCAAGTAAAATTTACATCTATATTCATCATAATATGAAAACATAAATAGGAACAAAGGACTTAATATTCATATCATGTTTGAAATGTTTAATAGCGTTAACTTGAAAGTAATTGTTATTTTCACCAAATACCTGCAAGTCAAAAAGATTTTCCAATATTTTATAATCGACGTTGTTTAGGCCAATTAATGCAACCCTCAAAAAAAACGAAAATGAGTTAATGATTTAATCTCATTTTAAATACGACAGAGCATGTCTCGGTCAAATGATGTAGTATAGAAAAATAAATTGACCACTTTTTGGTAGAAAAATATCATTTTACATTGCTTTTAAGTTTAAAAATTCTGAATCAGCCACTTGATGTAAGCCACTGTAATATCGACACTCCCTACGTATAATTCCGTATCTGCTAACACGGCAATTAACAAGAGTGCATTTCAAAGATTCATAACGCAACTCAACGTATAATGTTTTCAATAAAAACTATTTTTAATTTTAAGGGTTATATTAATTGGTCAAAACAAAGTTAATATTATTTATAATCATCAAAATAAATATATCTGAATACATAGTTTAGTAATCAATTAGTGCAGTTTTAATAGTGGTTGTATCTATCTTCTCCTTCCGTAACTTTTTTTTTTCATTTTTCAAGGAAGATGTTATATCATACTATGCTTAAAACAAATGCCACACAGATACTTCTTCTATTTCTCTCGAAACATTTTTTAATGTCAGTGATATCACGTAAATGAGATAATAACTATTATGCGTATGGAAACCGACTTAAAACCAGTTTTACATACTACGTGACAAATTTTATTGGTTTAAGTAGTAATTTTGTCTTAAATTAATAAATATAATAAGCGGCTGCTACTTCAAGATGGATACCAGTTGGAAATTAATTTAACC
Organism: Himalopsyche phryganea; assembly: GCA_022494535.1. NCBI lineage: Eukaryota > Metazoa > Arthropoda > Insecta > Trichoptera > Rhyacophilidae > Himalopsyche > Himalopsyche phryganea. The sequence goes on along the minus strand of JAGVSL010000183.1, from coordinate 154,883 downwards.
TTAGGCAAAGCTAAATATTACATACTGTAAATGTTGTGAAATGAAAGATGTTTACTTAATTTTTATTGCAATAGTGACTATTATAATAATACCGCAATTTAAACATAACATCGAGATGTATTATAAGATGGCAATAATAATGGTTTTGTCAGTGAAATTTTTGGTCTTTGTTAATCAAAACACTTGTTGCATTTTGTGGCCTAGATTTTTTATACAAGCGCTACAAACGCCGTGTTGCTGACGCTAACTCATGTATTTAAATATGTTTATTCATACGATGGGTTAAAAACGTGACACTTTAAGAGCTCAAGACGCTGTGTAACCATCAATTTTTAACGAACGCTGAAATGAGCTTAACGGCTAAATTTAGTAAAAAAATCTTAAGCGTAAATTAACCTTTTAAATTCTCTCTTCAGACTTTTTCTTTTATTTATTTATTTCTATTTGATTGCAGATCGATTTCTTACAATATGATATACAAATCACTCTTTATCAAACATCACAAATATAATATAATCGTATATGTTATAGTATGCGGTCAAAAAAAGCGCTCTGTATTTTCAGTTTAGCGCTATCAACGCTTGCAAACGCTTGCGCTGAAAGCGCTCATTTTCATTGTTACACTTATTCATTGGTTAGTTCGGCTGATGTAAAAGGCATGTACACAATGCCACACATTCAGTGCTTGTGTATAATGTGACTTAAATATTCAAAATCCGGAACTATTAGAATATAGTCGAAAGCTAGACAACATATAAAAAAAAATACGTTTATTAAACTATGTATTCTTGATACAGGAAGTGTTTTTGGTTTCCTTTTTGAAATAAATAGTACAGTAATCGAGTATTGTAATCTTAAATTCATACAGATACTTCTTGCTCATGAAGCAGGCTTCGACGCAAAGAGAATTGGGCGAGTGAAAAAACTAATGAATTGTATAACCATAATAATGTATTGTACCATAAATTTCATAATATTAATTCATAAAAAATATTAAGGGAGTCGAGACTTGAAATAAAGCAAAGGAAAATTTTCATTTAACCATATTAGCGTAGCAAAATTTAACTTAATATTTATATTCTAAAGAAAAAAATAGATCATGTTTCACATCCGACATTATTGTAAGATTTATTTTAACTGAAATGAAAGTATTTTGTATAATTTATCGTTTTCATTATTCGTGTATTATCTACGAGTTTTTGTTTATAAATGGGGTATTACACTATCGTGTATTTATATCATACAAGATATATTTAATATTGTAACGGAATAGTTTTTTCAAAGCTTATTGCGTATATTTTAGTGAAAAATCAAATCAAATGAAGTTTACATTATAGCAAGACTATTTTAACTCGTATTATATTATATGATGTTATAGCAACGTATTATATGATTCTTTATCTGTTCGCGTTATACCCATAATTTTACTGATTAATTTTCTGAAAAATTGGAAATGGTTTTTTTTTGTTTCAATATAGGTATATTAATTTATTTCCCGTTTATTCGAAGACTGTTCTCATAAAGTGAAATTAAACAAAAACAATATAATATCTCTTAATGTATCAACATATATATAAACCTTAAAATCTATTCTGTCCCAAAACTAACGGTCGAAGAATATAAAAGAGGTTATAGAATCAGACAATATTTTTTCTTTTTAGAAACACCGTTTATCTGGATACATTTTTTTAGGACGACTGATAACTTATTTATGCCATTGAAAAAATAACGTTTGAAGAAGACGTTTGGTCCTTACTATGTAAATATATTTCTGATTGTATTTAAATATTGTAGTTTAACATTTTAGATATTAGTATATACGATTTTAATTTAACGTCATATGTAAACGACGGTGTGATACCCCGTTAACAGGCTGTGTATACTTACAAATAACGCACTTAGCTGTTATTTCGAGGCTCAAAAAAGAATAAAGAACGTAATTGCTGGTTAGGGTAATGTAATAATTTACAAGGTAGAGACGCGGCAGATGCGTTTAATATTTTAAACTTGGATCGATATAAACTTGACTTTGATTTATAGACATACATATTTTTAACATTGTATACACCTTGTATCGTTTGTTATATTGTAAGACCTCACGGAGCGTACTTGAAATCCGTTGGCAAAGGCATTTTTTCAATCAACATTGTATAGAAACTTTGTCCCATGTTGAAGCGAGTTTTTTCATTCCTTTTATAAAAGTTTCTTCGCTCTAATCTCTATATGAGATTTCTTAGAGAAAATATTTAGCGGAATTACTACAAGGAGCAGAATAAGATCCCAAAAGTCAAAGCGTTTTTATCATTACGAAGAAAGTTTATAAGGAAGTCAAGTAGTTTAGCCTAAATAGCAAACAACTTTTAATATAATTTTTTGGTGCTGAAATTATTATGATACTCCTAAAGCTAAATTTATTTTCATGCATAATTGATTAATCATTTATTATTATGTCACGTATCGCTTATTTACTAAAATATAATCGTAGCTCAAAAAAAATGTTTTTGTCAGTAGAGCAAAAAAACTGTCTGACAATCATAGAATAAGGTTTTTTTCCTTGTATTTTTTAAATCAATCCGTACATTTCATGTATATTTAGATCCTACGCAAAAAATGTTATTTTATATTTATATACAGCAAAATCGTTAAAATTTTAGATTTTGAGAATTTCTTAGGAAATTTATTCCATTAAAATTGCGTCGGTGTATTTGCGTAACGATGATGTAAAGGAGTAAAATATTATAGCTTGAATTATAATTTTCATTTAGCAGATGGGAAATTATTTTGTGATTTTTTTCTGTTTAGACATATTTTTTTTATTTATGACTCCATTTTGTCGGAGCTGCGATTTATGCTGTAATAGTGTATCATCCACGCTACAAATACATCATGCAATGTAATTTTGTTTTAAATACTTGAAGATCTTATACGCTAAAGTTTCGATTTATTTGCCATGTTATAATATTATTGATTTATAATATCAATATGAAAGTGTTTTCTCAAATAATTATGTTTTGTACCCTTATCATCCAGCATTAGTCGACTACTCGATGAAGGCCAGACCACTCTTCATCAACGGTTCGTGGATCGTAGAGTGACATTTGTATTCATTAGGTTAATGGACCCTAAATCTTGAAAACATCAAATATATTCTCGTATTTGGATAAAAACAAACAATATAATAGATATATGAAAGCTTTCATTCTTGAATTTAGACCCTTGCCTAGCACGAAAGCGTATTAGCATTGCCTACTTAGATAGTAAATTCGTCTTTAATAAATTGAATAAAATATTTAATTTGACTGCGTAACTGTATTAGGGGAGCGTTTTGTAGCCTGCAACTGTTAGTCACGAAGCGACAAATTTAAATGACAAAATGTTTCTGAATGGTTATTTAAATTGTAGGAATGACGACATTATCAAATTCCGTTGAGCATTAGTATGCGCGCAGCACTTTGGTTCTCAATGAATTTTTTCGACCAATTTAGTCATATGAAACATGCCTTAAATGTTTTTCCGATAAGCTGTATAAAACAAAGGAGAAGCGAAATAAATTTATTTGATTTTATTTTTTTGCTTCATAATACGATTCCAATTTTCAGACACAATACTAGTGATAAATTTAAGTCCTGTGTTCCTCAAAAGTTTTGAGTCAGCATTTAAGTTGTTTTTAAGATTTTCAGGATATAACACAATTGAAATTAATATTTTTTTGATTTCCTATAAATTTGAATTATCCACGTGACATACCGCTTCGGAAGCACTGCTTTAATCAATAAATTGTGATAAACTGTCAATTCTTTATAAAATAAAATAAAAAGAACAAGATGGGTTTTACAACAATGGATGCTTTTCAACAAGGAAATTGCACAAATTATTCATAACTATGTAATCAAAAGGCATATAAAGAAAAATATTTATAGATTTAAAATGGATTCAACTTAAATAAACAAAGTAATTGATGGTAAGCATTTTTTTAAATCAAATATGAGAATTTCATTAAAGCTTTAATACTATTATTATTAATAGCGAAAATCAGCCCTGATCACACAATTTAATTGTGTTTTATTTTAAAATATACAACGAATTTTTTGATTCAGCTCAGGAGCAACGTTTGACATATATATTTTTTATGTTACCACTTATAACTGTACAATTATTTGAGTTGTAGTTATTTTAATTCCACTTCATAGTATAAGAATTTTCATATTGTGTATTATATTTATATATTATATTTATTTAGTATTATATTTATCAAAAAGATAACATTTATTCGACTCTGAGTCGTTCTCCATTCATAAAGAAATCAAAAATAAATGACATATATCACGGAACAGCGTTGACTGTGTAAAAAAATCGATGAAAATGTATCTTTTCAAAGTATGTACCTATATTATTATCATAAATTTATAGATGTTAATAAAATAGTAAATTGTGTTTATTTTTATAAACATGATCGTCTTTACATCAAGTATGTATTGACAGTTAGGAACATTCAAGTGTTTGAGTGTTCGGCTGTGTTTTGGCCAATTGATGTAACCCTCAAAAAATACGAAAATGAGTTAATGATTGGATCTCATTTTTAAGACGACAGAGCAGGTCCCGGCCAAATGATGCATATTAAAAAAATAACCTAACCTAACCTAACCTAACCTAACCTAACCTAACCTAACCCTATTTTTGGAAGGGAAACATCATTATACATGGTGGTTTTAGGTAGAAAAATTCTGACCTGGCCACTTGATGTAAGCCACTATTATATCGACACTCTCAAGGTATGATCCCGTATCTGTAAACATGAGAATTTACAGGAGTGTATTTCAAAGATTCATAACGCATCTCACAAAATAATGTTTACGTTATTTTGGCCAATTGATGTAACCCTCAAAAAATTTGAAAATGAGTTAATGATTGCATCTAATTTTAAAGACGACATAGTAGGTCTCAGCCGAGTGATGTAAATTAGAAAAATTAATTGACCACGTTTTGGAAGGGAAACATCATTTGACATTGGTTTTAGGTTTAAAAATTCTGACCCGGCCACTTGATGTAAGCCACTATTATATCGACACTCCTTTCGTATAGTCCCATATCTGCAAACATAAGAATTTACAGGCATGCATTTCAAATATTCATAACTCAACTCATCATATAATTTAAAAAAATAAAACACAATCCGTTTGTACCACTAATCAGTTGATAATGCTCGTGTCATTATAAACATGTGGAAGTTGTACAAAAAAATTGTGTTTTATTTTTTAAAATATAATGCCTTTCCAGCAAGAATTGACAGTTAACATCTTAATGTTTTAGATAAAAACAATTTTTACTCTCTCCTGAACAATTTAAATTTTGAGGGTTACATCATTTGGCCAAAACACCGTCGATATAATAAAAGAAGAACACATATTACTATCACCGTTAAACAATGTATACCTAGTCTCCTTTTGTTAATTAAGGTATTTTATTTTAATTTTTTAACTATCGCCAAGTTTTGTATGAACCGATTTAAATATAATAAACCTATCATCTGCGTGCGGTGGATGTATCACTATCCCTATCACACAATCTCGTTTGTGTAAAAGTAAGTAGGATGAAAGATCAAACGCCAGCATGACCTTAAATCTTGCTTGCACTCTTCACTTTACACGTGATTCAGCGAGAAAGAGAAAAATTCACTGCACGCGCCTGACCTATGTATAATATTCAAAACATAGAATACAAATTTTTCTATCTGGGTTTTAAAATTGGCACTAAATAGAGCATGACGAAAATCGATATTATATTTTAAACTAATGGTATTTTTATGAATATTGGATCTCACCTTAGTCACGATATAAATAATAAAAAAGAGATAAGATCTATTGCTTCCGTTGAACACTAAACACTCTGTAATACGCAGCCTAGTAACCCATTGCACAGACAAAGTACGTGTTATCTATATGTAAGTAGTTTTAATGCTGTACAAAGCTGCTTTTTTTTATAAATAGCTTTATAATGTATAAGGCGATATCTTGTAGTGCACACAGCTATAAAATAATTTGACGTCCTCGAATCAAACCGCAACTGTAAATAAAAAAAAACATTACGTTGAAGTCGATAAAAACATATGCAGTTAACAAACTATTAACAGGGATTAAGTATCTATTGCTAAATTGTCAGATGTTTTAAAAAGTATACGAATATCTTTTTTAGTAAATAATTACACACTTATATGAGAAAAGTAAACATATCACTTGTAAGCTGCTTGAAATTACGTCACTCAGATTATAAAGGGTAGCTTTATTAGAATATGAAGTTTGTGTTTTGCACGTCAAACTCACCCCTAGAAGCAACCAGCAGCAAAAATAAACACTACGTGTGCCTGTTACTTTGTACTTTGTGATTTCATAACAAAGTTTACGTTGTTCTGAAGGTTCAAAGAAAGAGTCATGATAATTCAAAGGTATTAATAATAACCATACACTACTCTTGATAAGGAAACTTTCTGTCACTGTAAATATTATTTTACGGTTGAAAATTTATTATTATCAACGAAAGATTTTTTTAATTGTTCAAACCAAAGAATATTCCATAATTCAAGGATAGGACATAATTTTTTCGTCTCCCAAAGTGTACAGCCAGCCTGCCATCGGTAATACCACTATATCCACCAATATTGCTTAAAACAAATACTGCAAATATTGAATGTAAGCTTTGTCTAGCTTGTTAAGTGGAATTCCTTAATAATTAATGTAATCGTAGGGCAAATTACATATTTTACTTATAATTTAGTGTTTTAAGCTGTTGAAACATTGCAAAATCAAAGGTTGAATTATTGAATATATGTATTGTAGAAAGTAAAATAGTGGATATAATATTTTCTGCCAAAATCGAAGACAAACTTTAAGGTTAAGGTAAAATATTTGAGAGTCTCGTAAAAGTATTGAGGAAAATAAATTCGAAAACTTTCTTGCAGAATCTTAAGAAACAGTGTTTATAAACAAACTATCGGAATTTCGTTTGTTTGAAAATTCTAGCGCTTTAGAATCATTATCACGTGTATTTTACATTGAATACCATTTCAAAGAAAGTGAGTGACTGTTTAAATATATTCAACTCACTTGGAAGAATCTAATTCAAAGTCTATATTTAAAAAAATTCATATTTTTTTGTTAGTAGTCGTGACGATATCTTTATAATATATAAGTTACATATTTTTCAAACTATGTCTGCTTTTAATGTGGTAGTTATGGATTCAAGGAAGGAGCGATCCAAGATATATTTTTTACAAGACCTAACGAGAATTCTATTGTGTTCTTTACTTTTTTTTCCAATACAGAGTGAAGATAGAACGATGAACTAAGGAGATGATAATCGTTCTTTTATGCGTACCATTTTCAGTACTGCATTGACTGAATAGAAATGGATTTAAATATCCATGCTTTTGGATATAAATTAATGGAGCGATTGAAAAAAAAATTAGGCACTTGTCCATTCGTAGATTTGAATCAATATCAGTAAAGACATATAGCGTCAACAATCGATCACGTTACCAAATTCAGTGGAATTAAAAAATAAAAATACGCTTTGATAGTTTTCTATGTTTTTGTATCGATTAAAAGGTGAATAGTACCTAAGTGTTGCCTTTATGTCATTAAATATTCTCAGCATATATATTAGTTAATACGAAACTGCACTTAGTGAATTTATGCTTCACGCTAATTCGTTGCTTTCTTTAGAACCGATAGGGTTCTTAATGAAAGCACATGCTGCCTTGTAATGGAGAGTATGGTCGTGATTTTTATTTAGTTTGTACTAAATATATACTCTAGACCAGTGCTCTTCAACCTTTTAACATCCACGGCCCGGTGGAAATGGGAAAAATATTTTGCGGACCGGCGTCAACCACTTACACATACATTTTATACACTCGTTTTACGACGGAAAATAAATTAATAAAACATATATTTACCGTCAGTTTCTGTCTTATATACGACAAAATTGAACGCCTATAACATAGCTGGATACATTTATTTTTATTTCCATCTATCGGATTTATTTTAAAAGTATTTAAATATTTTTTTTTATTTCTATGAAATTTGAAATACGACTGTTTTAATAAAGAATAATAGATTCAAAAAGTGACAATTGTTAAGTCAAGACAAATGCTACATATTATTTTATTTATTAAATCTTAATTGTGACATATTTCGCTGCTTTTTTTGTAAGCAAATTTGATAAACGAGGTTAGAGTGTCGTTTCTGAGAGACGAAGCGCTAAAATAACATCCAATCGATTTCTCTGTTTGGGTTGAATTGCAGACATACTTAAAATAGTCTTTTCATACAAATATGAAGTCGAAAAAACGACCAACAATTCGATAGCTTCATAACTAAAATTGAATATTCTTCATGAAGAGATATCCAAAATTGTGATAATGATAGACTGACATTCGATCAGCTTTTCTTTGTAGCGGTGTAATCAGTTTTCGCGGACCACAGGTAGAGCACCACTGCTCTAGACAATTTTGATTATTTGTAGTAGACACATGTTCCGTCGACCAGTCACTAAACGTCAGTTCTAATTTCATCCCGCAGGAATCAATTTAGTGTGGGTGGCATATCTAAAGACAATCCGCTCAAAGTATGTAGTGCCCGTGAACTGGTCGACAAAAAATTTCAAATGTGTTTATATCAGCCTAGAGTGCAAATATCGTAACTCCCAAATGACGAACATCTGATATGAATGTCACTTTGAAGTTAACTATTTTTTTATAATTATAACGTAATCACTAAAAAATATTTATTGAAGAAAAAATATATGATGTCGAAATTAGTAAATTTGTAGCTTATGGAATTCATTGTGTCATTATATTTCCAAACTGTACTACTAATTTTATATCTTTAATATGAATACTTATTATATCTACTAGAGATTTTTGGCAGTCACACACGTGGGCGATATTTAAAAAAAAATCTGTTCCCATATTTCCAGCTTCAAAATAATATTATTATGCCCTTATTAAGGATGTCTCAAAATGTATAATATGTTTAACCATAATGTAACTTAGATTTCGAGAAATTTTCTCTAATCTATTTTTATCTATTTGTAGTACATTGTTTAAACATTTTGATGGCTCAGTTTCATGTAAAAATCTTCATTCTTAAGCTATAAACGTTGTTATAATATAAAGGGTTATAAATAATGCACCTTGTGTTAGATAGTATTCCCTTGGTACACATGAACTTTCATTTCGAAAGTTTTCATTTTGAATTAGATAGTTTTAACTTTAATTTTAATAGTTTCCACTTAGTCACGGATTCTTTTAACAAAGTAAGTTAAGTTGTAGTAGGTTATATTAAGGTTGGTCTGGTTTGGTTTGTGTATTGTATTCTAACGCGTGGAGCAAAGACAATATAGGCGGCCTAATATAGGGTAGAAGAATAAGTGACATTTCATTACACCTACGTGCAGCTATCAATTTCAAAGTGTGAGTGAAATCTGTACTAAAATATTTTTTCGTAAGTGTAATATATTTCATCCTTGGATGAATTTATTTTTATCATTATTTCCTAGTAATGTGCAATATAAATGAATGAATGGGTGTTGTATTAAATTCATAACATAACAAAAAATGTTTATCGCAGTATGCGTTGCTTTCTTTCTCAAGTGGTCTATGTTTACATTAGTGGAACATACACACGTCTATCAGTTTGTCTAATGTGGATAAATACTAATGTTTATTTTTAAAATTTGATCGTATACTACAATCCGAGCAGTAAACGATTAAACTGCTGAATTCGAGAGAATCTTCAAACTAAAATCAAATGACGGCCAATGACCTATCACATTACTGATCAGTATGTCAATTTTTTTTTTCGCTTATCTGTGTTTTATTTTTTATTCTTATTTTTTGTATTTTGTTTCTGTTTTTTTTTGTATATATATTTGCCTATTATACAAATTTGCAGCCTGCAAAGATGACCCTCAGTTTCTTGCATATTTTTATTTCTAATGTGAGCTCAGACACAGAAGAAGTTTTTATGTTCCTTTCTTGTACTTGTATTTTTAGCTTAGTAATTACTGTCTTACTTAAGATTCTGGCTGAACGGTAAAACAAGTAAGACAAATCTTTCAGCAATACTGACTGTGGGTGTTCATCTCTCGACAGGAATTGTTCTTAATGTGATTTTAAATTTGATGAGTTTATTTTGACTTTTCCAGTTCCTTACTGACTTCCGAGAGTCACTCAAAAGTGAACGCATAGATCTTCTGCCAGAAGATTGAATGTACTATTTATTCTTCTGCTTTTTTCTCTTAGGGCATTTCCTGAATCATTGACATTTTTTCAATTTATTCAGCCACCTTCAATTAAAAATTTTCATGAGTATCATAAGTGATTTAATAAAATATGTATGACTTCTTGAAAACGTAATAGTAAGTACTTTCCCATCAAAATATTTCGCTACATTTTAGTATGAAAAAAATGTTAAAATACACTACTAAATATACTAAAATAAAAGTAAATCTGAAGGGCGTGTTTTACCAAGAAAATCCACTTTTTATCGTTTTACACGGTAACACAATAATATTATTATTTATTTACTTTACATACATATGTATTTATTTTGGAGTTTACTATCTAAAATACATTTTTTAAATATCTTTAATAATCCATGTGGTTTTCCTCACATATGAATTTTTTAATATTCTATACCGAGAAAAATCAAGTAAATCTATTAAGTACATAAGAATAGATTTAATTAACCGAAATCATCAGATATTCCGATATAATTTGAATAAACTCAATCCAAAACATTTTTTTTTTTATTATAATATTTTAATGTTAGCTTACTTAGCATGTAGGTTGGTAAGTAAAGGTATGTTTCTTCTTCTTATTCATCGACCATATTCACTCCCTATGTGGAGCATATGGCCACCACGCAGCGCCTCCATGATTCCCTGTCACCCCGCCAATCGCTTTGCTTCCTCCCATGATATGGAAGAGTCCCTCAGCTCCGTCACGTACATCCTATGGATAGTAAGTACCTGAGAGTCTTCTAGGACGCCAGAATTCCAACGTTCGAAAGAAGAGGCAAGCAGGATTGAGGATCTCTGAAGCCATCCGCAGCACGTGACCCAGCCTCTTCTAACGTCTCTCCATGACCGCTGATGTGACAGAGCGTTGCCTGGTCCTTTCCCTAATCTCTGAGTTCCTCACGAAGTCAAACCACTTCACTTCCAGTATCCGACGCAAGCAATTTATTATCGAAACTCAGTATACGGTTTTCCGAGTCTTTATCAGTTGTAATGATTCGTTACCGTAAGGCAGCACAAGTATGATGCAAGTGTTGATCAAATGGCATTTGCAAGATGTTTTTAGTGGTCTTTATAAAACAGTTTATAAAGAACAATTTTTGTGAAATTTCTTGCTTGTTAAGCAAAATTAGAGCAGCCAGCATTGTATCTTGTAGCAATTGGTTTGTATGTAAATATGTGTACAAGCAATTAATAATAATATTGTTTGTTGACTAAATGCGCTTCAGAAAAACGCTTCTTTACTAACATTATCAAAATATTGTATGACTTGATAAGGTAACAAAATATCCATGACATAACTTCGTACAATAATGATATGTCTATTGAGAGTTCATGGTTATTTTACAAGCAGTCACTGAACATAAACTGATATGAATGTAGACATCGTCATCTCAAATTGCATATTATAATGTAAGATAAGTTCATTCTTAATTTAGATAAATCAGGTACAACAAACTGACAATTAATTTAATTTTATGAATTGCACGTATAATTAACAACTGATAAATAAATCTTGTGAATTCACTGTATATTTAGAACTATTTTTATTTTAGAAGTTATTGTTTCAATGTGTCACATCTCCATATTTATCGGTTCGATTTGCGTAGCTAAAATGTTATAATCTCTCTTCTTCTTCGACTATATTCGGATGTGGAGCATATGGTCATCAACTAGACTATGTATTCACTCACCCGTCAATCGCTTTGCTTCTTCCCATGACATGAGTGCCTTAGTTCTGCCAAGTACATCCTGTGGATAGTACTCGATGGTTGTCCAGGTGGCCCCGAAATCTCAACTTTCGGAATAAGAAGCGAGATGGATTGAGGCTCTCCGGAGGCAACCGCAGCCCGTGATCCAGTCAGTTCTGACGTCTCTCCATGGCTACTGATCTAACAGGAAGCTATTATACTAATATTATTCCAACATGTTCACAAAGTTTCAAGGTTTCCACTGGAAAAGTTATTTTCCAGTAACGAAGTTCTACAGACACATCGATGTCTCGAAAACAAATTAGTCTTTATTATTCATATTTCAGTCTGTAAATTTTTTCAAACTATTACAAAAGTATAAAAGGCATGTTATTATCTGTATATGTCACTAAAACCGACCTTTGCTTGCTTTACTTTACGTAAACTGAAAAACTACATTTCATTTTTGTGCGTAAATGTTTCCATCACTTTACTTGGTAACAATTAAACCTCGTCCTCATCTTACGTGAAGCCACCATCTCCACTCATGTCACTGGGATCAATTGAAAAAAGATACCTTGTGGACGTATCTAAGTGGCAGCATACATTAGATTAAGAAAAAAATAAATAATGAAGCATAGGAACAACCTTAAAACATGTGTTTTATATACCGATACAATAATATATAGTCCTATATAATTAAAATAAAGCATCCTTAATTAATAACCAAAGCTCAAACAACTAATGAGTAATATTCTATTTTCAATAATTAATGGAAATGCTATTGAATCATTGAAATAATATTTATTTTAATTGTAAATATTTGGTAGCGTTAAGCATTGCGAAATATTTATTATTTGCGATATGTTAAGTGCCTGAATGATATGTTAAGTCAATCAACAGATCGATGAATAATGATTATGTTTGTGTAAAGTCTATTTCTCATTAATAACATCGATTGATTCATGGTACTCTATCAATAAAATTATAAGAACTCATGTACAAACATTAAAGATATTCATCGTTTTTTTATAAATAAGTTTTAGGTCAAGTAGTCGGTTGTGATTTTTTAAATCACAAATATATAGTGTAAGTGATAGCACACCACCCTTTTATCAATTAAGGAATTATTTTTTTAAGTGCTCTTCTCACTTTAAAAAGAGCAAATTGGAATTTGATCAACAATTATGATTTATTGCTGTGTAGATAGAGACACTTTATTTTTAACCACATGTTGTGGTTAATCATTCAATTATCTTCTAATTCAATCACTGTATTATGGTGGTACTGAATTTTATGATTTATATTCGAAATACTGCACGCGAATGGTATTACATTATTGAAAGCCGGATCAATTTTTGACAGAACAGAGGAACATCTATCATTTATAATAATAAAAACAATTTTTTTATACGGGTGTATTTAAACACGTTAAATTAATTGTGCCATGTTTGTGTCTTTTGTTTAATGCTCGTAATAGCCACTCAATATTCAAACCGGAATCAGACAATTTTAAAAGGCAAATCTTGAAACCAATCAGCAATCAACTCTTTCAAGTGATCGCTCGGAGAGCCTCAGCAGATAAAACCCTAGAAATGGTTGCTATGTATCATGTTGAATTGAGATGTATGTAATTACTCTCCGCTTAAAGTTATTTAATGCAATATAATTTGTATCATTACAATTATCGCATCCTTCTTTTTCCGCAACTTATAAAATCCAATTCCATTTTTATATTATGAGCATCTACCAAGTGACCTTTCAGAATTCAATTTATATATAATATTCAGTATAGAGTTACCCAGAGTCTTAGTGAGATCACACCAAGAGGTACGCTTCACGGTTCGAGTGTTGGGCAGGACCACACTGACCGAAAGATATAGTTTGCCCGTTAAATAGCTACCTGTGACTTGATTCCGATGTGTTTTTAACTTGTATTTCTTTTTTATCTTTTGCAACTGTATATCTGCGATAACCGACTGCAATAAAGATACTTGGCTGAATAAAAGTATTTTAGTTTTTTGATTGGTTGATTGTCCCAGAAGCAGAACCCCCGACGTCATAATCATCATCCTCAGCACCCCTAAAAATAAAGCAGCATTTGGGTTCTGGCCAAGTACAATCTTGTATCCAAGGTTCAGTTTCTTCCAAACCAATTCAGTTCCACCATCACTTTATATAGACATTCGCACTTAAAGGGTATCAAAGTTGATTCTGCTATCAACAATATTCCATGTGTTATTTGAATAAAGTCTATAATACTATGATAAGACTTTTTCTAAATACTATTTTTAAAAAGTCTTTAAATAAATTATGTCATTCTAGTTTAAAGGCAGATTCATTCAGCATTTTATCAAAGCCGCTGCCGAAATAAAATAAAAGATGTGTTGAAGTCCTCTTAAGCGCCACTTATAAATTGCTCAAGAATTAATTAATTTATGTCATTTTTAATTGCTTGTGAAATGTTTCGTCACCAAAAGGCGTTAAGTAAGCTGACAAATTAGCTCAATAGAATATTTTGATAACGCATAAATCATAATATTCATTCATTTAGTTTTGAGTATGTAAATACACTAACAACTATACAAATAATAAGTTTTATTATGTATATCAAAATGTATACAAAAATTGGAATGTTATGTCAAAAAAATGTGAAAAGAAATCAAAAACTTAAATTTACTGATGTCGTAAAAAATGTATAAACCATTGTTTTATTACATATTCATAATAAAATATATTGAACTGCTAATAGCTGTGTAGTTTAAAAAAATTCAATCAATATGTTGTCATGAATAAGCTCTAGTAAAAACTTCTTTCTAAAAAAACTGTTTAACGAGATAAGAATAAGTTCTTGTTTTTCTTACTTCTTTTATCCTAGCCATTTTTGATCAATAGAGTTTGACGACAGGCGTACAATTAATTCTTTTAAAATATTTTCATATAAAACTACCTAATTAGGATTTCATATTTATTATGCTCTGGATAGAAGAAGAATTCATAACTTTTATTTGAGTCTCAATATGTAATATAGAAAAATACATACCCAAATTATTTAACATCGTAAAGAACTTGACGAAGAAGTTGACTGTAAAGAAATTCATATTAAAAAAACAACAAAAGATAAGTTTAATCAACAAAAATATTTTAATTTTTAGCATTAAAGTTTGTACATGCTTTCGGTTTCTTTTGCGAGAATACAATAATAAGGAAACAAAGTAATTTTAATTTGATGCAAATTATACTAATAACCGTTTTACTTTTTACTCGCGTTCTTTTTTGATGATTTTATTTTCAATTTCAAAGTAAACTTAGTTGGATTTCTTTCATACGCAAAATACGATTTGATTGCTTTAAATAATTTATTAGAATTAGAAAGAATTAAAAAAATATATAATAAATTAGACATATTTAATGAAAACCAATAAAAATCAATTTTTACTTTGTTGTCATTGTTAATAAATTAAGAAATGAGATTTTTTCGACGGGTCAATGATTCGTTTCATGATTATTCAAAAAGTATTTAAAGTCAATAATTTAAATTTAATATTAGAAAAAGAGAACCTAAATAAACCGTTTATTTTCGAATGAACTATCATGCCAGTATGTTTCCCAAAATATGTATAAATAAGGAACCATTATTTTGTCAAAGAAACATTGCGTATTAATAACACTGACTCCCTCACATAAGATCCACAAAATTGTTTATTTTTCATTTTTAAGGTAAATAAAATAAAACAGACTGAACAGCAAACAAACAATCTTAACAAGGTATAAATATTTTTATTTTATGAGTATCTAAAAAACATCCAATATTTTCTTTCCATGAATTTCTATATGTATTTTCAATATACCCACGATCACAACAAAATTTGACGTCTCTCACAATGTATCAGCACTGTGAGGCTAAAAATAATAATGCCTTAACAAAGATACACATAGGTAAGAATTTTACAAACACAATATTGTTAAAGTTCTGGTACCAAATGCCCGAAAGCTCTTTTGCAATCCGCGAGCTATGGTTAGTATTTATAATTCTAAAATAATTAACACTTTTGATGATTCTGTTCACATTCATTAAACGCGTCACAGGCTGTTGGTCGTGTGCTTTGAAGTGTGTATTCATATTACAGTAAATGCCATATTACCAATTTTTCACTAATAATTTTAGGCTTGAGCAGTGCAATCCTGTTTCTTCACCATCTCCACAATTTATTTTAGAACGCCGATCGAGACGAATGCTTTACGTGCACTTTCAAATATCGTTGAATTAGTCATTAAATGTTCTTGCGTTCATGTAAGCATATAACATAATCCAAAAATAATGCGACTACATATGTAAGATAAAAATTTTGAGTATTCTTAAAAAAATCTCACCTCTCGTGTCATTATACTTTGATTGTAAATTACTAAGATTCAGCTCCGCTATTGCCGCGGAAATGATAGTTTGAAAAATATATCCGACATTTTTATTTTCTTCAGATAATAGGTTTGGCGTGATCTTTAATGTCCATTCAGTGTTGCCAACATTGTTATAACTTTCCTATTTTATGCATTAGTAATATTAAATCAATATAATCTGTGATTGACTTTGTAGGAAGATATTCTTACAAATATTATTCTTTGCAAATATTTTTTTAAACGAACAATAAAATTGTAAAGTAACATCACAAAATGTAACTCAAAAGTAAGTGTTTGGAACTCTTCAATTGGACTAATATATAAAATCAGTATTTCATGAGAGTTAAAAAAAAATGGCTTGAACACAAGCTTTAGATGCTCCAGGCCCTCCAGGGTATCCTGTATAACTCCTGTCTTTTCTTTCAACTGGATTCCATTGCCCTGGAAGGTTGTTTTTGACCATCCTGATGAAATAATTACCGGATACTCGGGACGCCGTCATTACTTGAGACTAAGAAGGCTTTCTGCCTTGGAGGCATATATTATGCAATGAATAGAATAATCCGTAGGTAATAATACGATCTTAATATACTTTAGTTGGAACGTGTGCAGAGCGCATTCTGTTAAGCCGGCAAGTACCAAAAGTATTCTGTTATAAAAAATGGTATTCCATTCAATCGATTTTAATATTGGTAAAGTGGCGTTGGCAACACCCATCAAATACGGCGTGTTGTGTTTCGAGTGGTTTTAAAATGATGAAGACGCGTATCATGCATTTGAACAGAAAACACTTCACATGTCTATTTTTATTTGACCTGGTTAGTCATTAGGACACAAAATTAGACATCTAATTATAGAAGAATATGCATTTTATTCAGCGACATTATTACTGGAATCTTGAAGAGTCTGATATTTAATATTATTCTATCCAGAAAAGATAAAATATCATTAAATACGTACATATTTCGATTCTAATATAAGCATAGATGCGCGAAGATATTGATCACAGGGTAAACCGTACGGTTAATTAGACAGTAGTTATGTGAAAGATGCATGAAGCACATAGAAATAAAAGATAAAAGTTTATGATTTCTTGCGACTCAAAAGAGACGAATACGCAAAATACTTTTATGGCAAAAGTGCTCAAACTTTTTTTAATTTTCGGCCAACTTTATAGGTAAAGCGGTCTGCTCTTATATTTAGACTTTCAGTAATATTAATAAAATAAAAGAATTTTAAAATAAAAAAAAGATTATGGCTGGAAAAGATTTTAAAAATGATAGAAAAAAAATATTTAACAAGGATCAAAATATTCTAAAAATCTAAAATATTCAGAGCATACAGATAATTTAATATTAAAAAAACCTGTAATCATCCACGGATTTAGGTCACTAATCAAAAAATAAGAATATCTTGCCATGTTCACTAAGAAAAACAATAAGAATGAAATTGGTTACCGAGCCGCATGGGAAAAGCATTTAACCTTTTCGAAATATATTTTTTCTTTTAAAGGTTACATAAAGGTAGAATTGATTCCTAATTGATTTTATTAGCTTAAGATGAAATCCGGCATGTGCGTTATGTCAGCTCAGTTACTTTACCTGAGCCACGAACAATAATATTGAATTAAGGTTTTATGGACGCTCTTACTTTTTATCTTAAGTCGTATGGGTTCTTTTCTGTGAAATTAAGATGTCATACTTTGCACATGAGGCGAGTAGCATTTATAATTGTGGCTCTTTATTGTTTAACAACCAAAAATGGAATAAAAATAAATATTTTTCAACATTTTATTATTGTTATTTGAATCTTCTTTATTTGATTGATTGAATTGGCATTTACTTGGTAGAACTCCATTATAGTAGGATAAAATAACAAAGTATTTAGTTTTACAAATTTATTTATCAGGTAGTTGATGGCTATTTCATCTTTACGCCATCGTCAGAACTGTAGTTCTGACGATGTATTTGTAGAACTAAATACTTTGTTATTTTATCCTATTCTTTATTTGAGATAAAATTTCTATAAAATAATAAATAAACACAGTAAAAAATTCATCGGTATATTTAGATTAGCTCGTCAATTCAGTTTTTTACAAAAATAACAATAATTGTTTATGCTTAGGTTAAATTAAATTGCTTAAAAGATTTATTCAGCGACAATTTTTTTTAAGGTGTAGGTAATATTATATTATTGCATTTCCTATAGCATTTTTCTGTAAAATTTATAGCGGAACACATAGGTCAGAAAGTTTCTGTTTTGATATTAGAACAAATTTAACAAAGATTTCGAAAATTTAGTAATGAAAAGAGCCTTCAATTATTGGAAGTTGAAAAGTCTCAGTGATGTTTTACACAAAAAGAGTGGCTCCACTCTCGTAGATTTCATAGATATGAGATTTTCACCATCGTATTGACATACTACACAAATACTTATAAGCTGAAGATCATCTTCAAAAAAGTGAAACACATGTCACCCTTAGTTATACAATAAAACAAGAAAATTTTATACTCCTAGCCGGGTAAAAAATCAAATACGTTTTTCAATTTTAGACTGTTAACTATCAATTCTTGGTGGAAAGGTATTATATTTTAAAAATAAAACACATTTTTTTGTACTACTTTCACATATTTATAATGATCAGAACCATTATAAACATGTGTAAGTAGTACAAACAGCTGTGTTCTATATTTAAAATACAATTATGTTTTCTTTTCAAATGTTATAATTGCTTTAGAATAATTATTAACAAAGTAAATAACAATGATTTCATCCAAGCTTAAGCACGTCTAGAATATTAAGCGAAAATATATTTTTCACCCCAGAGATTTTTCTTTAAGTTTCAATACACTTTATCTCAAACTGCAGTCAAGTAACTACCTAAATAATATATTTCCCCTATTGCCATTTGAACCCTCGCAGTTTCGCAAAATGATTTTACGGTCGTTTAATACTGAAAATATATACACTTTATATCCTAGTAGATTATACTTTAGTATGTATTATATAACTTATGAATATCCCCAACAACGACCAATTTCGAATAGACGCTGCCTACCTACCCCGATTTCCAATTTCACGCGAGACTGCTTCCAAGCAAAATTGACGTGGTTCCATGACATTGGAGCTTTTTTCCCCTACATGGTAAATTTCAATTTTCAATAGTTACTACATTCAAATACAAAATGATACAATATATAGTAACACTATTTAAATAAAACTGGTATCTGTTTTACCAACAGCAGTGTTCACTTTTTTATTTGAGAGAATATTAAACAACTTCCTTAAACAAAATTAATTACATCTTAAGTGTAATCGTTTAAGCTGTAAACCTTGTTTAGTAATGTTCGAAGGTCTCAATGATACGCTTTTTTTCAATTGAATCGGTGATTTATTAACATATGATAAAGAGAAAAATTATAACTTGCTATAAGTCATATTGGGTATATCGTACAGGAGAGCAAAATTAAGAAATTACTAACCTACAATTCGATTTTAGTTCTGTTAGAACTTTGAACTATTACAACTTTTCAAAACAATCTTAGGGGATTGGGATATTTTTGAAAAAGGAATTTTTAGTGTTTCGTGTTAAGGATAAAAAAAAAATTATTGAATAACTAAGAATGTACTACATATTTTGCATTTACGATTATATTATGATATGTAAGAAATTACATAGAGAATCGATTAATGGAAAAAACGTATTTCGAAAAATTGGCGCTTAGGATATTTTTTGGAAGTGAAAAGACGATATTTGCTTTTTGAAAAAAAAAAAGATACAGGATGATCGGCAGGCACTAAAGTCATAGATTTTAATTCATGAATATTCTTTCAAAGCAAAAAGTTAAAAATAGTTTTAATGTTTTCACTACAAGAAATAACTCAATTATTATTGTCTATTTAAGTGTTTTAAGTGCAACAGGAGAGTAAAAACGGTGTATTCAATAATTAATCTTTATTTTCTTTAATATTTATCGAAATTTATAAATAAAATATTTTTCATATATATCGAATATAATTGTCGATATAAAGTATATGTGGCAGTCAACACAAATGTTTAGTATTATTTGAATATATTATTTACCTTCGTATCATAATTATTATTACGCTGTAATTAAAAAAAACAAACGTTTTCTTTTTTCCGTAAAACTTTTTAAAAACATGTCGTAAGCATATTATAATAACCTTTTACCTTTTATGGTAACGTGTTTATCATTTTAAATGAAAAAAAAAAACATACAGAAAGTGTATTTTTATAAAATATAGGTGACAAAAAGAATGAATGTTATTTATAAGTTTGCTTTGTATAATGCCTACAAGTAGCTTCGCTAACTGGCCCCGATTATTGTGAAGCCATACATTCTTGCGTTACTCTGTTTTATTTAATATATG
Source organism: Himalopsyche phryganea (assembly GCA_022494535.1). Taxonomy (NCBI): domain Eukaryota; kingdom Metazoa; phylum Arthropoda; class Insecta; order Trichoptera; family Rhyacophilidae; genus Himalopsyche; species Himalopsyche phryganea. Next base: position 134,106 of record JAGVSL010000183.1, on the reverse strand, counting down.
TATGCGAATTAGAGGTCTGCACGGGACGGGTAAAGACAATTCAGATTCGAGCTCGGGCTGGGCCCGGGGTAAGGAATTCATATTTACAAAAAATATTTCTTGCTATCTTCAGCTATAAGGCTATAAGGCAATAGTATTCATAACTTAAATAATTTATTTCACATGTGCTATGAATATCGTTGGAAATATGGAAACAAAAATACGTATTGTTTGAAAAGTATAAATAAATTATATTTTTGTTTTTTCGGACTGAGAAAAATAAATCTGGGATTTGGGTCGGGTTCGCGTAATAAGCGTGATATTGAGACTCGGGCTTGGGCCGCGCCTTAAGATGAAGGGCTCGGACTGGGTAATTTTATGAAATTTCAGCTCGTGCAGACCTCTAATGCGAATGGTGAAAATAATAAATTAAACGATTCGCAATCTGATTATAAGTAAAACGTGATTTTGGTATGTGAATTCAGTATAACCACAGGTTTGTGGTTTGTTTTTTAAAGGACTTGCTTCCACTTCCTTCTCCTCACGATAAGAAGAATGATAAAATGAAATTTGATGAATGTTTTACGTATTTCGACTAAAGTAAAAGTATTCAAATCTTTCAGCATATTCTATATATAGATTATCAAGGATAACGGTTTTAGTTTTGATTCATTGTGCATAAATAAAGAATTAAATATTTATGTAACGTAAAAAATATCTTTGTTTTACTTCATCGATGTTTTGAAATAGCCATAACCAGATGTCGGAATAGACTTAGACCGGCGTCTGCAAGAATGAACTGCTTTATAATTAATAACTTTAGGGCGTCACACTTTGTGATTGGTTTTAATCGAATGCGCCAAATCTCACTTCCACATAAAGATTGTTATTAGTTAGTTTACTATTTAAATATGTATAACACTAAACCCATTTACTACCGTTGGACGTTTTTGAAAGAATGTTTTCATTTCTTTTAAAAAATAAAACACAATTTGCTACTTCAACATTTTTCTATTTTTTCTGCTATTCATTTTTGCTATTCATTTCTGCATATTTCTGCTACATCAAATTTTTTTACAACGATCAGGACTGGTATCACCCATCGCAAGCATAATCAACTGATCAAATTGTATATTTATAATGTAATTGCTTTCCATTAGGGCTTCCGATTCCGGGATCCTGGTCAATTATTCCATCCCGTTATACCGGGATTGATATTCAGAAACATCCCGGGATTTTGAGATTCATTGTAAATGCTAAAAAATAATTCACGTATCAAATTAAAGCTTCTTGATTAACTACAACGTGTACCTTGGTATGTTCATTTTCGTGTTTTTTTTTTTATAAAACCTATCAATTTATTGGAGTCTCCCTCCTTCTCATATTTCGTAACAGCTGCTCTTAACCAAATTGAAATGATGTTTTCCTATGGAAAGGAAATATTTTTTTTTTTTTGTAAATGATTATCTGCTTTTAGATCAACAAAAAAAAACATTTCAATGCCAGATCATATGTGCATTCCAATTAAAGCTTTAATGGCCATAAATTAAATTTTAAATGTACAATTTAAAATATGAAATTACACTTAATGACCAATCCCGTGATCCCGGATTCGGATCCGGGATTGGATGCCCTACTTTCCACCAAGAATTGACAGTTCACAGCTTTAAAAGTGATTTTCAATTCAGTCTATAAAACAAATATTATGTTTCGTTATGTGTTCAAAACTAATTAAACAAACTTATTGGCCATTTTCATTTTTCTTCACGAGCACTGGAGTACAATCAAGCCTGGGTGATTGCTCCTAAGACACTCTGTTGGTGCAACGGAGTACGCCGAGTCATCACAAAGACGTAGACTTCATAACAAAGCATCTTATTGAAGGAATATTTGAAGCGGCTAATTTATAAAGTTTATAATTTATAAAATCTGTAAGATTTATATCATTAAGGTCTAATATTTTCTGTGAAACTACGATTCTTGCAATCAACTTACTGTCAGGGATAAATTCTTATCGATTATTGAATCATGTCTTGTAAAGGAAGGGTTGTTTGAATCACGCAGATAGCTTTCGCTTTTGTTAGGCTTCATTGAGAATGATCACGCTATTTTCTTGGTTATAAAATAATTGCTACATTTTTTTAGTAGAAATTTAAATTACCAGACGTTGACGGTTGAGAGTCTTTTTGAACTATTTTTTTCCGTATTTTCACACTGTTTTACCATATAAATAATGTATGGACAGTTAAAAGGTAAATGTAATAAATCTTTCAACGTGAGATATCTTCAACAATACGCCAAAAATTAAATACTTAATGTCAGTAAGTTGCATTTCTTTTAAAACTTTTATAAACGTCCTTAATCCATTTCTTAAAAATAACGTTAGTTCATTTTAAAAACAATCATCGATCAGAATCGATTGTTTTTAAATATAAACTCTTGAAACCAACGATAGTTTCACCTTGAACGAAAACATATCAATTTATGCAACATACGTTTGGAAAATATTTTTGTATAGTATTTTTCTTGGTTCAATAACTTTTGAACAGTTTAAAAGAGGAATTACGATACATATCGAATTTAGTTTACATTTGCGCGGTGTTAGTGGGTCTGGGTTCAAGTGCCGACATTGACAATATCTTAGATTTCATATTTTTTTTCGAAGTTTTGGACATGAGTGTATGTATGTCTTTTCTCCTTGAGTTGATATAAAGTGGTTTATAAAAATTATCATTTAATTTATCTCATATGATTTTGGAAATATTTGATGCATTAGATTTATGCAGGTGTAATGCCAACTATTTAAAAAAAAAAATAGTTAACTAAAAAATCTATTTTCATTTCATTTCACATTAAACAAAGCAATTTCATATTTCAGATCAAGATTTTTGTAATGTGTCTCAAGATGATATGAAAGTTTCCAATACAGTCGTATTCAAGAGACGTATTAATTTCTTTTGTGAATTACTCTCTCGAAATAAAATGGGCAAGTACAATATTTATTTTTCTTAAAGTGTTTATTCACTCGTCATGAGAAGTCATCATATATACTTCCATTGCGTTTCTGAACAGATATCATACGCTTTTTATTTCATCCACAGCCCATAAAATTAACTTATCCTACAAAAGTTTTAAATAATAAATTGTATAAATTTAAATTAATTTAGCATCGAGTTAGCTTTAAACAATCAATAAAGTCATACATAAACCAAAAATACAAATCACTCGTATACTAAACATGTCAATAGAACGTTTCTAACATTATAAATACTGAATCTTTTGTTTAGACTAGTTGCTTCAATATCGGCTTTTGTGAGCATAAATAGACATAACGGGTTTCATGCATATTGCATTTAAAAATAAAATGATAGTCTGGACCCAATCGTCATGTCGCGTATTGATGCATTAATGTGACATATTTTTAATATTGAAAACCTATTGAATCTAAGTGATTATAGATCTGATATCATACTTGATAATTTATTGTATTTAATAATAATGTCATTAAATTAATAACATTAGTCGCCGAAAAATTATGAAACAAACAGAACTTACACTGTGTTTGTATATGAATTAGTCTAGTAGTGACAAATAAAAAAAATGGTTATTAAATTATAAATCGTGGGTGGAGGACCTTTTCATTTTGAAAGGCTCCGTTCATTTAACTGTAGGTACTTACAAATTTATGTAATTTATTTATTTAAATAAATGAAAGCAAGGAATAAAAATTTGGATTAGTCAAATAAACAATGTTTACATTTGAAAACGATCAGGACGGGTGTCGATGATGAATGTTGATAATCAGTTGATAATGCTCGTGATGAGCGAAACTGGTCCTTATCATTATAAAAATGTAAAAGTAGCACAGACAATTGTGTTTTATTTTTTAAAATATAATTACTTTCCACCAAGAATTGACAATTGACATCCTAAAAATGACATTTGAAAACCTTGACAACTGCAGGTTCACCGTCCCTGTAAAATTTGTCATATCAGTAGTCAGCAACTTCAAAAACAGAATTTTTTTTAATACTTAAAACCTTGTATCATTAATAAAAATTATACATACCATAGACAAATAGATCAAGGTAGACGGACGGTACGGTGCTATTCTCTTTTAGCTTGAATAAAGTGACGAATTGGTTACTCGTGAATCAAGACACTATATGGGTGCACTATCTGTTGATTTGATTAGAATATATAAAGCTCTGAACTTACTTACCCAGTAGAATGGAAATTTCGTACTTTTTGTAATAAGCAAGCCAATCAGAGGTGCCGAATATAAAGGTTGCCGACCACTGATAAAGATTTTTTTTCATTATAGTTTTACATTTTTTTACGATGCGTTTTATATTTATACTATATATAAAAATAATAGCATCGTCTGCTTAATGGTATTTAAAAATAATATCATATATTAACGTTATCAATACATGAATGAGTACTAAAATAACTTTAAAATAGAGCAATAATAATTATCTGAAAGGATGTTTATATTGTTAGCTTTACGGTTCAACGCAAAAAAGTATTTGTCAATTAAAATAAAACGTATATTCTTTTCTTTTATTATTTATTGAATAATAATCAATTATTATGACACCACAATTTAAGCGCAATGACACTAATGTTATCGATATATTACATAATAACAATATCTCATTTTTTTTACTGCTTAGTCGATTTGTGGATTTGTTTTCAAAGTCTGTTATATTAAACATTAGATTATAATATACTTTCAATATAATTTTTAATAATAAATAATTCGACGTTATTTTAACCAATTGATGTGACCCTCAAAAAATTTGAAAATGAGTTAATGATTGCATCTTATTTTAAAGACGACATAGTAGGTCTCAGCCAAGTGATTTAAATTACAAAAATTAATTGACCACTTTTTGGAAGGGAAACATCATTTGACATTGGTTTTAGGTTTAAAAATCCTGACCCGGCCACTTTATATCGACACTCCCTCCGTATAGTCCCGTATCTGCAAACATAAGATTTTACAGGCATGCATTTCAAATATTCATAGCTCAACTCATCATATAATTAAAAAAATAAAATACAATCCGTTTGTACCACTAATCAGTTGATAATGCTCGTGTCATTATAAACATGTGGAAGTTGTACAAAAAAATTGTGTTTTATTTTTTAAAATATAATGCCTTTCCGCCAAGAATTGACAGTTAACATCTAAATGTTTTAGATACAAACAGTTTTTACCCTCTCCTGAATAATTTCAATCTTGAGGGTTACATCAATTGGCCAACCACCGCCGATGTAATATTGTTTGGTAAAATTGATAGTATACACGTTCGACTGTCCATCTATCTATGAAAGTAACGCAAAATATAACATATTTTTCATATCAATTTCGATTCATATTGAGGTTAATACAAGAATAGACCACTTATTGGACACTTAAGAATTTTCAAACAGCACGTATCTGAGTCGGCGATGTATCACCGGAAATGCAACGGCCATTAATGACAGTTTCCCGTGAGATAAAAAAAATGTTTTCCGCCTAAGACTTTTCACACACTGCATTTTATTGTTTGACAACACAAGTCTGCTTTTACGATTTATTTTTGAATTTCGGAGAAATTCGAGATTTTTTTTTACGATATAACTCAAAGCGTGAGTTCGAAGAGGACACAATATTTAAAAATTATGACATGCTAATTATAAAAGCGACTTTTATAATAAATATGTCTTACTTGGAATGCATTCATCTGTCAATTAATTAAAAAATATTGCTAAAGATTAAATTTTAAAATAGTTCCTGACAAATCGGCCATCGTTGGTGGTCTTTGCAATAGTATGCATATCACACCTACAGTAAATATAATCAAGAAATTGATAATAATATCGTAAAATTGAAAAAAAAAATTAATTGTTTTTATACGCGTATTGTAAATAAAATGTATATAAATGATTAATATACAAGAATGGGCACACTGTAATCTATAAAGTAAATTAATATTAATTGCAATATATATTATTATAATTATCAACACTTAGGAATACATTTTCAAACATTTTAAATTAACAATTTTATAGCTATTATTGTTTTTTTATAATTTGAATTGTTGAAATTTTGTACATTTTCATGTATAATTTAAGACATCGACTGAGGGTGCTTGGTGGAATTTCAATATCAAATTTGGATTATTGAGATTTTGTACACTTCAGTTCGAGTCCATTCGTGTGCTCAAATGCCTGAAGATGCCGAAATGCGAAACCCGGGTCGTTAGTTACAAAATACATGGAAGTGTACAAAATCTCAATAATCCAAATTTGATTTTCATGTATTTCGTCACTACCAACCCGGGCTTAACCTTTCGGCATCTTCAAGCGTTCGAGCACACGAATAATCGGGTCGTTACCGACAAAATATATGGAATTGTACAAAATCTCAACAATTCAAATTTGATACTGAAATTCCTTCAAGCACCCTCAGTCGATATCTTAAATTAAATCATTTGCTAAATATACCAAACGACTCTTTAACGATTTTTTTAATTTTGGCAATTTTAAATGAAAGAATAAAATGTTTTCTTTAAAATTCGTTGCTTATAATACTTGATTTAACTTATATACATGAAAGATAAACGATATTTCGTAATTGATGATTTCATGAAACTCATAAATACACAATGGAAAATTAAAAGTAGTTAAAAATTAAGTTATCCATCGTATCATATCTCTATTTAAATTTTATTTTAAAATTCAGCTTAATGCGTTCAATGACAATAAAATTTACAAAAATTATAACTAAATTATCAAAATAAACACAGATATTAAACGAAATGAAATAATGCATCATAAATCGATTGACCCGTACAAGTAATCATTGCATCCCTCTATTGATCATCTAACATAACTGATTTTTATTTCTTTTTTACGTGAGTCGTAAAATTGACTTAAAAGAGAGCAGAATACGCTTTGGTTTGAGCAATATGCCTCATCTGCTATAAAACTTTCTTATTTTTTTTACGATCGAATTTCAGAGTACGCCAATCATGTAGGGAAGCTGGGAGCATCGTTCCTGGAACATGTTCGACAGTAATTTCGTTAATTACTTCGTATAAGCTCACATTATATAGACGAAACTCGTTTTTAATCGGTTAGCCTCATTTTAAATTTTATTCATACGCGTTTCTAATATTTCGTAGAACTCCATTACAGTAAAGTATTTATATATACAAGAATTAAAATATGCAGTTGATAGTTATTTCGGTTTCAAGTCAGACTACCAAAATCAATTTAAACATACTTCTGACGACAGTGTGAAACCGTACATAATTCATCGAGCATATTGCTTATTAATTCTCAAATGAGCTATTTATTATGATGTGAAAAAAACTTTTCCGGTAAGGTTGCTATAGGATGACAGGATCTCACCTCCAACGAAAATCTTGTCAAGAAAAACTCCAATCCCGTTGTTTTGTGTATTTTTAGATGTATTTGGTTATTTTTTTACAGTTATAAATTAATATACACGTTATAAAAAAAAACAACAACAATTCGTTACCTGCAATTGAAAAGGTTCTAATTGCACTTGACCACAACATTGAATACAACATTTTTCAATCAAAACGTCATTTTAGGCCGAAATGTCAGTTAGAACCTTTTCAAAGTAAGGTATAGAATTATAGAAATACGCGGCAATTCATGCGATTGGCAATCAAAACTAAACTGGCCGTTCAATCGGATAAGAGTGAAGCGCTTCACTCCTACCCTTATCGAACGGCATAATAACAACAAGATGTTAACGAAGTGACGAACAACCGGTTAATGATACCGAGAAACTAAAAATGCGCTCTTTTTGTAATCTGTTACGGTTCTGACCGACTATGGCAAGTATACGACCTTTGAGCCTGAAACGGTAGAGCGATTTAAAACGAATACCCTGCATCCATAAATGATGTAAATTAAATAATATTTGTTTGCGAATGTTTTTAAAAAGTAATTGCTATAGTTAGAGGCGACTCAAGACATGGATTTGGGAACGTTGCAAAGCTGTTGGTCAGGTCTTACGACGGCTGTCTGTTAAAGAAGAGAAGAATAAGATTACGAAATTTTTGATCTTTACCATATTTTTGGGGCCCTGTAAGTGAGTAATGTATGTTGGTCACACAAATAAAAGCAATCAATTATTTATTAGTAGTTGTATTGCATCTTGGAGGCGGCGTTGGTGTAGGGCAAGCGAAATTATATAAATTTCCTTTTTTTATTTGAATATAAATTCTTTTGAGATGCCATACATGTACAGTTGCCCACGTTGCAGATTCAGTCACGCCTTTTCTATACGAGAACTAAAAGCTCAGCTTGAACGTAATTTGAACAAAACAATGTACACTCTTATAGATTGTAACATGTGCTGCCTATTGAATTGTTCAACAGATTTTAAAGTCATACAAAAAACACGGCACCTTCAACGTTCGTGTAGAACAGATTTTATTAACAATTGAATAAATTTTCTGAGATAAACCGTTCAACATGCTGAACAATTTTGATTTTTTTCTAACATTTAAATGACAAATATTATTTTTGACTCAACGTGTACGATAGGCCAGACATATTATATCTCGCATGAATGAGTGGTATCCTCCAAAACGCCTCACATTTTTTTTGATGAGGAAGGTGCGTTGGAAGACCTCGACTGGATGGATACGGTGACACAAGACTTAAAGAGTGCTGAAGGTCAGCGATTGGCGTAGAAACGTGAAGTATAGGAAACTAATTGCAGCGGCCAGAGTTTGCCCCCGATTATAACGCCAGAAAAGAATAAGAAATGTTTTTTTAATATGAAGCAATTTTTATCGGACACGACACATTAAATTACGAATGTTTAAGCGGATCTAATATATCACACTTTTTGACAGTGACCTCTTCATTCATTTACATAATATATATAATATGTAAATGTTTCGTAAATGTGGGAGGGAAAGATGCATATATTTTTTCTTATAATATCATGCTTCAAAGTACAAACACGTTTAAGTATAGGTCAGTGTCTCCTTTATTAGTTTTAGTAATAACTTTACAGCTAGTTAGGAATTTAATTGGCTAGGTCAGGATATGAGTGCACTAAGGTAGCTGCTTCCAACTCTTAACGAGGTATCACGAAACCTGACTTGAAATTATATGTGAAAAAAAATAATGAAATCGCTTTTGGTATACTTAATGAGCCATATTTAAGATAACAGTCATACCAATAAGGTATGGTAAATTAACACCGACACGAGCTTTAAGTATCCCACAGATATAAAATGTGAGATTTTATGTAGTTTTGGTTTTATAATATTTTAACTTCAAAATGAGTTCCATTAAGTTTTAATCGAAAATAATATATAATAACGTTTTTGGAAGTATTTCATGTACATAAATAATCAGCGACGCGATAAGGGAGTACTTACCGTCTACATTGCACTAATTTTTTCTATTATGGCTTTTTACGTTGAATGTTTTTATTTCATATAGGTATGTTGAAATAATTCAAAATATTTCTACATTTTTTCTACCATGTTTAGGGAGAGTATAAAAGAGATATAGTGTGAAAGAGACACTCTTATTAGAAGCAAAATGTTTTTTTTCATAGTATCTTCGCAAATTGTTATTAAAATTTAAACTTTCCACAGATATTAACATGCGGTTACGTGCAGTTTACTCATAAAATCATTTTTTAAAAGCACAAAGCATGTCCTATTATTTTTTATTATGTATAAACCAGCTTGACATATCTGTAAATATTTATTTTTGTTATAAATATACTATTAACTAATTAAAGAAAAAAAATCCAGTAGAACATGTAGCTGAAACAGCGGGAATGAAGAGATTTATAGACGACATTTTAATACTAATCGTTTTTATGATTAAATTTGAATATTTTTCCAAGATTTGAATAATCACCCACGTCTCCAGTGGTTAAGTTAGTATTAATTCACTAAAAATGAAATCTGGCAACATCCGAAAGAAACAACAAAAGCTGAAAAAACTACTTCTAAATGTTGTGCAAAATGACCTCTCGCTGAGCGAAGCTGATCTATTTTACTTTTTAAATTGTGGAATAAGCGGTGCCAAGCGTTTTTTTTATAATCATGTATAATAAATAAACAAAATAATCTGTTTTTGTCTATTCATTCATATTTTTTCTTACTATTCATTGTTTTGTGACTTCGAAACTTTATAAAAAATCCTACTAATAAGTACGTCGTTTTGTCGTTTTCTATATACTCTAGTTTGATTTTATGAATGATCTGTATTGGTTAATTCATCTTCAGTTAAAAACTGTTTTCCCTACTTTTTTATTTCGCTTGGTAACAAGTGTTTATTAGTAGGTCACACGACAAGCGTGTACACAATTCGGTAAAGTGATATCACTCGAAATGCAAGTATTTTCGTCTAAAATCATTCACATGCGCGTATTACATGTATGCCACATCCGGATGTCGAACCCGCGATAGAAACGGACGAAACGGTCAAGTCAAGTGTGAAAGAACTCGTATTTTGCGGTGACCTTCAATTTTTTGTTTTATATGCAACGAGATGATAAAAATGGTGCTCATGTTAACTTATTAAACTCGTAAATAATATTTATTTATATTTTTAAGTCATAAAGGTCTTAAACAAGAACTACTTTAATGCCAGTTGGGCAATATCTCTTCATACAGGGTTAGGATATAAAAAGGGATTAGCTTAGAACTTATAGTTAACTAATCGCTTGCTATAATACCCGTTATCGCGTTGAATATTAAGTTTCCTTCTAAATATCTTTCTGAGAAATAGTAACAGTTCAATGATTTAAGCCAGTGGTCGTCAACTTGTTAATACCTACCGCCCACCAACATAGCAGTAATTCAATCCAGTGTAGTGATGCAATCATTTCTAGAAGATGAAGGATTTGAAAAAAAAACTTTTCGATTTTTACTTTTTATTTATACTGTACCTAGAAGGAGTAGGTATATTGGCAAAGAAATAGTGTGAATTGAAAAAATTATATATTAATATTAGCCGCACGGAATCTTGATTTTATTAAGTAAGTGGTAGGAAAAGGTATCAATATATCTTTTACCATTTTTCACAATTTTTTATATAAAGCAGACATTTTTCTATTTTTCCATAGTTTTTCGGTTCCTGAACTATTGAAATTACTTTTACTCTCTTCATCATATGTAAGTGTGAATAGTTCTTCCTGGTAAACTTATAAACATCAACCTCATCCAAATTTACAGTAAAAGAATTTATCATCCAATTTTATACCTTAAAATTCAAAATATCTTGGAATCGTTTTTCAATATCAAGTTTAAGTTCGTTAATGTGACAACTAAGCCTTTCGATTTCTTCTTTTATTGATGATAATTTTGAAAATTACCTACCGCCCACCTTAATAACGTTAACCACCTACTAGTGGGCGATACGGACCAGGTTGCGGACCACTGATTTAAGCCCTTAAATATGCCTAGAGCGTTACTATTCGGCCACAAGACCGGAAAATGAAAATATTAATGCTAGGATTTTATTAATGTGACGTATTGTTTATTCGGATAGCCACAAGACCGGAAAATGAAAATATTAATGCTAGGATTTTATTAATGTGACGTATTGTTTATTTGGTTGGTATACCAGTGAGAGTTTATTATATCGATTTGGATCATGATAGCGATCATGTTACAAAGCTCTAATTTATTATTAAAATTGGAAAATACAGAAGATTGTGAAAAATGTGATTTAAATGAAATGTTCTCATATAAAGAATTTAAAAGGTTAACAAAATTGTATGATGCTGCGATAATATAGCCGATAAGAGAGAGCATTTGTATATGTGCATAAAGCGTGCAGTCTGCGGTTTAAATATAATCTTACCCCAAAATAATGTTGGTTGGTATACCATCTCCAAGACTACTGACATAATGATGAGCTGCCTAGTTCATTTCATTATCTCTGATTTTTTTTATATTTTCATATGTTGTATCACCACCTTACCCCTTATATCTGATATTGATTTGGTTTATTAAAGTAGAAAGCATTTTGACCAAATAATATTGCATCGCTCGAACTGCCTCATTAAATAAAACTATAAAAAATAATATTATCAATAAAATAAAAATCCATAATACGGTTTATTTGTTATCCAAGATGAAAGCTTAAGTCAATACTATTTTCAATTCTCTATTGCTTATATGTTCCAAAATGAAGAATAATAATACTCAAAACTTCAATTATTCTCTTCTGACAAGAGATTTATTGTGAGAAGTTAACTGTCATTTCAAATTTATAGGTTTAATATTGGGTGGAGAAATGATATATCGCTTAGAAATTTTCATCAACAGTTTCATATAAATTAGTTTGTTCCGAATGTGGACTCTAAGAAAACTAATGGTACTGTATAACTAAAAGGTTCGACTATAAACAATTACTTGGATTCGGAAAATGTTAAGATTGTTCTCAATATGCTGTAGGTATATTATATTATAAAAACTTATTTGTATTTATAATTTTCCTCACACCATTCTTAATAATATAATATTACCTAGGCCAGGTTATTAATCCAGAGCTCGCGGGCACCTGTGTGCCATTATATTGAACAGTGCCAAATTGTCTATCATTCGAAAGATGGATTTCGAAGAAACTTATGAAGTGATATTTTTCTTCAAAAAATATTTATAAAAAAATCATTTATCTTTAGAAACACTGACTGCAATAATAATATGCCATTTATCATTAATGCCAAATGTCACATGAATATTTTGTGAGTATGCAGGTTTTTAAATATACCAACAATTAAGTTGTACAAATTAATCTTAACAATCTTTATTTGTGTTATCTAATAATGTTTATAAATATATTCATAGATAATATGAAATATTTTTTTAGATTCATTTTTTTGAATTAACTTTATGCTAACAACACCCTCGTGTAGCAAAATTAGGATATAGTGTCTATTGTCACAACTATGCCATTTTTAGTCGTTTATGCCGTCCAGTGAAAAGATTGCCGGCCTCAACCTTCCGCCCTGTGACGATGTTTTTAATGTTAAATAGTGGACTTATATATAGTAACGGTTAAAAAAGTTTTCTCCGAGATCAAAATCACTTATCAGCCCGTTTTTAATTTTTTTTGACGACTTAAAAAAAGAGAACATACATTATTTTCAACCGGAGAATGGTATGTCACTCACTTAATTTAAGATAAAAAAGTAAAATCTTGTATCATATTGAAAATTGACCGAAAAGTCTTCTTCATTCAAATCACAGTGTGAAATTAAATTAACTTCAATAACCAATACCGAAAGTACGACATTTATTTATGAAGTAATAAAATAATTCTCATGTTTTTACAGTCAAAAACATTCACTTTCCTTACAAAAGTTTCATTGAAAATCTATTCATAGCAACAAAGTCAGGTTCACCTACATTTCTATATTCATTGAAGTGCAGGAAATACACCGTCCAAGAGAAAATACACAAATCATTATTATGTTACTAAGAACACAGATGTTGCAAACCGAAGAATAATTTAATGTATATACATGTTTCTTGTATGAATGAAGTCAGATCTTTAGCTTAAAAAAATCTATGAGTTAAGGAAATAATTATCAACAATCACATAAATTTTCTTGTGAGTAAAATTCTAAATTGTATTGTGTTGGTAAATTCCATTATTCTGGTCAATTCGTCTGCATTCTTCCTTATTTTATTAGCTACTTTACGTTGCCAGTATTTGTCTCAGATGGTCGATCTAATCTGTCTGGTGCAGTGTTTCTTAACAGGGGCGTTTCTATATTCAAAGCATTTGAGGAGCGCTATGGAAACCCGAGTGAGCGATTTTATTACTGCATATTGCAATCAGTCATCTCTGTACATCTTTATGATACATTTTAGCGTTTGTGTAACTTAGTGTTTCTGCATTTAAATTGGCTTTTATTTCAAGAAATCTAAGAGTGCTCCAATAAGTGATGCACTGGTAAAGTTAAAGCTTCATATTCAAAGATAATTTCGAATTAAAAAAAATTCTTCTATGAAGTATACAACATCACTTTCTTCTTCATCTGATTCGAAGTCTGTACATTTAGAATTATTCTGCGAATTTGTGCTCGGGTTTATACCTGCATATTAAACTTATATACTATTAAACATAAGTTAAAGATTATTTATTGTGCACCATTGGTGACATTAAACTGTCTAATGACGTCACATAGTTCATACAATTGAAATACAAACATAACTGCTTCGTTTGACGACTGACAATTGAAGTGATAATTGAATCTTCCTAGATTTCTGTAAAATAAATATTATATTATGATAACTAAGCTTTGATTGGGTTATCTGATCAAGTATGCATGTAAGTTTCCAATTAAGTGTGTATGGAGTTAGGAGTAACAATGTTTGTACATTAATCTATGTATATAAAAATGAAGATTTTTTTGTTCGTTTGTTTGTTTTTTCCTCTATGCATTCCTTTACCGTTATCCGATTTCGATCAAACTTTGGTGAGTTGTTGAAAAAAAGTTAAATAAAAAGAATCAAATAGTACGAACAGCGACATCTCTGAACAAGACGGAAAAACAATAAATATTGTACATCCAAAATAGAAATCTGCATGGGCCAGGGCTTGGCCCGTGGACCTTTACCCGGCCCGGGCTCGGGCCGAGCCCGGGTAATGAATCAGCCATAAGGCAATATTTTTCATTACTTAAATAATTTATTTCACATATGCAATCAATATAGTTGGGAATATGGAAACAATAACATATATTGTTTGAAAAGTATAAATGATTTACTATTTATATTTAAAAAAAATCGGGCTTTTTTCGGGCTGAGAAAAATAAATCTGGCCTCCGGGTCGGATTCGCGTAACAAGTTATATTGAGACTCGGGCTCGGGCCGGGCCTTAAATTGACGAGTTCTATCCGGGTAATTTTATGAAATTTCGACACGTGCAGACCTCTAATCCAAAAGCACTTTAATAAATAGAATTAAAATACCAGCCCTTTCATTCTGTGAGTGGCATTGCAACGCATGCCGGGTACTCACTAGTATTTGATAAAATGGTTGCGTGCAGTACACGTGCAGTATTTTAAAACGGGAATTGTGGCGTTTACTGAATGAAATAGTATTACGATGGTCCATTCTCACTGCGTGCATTTCCGCTGTTTGAAAATAAAACAATTTACGCACACATTCAAAAGCAAACAATAGATACTCGCTTGTATACTTTGACATTGGCATAGCGTATCGTATTTAGAGATATTGAAACTTAACTTTGTTTTAAATAGAGGAAACAATGGAACAGTGAAGATATTATATAACAGTATTTTTCTAACTATGTCTGCTCTAAATCTGGAGCATATGAACTTCTGAAGATTATCTGAGCAGACGTTGATCTACGAGAGCTACTTGTTACTCAGTCAACTTCTAGAATAGGATTTGAGGATAACTAATTGCTCTCGCTACATTTCCATACTGTGATCGGATGGGTGGGACAGAGTTAAGACATCACAGGCGTCCATGCGTTCGAACCCAAAAATCAGCTGCAGCAATATGCAGCTTTATCGTCACATTCTCAATTAATGAAATTTTTGAAAAAAACATATTTATGAGCACCGTTTTTGCTAAGCACCGTTTTTCCTATGTAGGAATACATGACGATAATTACTGTGAAATGTGGTATTTCAAGTGTTTGTCAAGCGCAGACGACGAGTCATCATTTCACACAATACCTAGCAGTTATGAAAAGTGATATTACTGAGTGAAATATACAGTTTTCAATAAATTAATTCTAAATCGTCTCAAATAAAAAAAATATTTTATTAACCACAATGTCAATAGAAGAAATTACTAAAGTGTCACTATATTGCTTACCTACTTCATAAAAAAATAAAATGTTGAACCATCAGCACGGAACCAGAAGATTTTATCCGCTATAGTTATTTAAAATAAATTAAATTTGTTTGATAGCAAATAAACTGATATTCGTGTTAAAATCTATATTATGTAAATGTCCATTGCAATTAAAAGTCACTACTGCGAGAAAAAAATCAATATAGTGAGTGGTAACAAATTTATGATTATGACTATTATTAAGTCTCTGCCTCTAATAAAATAGCAAACAATTTTTAAGTAGCATGTAAGTTCAAAATATTACACAGACGTAGTAAAGCAATCGTTGCGCAAACTTTTGAGTAATATTATTTTATGCAGTCTTTCAAGAACTCATTGTACTTCCATCAAGAATCAATGTTGTTGACTAAAGTTAAGTGATAGTCCTTTCTCTAGATATATTTTATTCCTCAATTTAATATAAATAGTTCTTATTTGACCAAACATAAATTATATATATATATATATGCGAGAATAAAATTATAATAAGAATTATTCATTTTCTAGATCTGTACTGTTCGAGTTCATTCGTGTGCTCGAATGCCTCAAGACGCCGAAAGGCGAAACCCGGGTCGTTAGTGACGAAATAAATGGAAGTGTACAAAATTTTGACAATTCAAATTTGATAATAATGATGTGAATTTATGATGATATAATATATTGAAATTCTATCCATACAACACTGTAAAACCAATATTTTATTTGAAATCGTTAGTCTTTCATTGTACAATTCCTATAGTGTTTAATTAATTTTATTTTAGATTTAAAAAAAGCTTCAATTTATTGAATATATTATTTTGAAGTGATACTTTATAGTTTTAAAATTCATACAATTTCGCGTTGAGCATAAAAATTTTCCAAAAATATAAATTTCTATTATAGCAAAAACCGCTTATAAAAAAAATATGTTTTCGTCTACATTTTTTCATTTAAAATCTAATTTGTCAAAATATCATGTTGCATAAATGAGTTTATTCAAATGTCTGCGATATAAATCACATCAATGCACTAAATACATCACCTTCGGTATTCTCAAGTGTTAATTGATGTGTAATATTTTCTTTCAACTCTTGGCGCAAGATCAAATCAACAAGTTAGAGACTACAGTTTAATGAGGTGTTGTAATAATATTCATTATTCGACCTCTGAGCAACGTTTAAATGGGAACTTTCGTACATTGGATGACCTAGTATGCGTTATTTGATATTAAGGATTATTTGAAAGGCAAATAATTTAAATTTATTAGAGAATGCCCGGTCGAAAGAGGCAAATGCTTGGTTATCACCATCCAGGAAGTATAGGATCTCAATCAAAACACTACTCCAGTCCGTTGTATCTCTTATTTATTGAAGATGCAGTGGTTTAGTACATAAAAAATACCAGTACAACTTAAAACATGAATTTACATTTAAATTTTAACACAATTGAGACAAACAAATGATTTTAAATTTAATTTAAAATCATTTGTTTCCAATTTCCAATTTAAAAAGAAAACAAAACAATTTATAATGAAACCAATGCAGCCGACACCTCGGACAGCTCAACCACCGGCCGAGGCCTCTCGAAACCGACTGCCTGCAGAATTCAAAATTAAAACTTCAAAATTGCAGGCCCCCTCGCTTTTGCCAACTGTTGTCAGGCAGCCGAGGCTATTAACAAGTGCCTGTTTTCTAATTTCAGCTGAGCCCGTCGGTCGGTTGGCAACCGATTTATTTTTAATTTAACCGGATACTAAGACTCAGAGGCTGTTTGCGGGCAGTTCTGGATACTTTTATCACTTAAGTTCAACAAACGAAAACCAGGGCGTGTCACATTCAATCATATAGGTAGACAGTGTGAGTGTGTTGTGTGCGTTAAAATTCATTGTAAACTGACACTCTCAACTGACACTCACACACACACTTTCACAGTGAGATTGTGAGCTGCGATACAGATATGAGTCAATAAATTTCATAAGCGCCAAAGCTACACTAACACAATTTTGAATAACAAGTATTTTTAGTTTACAACGATGTTTCTTAAGCTAATATTAAAAAATGTTTAAATATCGTAGAAAGTGTCTTACCCATTGCAAAAGAACACGAATCATTATGATGAAAAAAAGCTCAGGTTTTATATTTTTACAATACTTAAATACGTTTACAATAAATCAACAAACTTTTGGGTTATATTTAAAATAATTTTAATAATATGGACTTCGGCACTTTTGAAAAAAAGTTCAATGTTCACCCTAACTTTTCAAGGAAAAAAATTGACTTTCGTTTCATTGTTCTGAACGAAAAATATTCCCTTACTAACATAGAATCGATTGCCATAAAAATCTTAAAGAAATTTTATGGTGGACTTAGGTGCGTATGTTATTTATCGATTCATATATAGATACATCCGGCGTCCGTGGCGCAGTTGGTTTCGTCGCTGGCTACGGTTACGGATGTCTCGGGTTCAATTCCCGGTGCGGACGGTTTTCATAGATTGATCTTTCAATCGATTTATGGATTTCTGTTCGTAGTCTGAGTCTTCCCTCCCACCAATCCCATCCTCACGGGGCGTAACGAGAGCGATTAGCTAACCACTAGTCCTGTCATAGCCCTATCCTTCTATACCTACTCTCTTCGAAAAAGAAAAAAAAGAGAGGTTGAGCAACTGAGTGACAAGCAGTTCTCGTAGAAAAAATTCTGTCAAGATACCTCCATTAGGAGACCATATGCTCCACATTGGGAGCGGACATGGGAAGAAAAAAAAATATATATATTGTTATTTTTCAATATATGAATATGGACGACTATTAAATATATTTTTTATAATACTAAGTATTATGTGTATAAAATATAAAATTCTATATGTTTTGTCATTTACAGAAGTGCTCTGAAATCTTTTCTCATCCACGGCACACCTGAGCACTAACTGTCGTTACTCGCTTTGTCAGACAATAAGTGTTTCAACGAGAAAAAATTAAGTGAAAACCTTAACAACTGAAAAGCTTTAATTTTTTTTTGAATATGAATGGAATGAAGTGGAAAGACATTATATTTTAAAAAATAAAACACAATTTGTTTGTACTACTTCTACATATTTATAATGATCAGGACCGGTTTCGCTCATCACGAGCATTATCAACTGATATGATAATGCTCGTGATGAGCGAAACCGGTCCTGATCATTATAAATATGTGGAAGTAGTACAAACAAATTGTGTTTTATTTTTTAAAATACAATGTCTTTCCACCAAGAATTGACAGTTAACACCTTAAAAGTAATGCTAGAATTTATCGTAATTAGTCCAAAATATCGATTTCATGACTCCGCAGTAAATGTAACGGACCACTCGTCTGCAAAAATACCGGCTGACGGGCGGTACAGCATGGCTTGTAATTATAGGAGGCTTTGCTTATGGTCATAATAACAAAAATATCACAAACAATTTCATCAAACTGCGATAACAGCCAGTAGTTTTATAACTAGTAATGGTCAAATGTTAGTGACTTTTGTCAAAATTCTTGAATGTGCATTATTTATGCAGCTGGAATTTTGATTGAAATCACATTTAGATCTTATTTATGAATATTTAAATTTCATTTGCTAATTGAGAAATCAATTTATGAAACTGTTTGTATTGGGATTCAAAGCAGTAAACTCCGCAACCAAGCAATCAACATTAACGGCTACAGGCCTTAATAATTTAATGGGCTTATCTAAAAAGTAAACTGTTTTACCTAATTCTTTTCGATATAAAATACTATGTTGTACTGATGGCAGATTTCATTAATTTTGAGTGTATTCATTTATTACTTTTGATTTTCTGCTTATAATTTCCATGATCCATGGATATAATAATAATAATAGCTTTGAAATAGGTTATAAGGATAAACCTAAATATTTTTTCAATTAAACTTTTACAGCTGTAGTAAAAATTACATAACAAGCTAATATTAAAATTTGTGAACATAAAATGGGTATTATACAACGTTTAACGATGCAAACCCACTTATAAATTAAACACTTTTTTTATCTCTTTTGCATTTGAGTGCATACGGTGGAGCACGTGCTTTGGTGAATAGGTGCCTGACTATCTGGTTTAACACAGTGGGATTATTTGTAGAGAAGCACATTGGTAGTCGTTTTGAATTAATTTTCTAAAGACGCTAACCCTTTATTCCGTTTATTGGGCAGTAAAAATCATTAAATAAGCTTATAAATGCTTGATGCAGTTAACTTGGAACAGTTGGTAATAAATTTCATACTACGGTTTTTCTTTTCTCACATTGGTTAATTTTAATTGATAAGTGACTAGAAGAATGTCGGCTTTTTGAGTCATGTCCATTAACAATATGTAGTAAATCCACAGAGGCATTTCAACAGAGGTTGTTCTGAGATAATTGTTTGCTAGTCGGTTGATCTCTAGTTTTTCAGAAACGAAAGGATAAAAGAGAGTTTTTTCAGAAGCAGTAAGGATAAACCACGTTGACCAATCGGCTATGAATAGCTACTGACTCAAGATTTAACTTGATCATCTAGAAGAGAAAAGACATGACAAACAGCAATGTTCAAGATCTCAACTGAACAACAACATCAAAGAAGAATTTGGTAATGACCCTGCCACGTCTTGAACCCAAAAGCTTTGAGCGTAATACGGAACTGTTTTCAACAGACTACAGATTGAAAAAAAATGAATAGTCTTGTAAATAAAATTGATGCACAGTTTCTGCCTTTAAACAGAAAGCGTTATATGAACAGAAATAAAAATAATTATGAATGTTTTCTGGATAATTATATACATGCCAATTCCTAAATACAATTTAGTACTGACTTAGGTATATTTTTAAATTTATTTATATTGTACAGTGTATATCTTTTACATGTTTCATTTAGAGTAGATATCTCCATTATCACAATATGCATACCTAAGAATGGGTCTACCCACTTTTAAATTTATTTCCAGAGGGATTTCCGTCTTCCTAACGAGTAATTATTAACGTGAATGGTGAGCAGTTCTCTTAACCGTTCAGTCAAAGGTAAAATCCGTATTAAGTTCAATTAATTACCAACGGATTTTTATAAATATCCAAGGTATTTAAAAAATGTACAAAACATTTTATCTGACTATTCTTTAATAACTAGTAACCGTACCCGTCATAGATGACAGTATTGAAATCGAAATACTGAATGTCTAAAGTAACTAGTACATTGGAGCTATGTGGGATATTATATATATGATGATTGAACCATGTTTATACTTGCTGTAACGTTGTTAATTAAAATTTAATATTATAATCGATAGCAATAGTCGAGTGTGTAATAAAAGTTTTTTTTAAATACAATGATGATAATATTGATCGTTATTGCGAGCATTTTAATTTGGCGCGAAAACGAAATAGCTATCAACTACTTCTTACAATTATTGTAGCCGTAAAATTTTACTATATTTACCATACTACAATAGAGTTCGACAAATTACATGTCAGTTATAGGGTATGATACTTTCAAATTAAATTAATGTATTGATTGGCCTTTTAGCTTTAGATTTAAAATGTGATGCCTTTCCACTAAGCCAGTTAACACATTAAAAGTGACTTATATTAGTCCGGTTAAATTATATTTTTTTTATCGAATATTATATTATATCTTATAATTTAATAAGTCAAAGCTGTTTGGAAAAATGATACGCTTTATGTTAATGAAGTGAATCTTTTTTAAGAAAATGTTCATACATATAATGTTTATAAAATTGGGATAATGTCACATAATACGAATATAAGTAATGACGGTTACGAATGTTACATGTTAGATTCGTCGTTATAGTCAGAGAGCATGATATTTTATTGGGTGAAGAAATAGCTGTAAAGAATATTTTAACGGTTAGTTGAACATGTCCAAACCTTTTTTTATAAATATTCCGGGAATATGTTTTTCATTTTCATTGTTTCACGTTTTTAGGTTGGTGGAGTTATTTTATATTTATTTATTCGAGACAGCGTAGACAAGTTTTAATAGCCACATAACATTACCAAGCAAATACATATTATTTATTTGTTGTTTTGTAAAAAAGGCGAATCAAACATTTTAACGAAATCGAGATGTGTGTGAAACAACAACATTAACTTCACTAATAATGTCATGTAATACTAGACAGCCACTAATATGATTTACTACAAACTTGTTACTAGATTTGTAATTATTCTAGATCTCTACTAGGGTCGTTTCGCTAGTGCTCAGCCAATTAAACGACAGGTGTACTTTCAAAAAGGATTCTGAGTCAATCAATGATAAATACATTTTTTTTCGCTATTATACCATTAAACAGGGATTAAGCAATGTAACCAACTTAAAACAAAATAGTTAATATTGTACCAAGCATAAAATAAAAGAAGTTTACAAAAAAAATGCAAATTGTCCCAGTGGTTGGCCCCCAAAATCCAATGGTCGGTCTTTCGTTTCCCAGTGTTCGGCCATCACTATGGAACTTCTTGAATATCTCAAAATAATCTACTGATAGTAGACAGAACAATAAAACACATAATGATGCGAAGCATTACAATATAGAGTATATTTTGTTAGCGATCACCATACAACATGAATTTGTCGAAACTTGTGAAGTAAAAATGTGCTTTTTTTAAATTGTGTATTGCATCATATAGGTCAGTATAGTGCAGATATACATTGGAAAGTGGTAAGACTACCTATACGAATTAAAAAAATCTGTTTTTTTTAATATATCCACTATTATTTAAGTTTTAAGCTCAAACGACTTTAGGAACAAGGATCCTATATAGCACAAAATACATTTAGAAATTTGTATGTCTGTCGGTCACAAGTACTCCGCCCAAACGGTGTACCCGATGCCATTTCTAGGTCAACTGTGCTACAATTCTTAATTCTCAACATTTATCTTTCAACCTTAAAATGAGAATATTTTTGACGTCTTAGTGAAAAGCAACAGAAAAAATAATAGTAAATAGTCGCTTAGCAATCGCTTTATACTAAAATAATGCGTCAGCAACTCAATCTGTGTTGAATTTACTGATCGACTGTAATTTTTTTATAATATAAATGTCACAAATAATAACTTTTCATGCAAATTGTAAAATTTGTAAAAAATAAGGTTGAGCAGAAAATAATCATTTAAAATTATAAAACTTAAAACAATGAAATCTTTATTTCGTTGGTTTTACTAGAAGTACTCCTAAAAGGAAAAGAAAAGTGTTAAATGAACTAATATAAGTGACTCCTATCTTGTGCTAGGTCGGGTTAAAAATACTCGTAATTAAAAACTAGGTAACGGAAAAAAGCATCCATCTGTAAACTACAATAGCATTTTTGTTAATTCATATTTCTTACAGAACACTGATAGCATGTATGATACTTAATTATTATGGAGTGATAATTACCGATACAAAAGATAACGTTCAAGTTAAACCATAACCTCCTCTTTTTTGTCCAATTATCAGTATTCTCTTTTCAAGTGTTGATTTTTAGAAACCTGTTGACATATATTACCACATTTAATTCCATCAAATCCATTGCTATCCTATTCGTCACCATCGAAGACAGTTTGGTTTACAATATCAGTTCGGTATTACTCCCTAAATGAGTAAATATTATTTCTTATAATGGGAAAAGATCTGCTCTTATAGAAATAAATTTTATTTATCTGTCAAGCTTTCACTCATTTGTTTATTTCACATAAATAAAAAACTGATGGCCAATCAATCGAATATAACGTTTATTTGAATCAAATAATTTACTTTAAAACCTCATTGGTAACAGTAATAACTCGTTGATGATTATTTTCTAAAGTTAGCTTTTTAAAATGCAAAAGGATTTCAACCTCACTCAGCCAACTTAAAAAAATATTTGTTTGTGTCATGTCGCTGGGCTTGAAATTACAGATTTAATTTTTTAAAGTTTTTTTTTCAAATACTGCCAATAGTAGGTATTGTGTGTAAGATGAGTTCTGTTTTTCTGTGATATCGTAATAATTTTTGATAGTACTGTTTTAGTAATAAACGATTTAGGAAAAATTAAGGTAAAAACATATATTATGTTAACTAAGGAAAGCTTAAGGCACTGAATTTTGTCATATTACTATGAATGCTAAAATAATGAGTTTTTATTCATATAAAAACTAGGATAGTTCCAGCGAATTATTGGAGGATGTTTTAACTGTATAAATAAATAAAAATAATGAACGATATTAGACGAAGATGAAAATTCCATCATGTCAGTTCGAATCCATTCGTGTCCTCGAATGTCTGAAGATGCCGAAAGGCGAATCCCGGGTCGTTAGTGACATAAAACATGTAAATGTACAAAATCTCAACAATCCAAATTTGATGTTGAAATTCCGTCAAGCACCTTCAGTCGATGTCTTAAATTATATAAATCATAGTTGCAATTTTTGACAAGAAAGATAATACATATTAAAATAAGATATACGTCTAAAGATCTTTACATAATAATGAATTAGGATCATTTACTTTTCTTATTAAATTCTGCATCCTATAATTAAACGTGTTTAATTTGAGAAAATTTAATGTTCACATCATTTTCTGGATACTTTCGAAGGTTTATAACATCAACAACTAATGAATTAAAGCTTACAAATGTCCATTACAAGTTTTTTTTTTATCAAATAATTGTATTTAGGGAAATAAATAAAGTGGGTGGAAAAAAATGCATTATTAAAAATCTAAAACATGCTTCGTTACTTAAAATAATCATAATAAGTTTTATCCTTTCGATTATTATAATAGTATTGGCTTAGTAAGTCTTTTATTTTGTTAGTTGACATATCTTGTCATATTGGTTATGCTCCGTAATGTTCAGATAGCTGAGCTGGAAAAAAAAATTATACCAATTAAAAATTTATCAAAGAATACATAACGTAATATTTTGAAGAGCGTTCGGAATGATTCTTAATTGAAATATTAAAGTTGTGTAAGAGTCCTTAAATTATTTATACGAGAATAATGTTTTTATTAAATATTTTTTTTTTTTATCATAGAAGTGAAAACGTAAAATTGATGAACAATGATGAACATCGTAAATTCGTATACTTGAAAAGAATAAATATCACCATGAAAAAACTTAAAATTGGTTTATAAACCTATCAGTTATTCTTCTAATTAAATTTTATCTGTGTGTTTTCATTTGAAATATATTGCTACGCGGTTTCTTAATTTCAAAACATGTTTCCTGACAACCTGAAATTAATTTTCATTTCTGGAGTTATTCAGCAGGCTTCCGGTAGTGTGAGCTATTATATGCCATAACATGCACATTAAAATCTATGTCACAAAACATGTTCATGCTGGTTCTAAAATAAATAATATAACACAACAGCTGAGCGTGCAGGCTACAATATAAAAATAAATTTTTGCCACACCTTCCAAACACGGCGATATAACTTTCTTTCGTGAAATATTACCTTCACATTTAATTTATTATCGCGTGAAATCCATTGTTAGAAAAAATCTTCAAGCGTTCCGTTAACTGCATGATGAATTCTTTTAGTTGGTTTATAGATGTTTAATTCGACGACTCTTAAATGTGACATCCAAATGGAAAAATATGTAATCCTCACAATTAGGACTGCCAGGTTTATTGACATTTAATTTAAATTTACCCCTCTCACCCCATATGCTATCCAAAATCGTATTTGATGATTTGCTTTCTGGACTATTTTTTTAATTTTTAATTTAACACTGTTCATTTAAATTTTACAAATTATTAAGTCGCTGATTTTGTGATCAAATGAATAATAATAAATTAAGGCATATAAACAAGAATTAATGAGAAATTTGAAGATTACACGTAGATGAATAAAATTTAAAGTCCTTCTTTATATAAATTAGTATTCGCGTCGTTTATTACTTATTATAGTCGTTCGTTTGTAGTAAGTAAAAGAAAATTGTTTCCACGTTTAAAAGTGACCGTTGATGATTTCGCTACTACACAAATTTTGTTTTATTTTTGCATTTTTTTGCAACTTTTTAACTGTGGAGACTAGGTATTTCTGACCAATGCGAGTTTATATAAAACCGAGATTTTTGGCTGTCTTCGGGACGCCGGGACAAAACCGGAATACCAGGACGCCCGGCATCCCTATACACAATGTATCATGCAGTATTTAAACACCTGTTTCTTTGTATTCTAAATATATTTGATAATTTACAAATTGGTTATGCCTTCTTTTTTTTCATCAGTTAATATTAAAATAATATTGAACTATATTTTAAAGACTTAACGTTCTTTTCAGTAGTGCTAATTTTTCAATTTCATTGAGTCGTAATTAGCTTAATCTTTCATATAAGTGTTTAGTTTGCTTTTTTCATAAATTCTCTACAAAACAGTATGCTAACTATTTGATGCAATCAATGGTAAAACTAGTTCACGACACCTTTATTATTTTCTGTGTAATTAAACTTCATCTAGACAGGTAACAATATATTCTTAACCTATAGATAGGTTGGAGGAAAATTCACGAAATTTCGTTTACTTATGTACTGCTAGTTTTGTTGAGTGTTTTTGAATATTTGTAATATTGTCCATTTATTCTTACACCATATTCTTTATTGGTCGATTTCAATTTACTGTAAGTTTCTCTTCAAATTAATTACGCCCTTAATCTATGTTACCATACCTTTATTAATTGTTTCGCTGTCCAGTAAACTTATCACTTTCTCTTGCTATCTTCACAACATAAAAGTAACTTTTTTTGGAATTTTGGCATGTTCATGAAAATATAGATACCCAAAATTGAAACAACAAAAAAATTTATGGTAGATTAACTTACTTAGAAAAAATGAAACAAAGTTGCATACAAAAAATAAAAGGATTAGTGGTGAATATTGAAAGTAAATGCATTCAAAGTCAGTAACTGAATAAATGATAAGTTACTATTTAAAAATATCTATCTATATATATATATGTATAAATGAAGATTTGTTTGTTTGTTCTCTATGCATTCCTTTACCATTCAACCGATTTTGATAAAACTTTGGTGAGTTGTTATGCGCACACCAGTCAAGGTTAGAAAAAAATATTAAAATCATAAATCTAAAAATAAATTGAAAAAAAAGAATCAAGTACGTACGACATCTTTGAATTAGAGGGAAAAACAAAAAAATATTGTGCATCCAAAATAGAGGTGTGCATGGGCCCGGGCTTGGCCCGTGGACCTTTACCCGGCCCGGGCTCGGGCGGGTAAAGATAATTCAGAATAGGGCTGGGGCCGGGCCTGGGTAAGGAATCCAAATTTAAGAAAAATATTTAGTACTATGTTCGGGTCATGAGTCAGCCATAAGACAACAATTTCTCATTACTAAAATAATTTATTTCACATGTGTTATGAATATTGTTGGAAATATAGATACAATAACATATATTGTTCGAAATGTTAAATGAATAACTATATTAAAAAATAAACGGGTTTTTTCGGGCTGAGAAAAATGAATCTGGGCTTCGGGTCGGGTTCGGGTAACAAGTGTGATATTGAGATTCGGGCTCGGGCCGGGCCGGACCTGAAAATGACGGGCTCGGACCGAGTAATTTTATGAAATTTCGGCCAGTGCAGACCTCGTATCCAAAAGCACTTCAATAAAGAGAATTAAAGTCCAAAAATTTTCTTTCTTTGAGTGGCATTGAAATGCATGCCGAGTACTCACTAGTCTATATATATATATAAAAATGAAAGTGTGTTTGTCCTCTATGCGCTTCATCCGATTTTGATGAAACTTTGGTGAGTTGTTGTGAGCACACCCGTGAAGGTTTCTAAATAATCTAAAAAAAATAGTCAACTACGTAAAAACAGGACATGTCGGAAAAACCTTCTGATTTATTCGTGAGAGCACCACACGGAAAACAAAAAATATTGTATTTAAATTTGGATTATTGAGATTTTGTACACTTCCATGTATTTTGTCACTAACGACCCGGGTTTCGCCTTTCGGCATCTTCAGGCATTCGAGCACACGAATGGACTCGAACTGAGAGACAGTAAACAGTGTCTAACGCTTATATAGAAGATACAAATGCGACAAATATCATTTACGAGGCAATACATTATACGTCTGAGAGCCACACCGATACCTGAGTTAAAATTTCGGAAATCGTCCTAATCCTTATTTTGTAAACACCATATTACCAAAGTGGCGAATTGCCGCCTTTCAACTTCCCTTAGAAATACCAGTGATTTCACAATTACAACAGTATTGTGGGTTTTGACGGGATGCAATTCGACGAATGGGTAAATTATATACAATCATTCCACATTTAGTGAAATCTGTTAGGTGTTTCAACGTATCGGATATAATAGCGGAGAATTAGGAAGGTTCAGCTGCTCATTCAAGATTGGTAAGGAGTATAACTGGCCTCTATTAATTTCTAAAATTTCCTGATAAAATAATTTATGATCCCCCATGTTTTTATGCAACAGTTTAACCCCATCATCCGCATTAAACGTATGGTTCTCCATTAGCAAGTGATTTGCGAATGTCGAAGTTTCTTTTTTAATCTAAAGGCAGCTAAATGTTCTGATACCCTTATATCTAATGTACGTGTGGTTTTACCCACATAGAAATGTTGGCAATCATTGCATTGTAATTTATAAATACCAGATTTGTTCTTAAAGTTTACTCTATCTTTATTGTTAATAAGTAATTTGCCTAGAGAGTTTTTGCAATAGAACGCCGGTCTAACACTATCAGCGAGTTGTTTTTTAATTTTAAAGCTTGTGCAACCTAAATAACTTATTCTATGCCAGATTCTAGGGCGGTCTATGTCTTTAGACAAGTTCCCGAAATATAGCATCTTTTCTGCTAATTTACGTTGTTTTTTTGATACAAGACTATCTATAAGAGACGCCTCATAGCCATTATTAATGGCAATTTGTTTAATAATGTTTAGTTCGTTTTCAAAATTAAATTTATTTAGAGGTATAGTGACTAATCTGTGAACCTGAGAATGGAAAGCAGCCAATTTATATGAGAAAGGATGGTCTGACTTAAAATGAATCGCGGCTTCTGAAAACGTCTGTTTTCGGTAAATTTTAAATTCATGAATGGAGTTTTTAATATCAATATTAAGGTCAAGGAAATTTATATTCTTGCCCCCTACTTCTAAAGTGAATTGAATTTTATCATCTAGTGAGTTAAGAAAATTATGAAGGTTATAAACTTGTCTCTCAGTTCCATTGAATAGACAAAGGATGTCATCTACGTAACGGAACCAATAAACTACGTTTCTAACTTCTGTTTTATTGCTAAAAATAAGGTTGAAAAACAAAGTTGTTTGTCACCACTATTAGCAGAATTTTACATGAACCATTTAGAAAACCTCGAAAAGTTGGAAAGCGGCAATTCGCCACTCTGCTAATGTGTTGTTTACAAAATAAGGATTAAGGCAATTCTCGAAATGTTAACTCAGGTATCAGTGTGGCTCTCAGACGTATAATATTTTACCTCGTAAATAATATTTGTCGCATTTGTATCTTCTATATAAGCGTTAGACACTGTTTACTGTCTCTCAGTTCGAGTCCATTCGTGTGCTCGAATGCCTGAAGATGCCGAAAGGCGAAACCCGGGTCGTTAGTGACAAAATACATGGAAGTGTACAAAATCTCAATAATCCAAATTTAATATTGAAATTCCATCAAGCACCCTCAGTCGATGTCTTAAATTAAAAAAAAAAAATATTGTGTATTCCAAAGCACTTCAATAAACAGAATTAAAACATAAACCCTTTCTTTCTTTGAGTGGCATTGCAACGCATGTCGGGTACTCACTAGCAGTTAATAAAAATATATTTTATCATTAACTTGGTAAGGTTAGTCGAGTTAAGCAATTTCTTTGAATTACTAACATGCTGATTCAAATACTGAACGTTTAATTATGTAGCTGACCATATATATACATGCCGGATTTTTATAATACCACCTACGGTCTGCTAAGAGCATTATCCTAGCGATTAAGGGAAGGCAATGAGACATCAAATTTTGAATTTTGATAAGATATCTTGGGTATGGGATAGAGTATTTTTCATCTTTTCATCAAGTTTACATCTAGTCATTTCAAAATATCTGTGCTTTGGTTATTATTATTTTTCGAAAAACAAAACTGTCTCAAAACAATAAATATGCTCAAGTAGTAACTTATATGTAGAAATTAATTAAAACAAAACATTTTTGACAATTAACACGTCAGATGTTACATAGCTACATATTAAATTAAACTAAGTGCTATTTATTTGAGTTTCCGACGTTGACTTTGTTATAATCTTCTGAATCAAATTATATTGTATTAAAAGTTAACGTATTAAAATTGCTTGTGCCTTGTTCAAAGATTTCGCTCATAGTAAATTGTGGTACTTATCGCGTTGAAAAGTTAAAGTTTGTTTAGAGATTTTGCCGACATTTTGACACATTGAGTGAACTTGGAAGGAAATGAGATTCTTCTATAGACTTATATTTAAATGACACTTCTTTTTGAAATGCTTTTGATTGCTATGATAAATTAAAGTTTTTTGTTTGATCGTTTCTTTGTAACTGTTTATGCTAAAACTTTATCAATGTTTTATTTGTACAACAAAGAAGAGACGGATTACTCAAATATGAATGGCTTATATATTTAACTAATATGACAGCACGTTAACTCTTTAGAACAATGTAGAGCATAAATGCATGTGCCGATCTTATTTAGGCAGATCCATATCAAAGTTTAATGTCAACGAATACAGTATGAATATTTAAGGGGAATAATTTTTTTTTACTTATGTACCTATATGAACGAAAAATAATACGAACCTAGACAATGGCTCTTAAGGGTGATACCTCAGTTGATGGTTCATATGGAAACTTTCAACATTTGAATACATACTCATAATTTTTTTTTTATTTCTCAACATTTACTACCGATCTGACACAGAAAAATTGGACTAAGAAAGATATTAACTACTTTCTAGTTATTTTTTCACCCTATTTTTTTATCATTATCATGTATGGAGTTTCAGTTCTCTTAAAAATTCGGTCTTCTGAACTTCATTTGGAATTGCCGTTACTTCGATATCGAAAATTTTTGGGATAATACCCATTTGATTATTTTTGCTCATGAATCTCTAAAAATACATGAAATTACAGTATATAATTGAGGAAATATAAAAAAAATGGAAAATGACAATTCGTGTATTATTTTTCTTAGCGTACAAAGTTTTTGTAACAATGTGGATAACAAATGATATAATAATAGGATAGAATATCAAACTATTTTTTTCTAAAAAATTTCATTAAGTAGTTGATGGCGATTTCGGCTTAACGCCATTAACAACTAAATACTTTGATATTTTATCCTATTATAATGGAGTTCTACCAAGTAAATAAAATTATATAGTGTCGGCATCCGTGGGGCAGTTGGTAGCGTAGTTGGCTATGGCTACGGATGTTTCGGGTTAAATTCCGGGTGCTGACGGTTTTCATAAATTGATCTTTCAATTGATTTATAAATTTCCGATCGTAGCCTGAGTGTTTGTACCTGATGAATAAAAACTCCCTCTCTCCCACCAATCCGATCCTCAAGGGGAGTAGCAAGAGCGATTAGCTTACCACTAGTCCTTTCATAGCCCTATCCTTCTATCCCTACTCTCTTCGAAGGAGAGATTGAGCAAACTGAGGAACAAACAGTTCTCATAGAAAAGTTCTATTGAGATACCTCTAATAGGAGACCATATGCTCCACGTCACGAGCGGACATGAAAAAAAATTGTTACCAATTTGACGTTAATGGTAGCCCAAAAAATCTGATTTCAAATGACAATGTAAGAAATTTATTGCTCTATCATTTAACTAACCGCTTGAAAGTAATAATGTCTATTTAAAATCTTGATCACTTGCATAAAAAGCTCTGCAATGCGGTCTCATTTAGTCGCGTAAAAGATTACGGTAGTCGTCCTTTGAAACTCATCAGCTTAAGCACGTTAATCTGTTTTAAACTTAAATTGAAGTCATTTATCTGCATTCTTAATAATCGAATACAATTTATTATGTTAATGGATACACGTCAGAGAAAAGTTAAATTATAACAATAGAGTAACTCTTTAATAGTTTATTTAGATCGGCTTACCAACATTTTTTAAAATCACTTTAATACTTACTCATGACACACTGATTTTATTGTAAACAAAAATTGTAGCAATTGATAAGCATAATAAATAAAATCAATCAGAAAACATTTGAAGATTGTTTCTTATATTTTTAATTCAGTACCACCGTACAATCGTAAAATTATGTTTACGTTAGGCCAAAAATATGTATTCTTATTTATTACTACATTTTTGTGGAAAATTTTCCAATTATTACTAAGGATGTAATGAATTAAGTCTCTCGCAGAAAAAGGTTGCTTAACTTAACTTAATATGAGATCTATTAGCATGGAAAAAAAATCTGAAAACACCTGCAGCTTAAAATACATCATTGTACAACAGGACGTAGAGAAAATAAAAAGATATCAGTTTTACGTAGTGGACCATTTTGCTTTTAGAAATTATGGCGTCATTAAATAAAAATGCATTTAAAAATAAAAGATGATATTGCTTATTGTCTTAAAAAAAACATCCATTCTATATTACAATATAGATAATAACTATGACAACATTGGGAATACTATATATAGCTTTATAATTCATAAGAGGTTGTATCCGACAAAGATTTACAGATCTTACTGTGCGAATTTTGCGTTTCTGAACAGCGTCAAATGTTTTTAATGATTGCCAGGAGTGTCTGGGAAGCAGTAGCAAAGTCATCCAAGACTTGAATAACAGCAAATTGAGATATACTCCATCTTCGTGTGAGGCTGTAAAGGTATTAAATAATGCAATATAATCTACTTTTGATGCAACCAACTCCGCGTGGCTAACCATTCTGGCAGTAGGAATTTAGTAGATTTAAATAACTATTCACTTTTATTATTCATAACCAGAAATTTTCATACGATACTCTGATATACCGCCACATTTGCAATATCATTTATTTTAATAGATGTTTACGACATTTCCTAAAAGTCTCTTTCAGCATAGAATTTATCTTACTCGTTCAATTAAATGTGTATCAAAGTAAATGTCATTAAAAAAATACAATATAATCACTCGTACGAAATTTGATTATTTTGTTAGTTCGGAGAATGCCAGTGAATATTAATTATTGCTAATAAATTAATTGCTTTATGAATTATTTGGTAATATGCCGTAAAATATTTAATTCCACGTTGCATTAAATGCGTGTATCGAAAACCTTGATATGAATCTGAAAGTATTATAATTTCAAACCATACAAGGAATCTCTCAATAAATAAATCCTTATTTGGGATGATAATAATTATGAACGGAGCGTGCTCTTTAATGTGATTATAAGCAATAATTCATAACGCAAATCAAGTAGAAGTTCGTATCCAATAAATCATACAGTTTCATCAAATATGTTAATACACTATGATGTCAGATTTAGTCTTCATATAAATTACACAGGTTTTATTACACTGACCATTATTTGAGGAAAAAAAAAGAAAGTGTATAAAATTTGAATGATTCAGATCAGATACTATTTTATAATTTATCTACTCGAACTTATAAAACATTTTCAACAATCTGTCCAAGGGTAAGGAATTCAATTTTCAGAAAAATATTTCGGATTATGTTCGAGTCATGAGTCAGCCATAAGGCAATAAATGTTTTTGAATATCGTTGTAAATATGGAAACAATAACATAATTATATTGTTTAAAAGTATAAATGAATTTCTATATAGAAAAAATTGGGTTTTTTGGTCATAGAAAAAGAGATCTCGGCTTTGGATCAGGTTCGGGTAACAAGTGTGATATTGAGACTCGGGCTCGGGCCTGAAAATGTCGTTCTCCGACCGGGTAATTTTATAAAATTTCGACACCTGCTGACCTCTAGCTCAAGTACATCAATTATTTATGAAAATACAACGTGGCAACATTAAATGGCTACTCACTGCTTCCACATATCTAAAGCACAATGGTGCGTGGTTAAAGAATCGGTTCCGTGCAGCCCTGCATCGGGCTTAGAATATGAGGAGTAAATTCATTTATTTTCTTGATCGTTATTGCGTTATGGAAGGTGGCCATGAACAGCGGCTGCATACACATAACGGGTGGAGGTAGAGCAACCAACATGTATCTATTTAACACTACACATAGCATATGTACACACCATAATCAATGACACCGGCGCCATGCCGCTAGAGAAGTTTCATATTTCTGCGGTGGGTGTGTTGTAGGCCAATTCAAGTATTCACTACCTACTTTGCCTTTCTCCTCCCTCCGTTGTTTTCCCATCCATTTTATATGGCAGTATCCAGTGGCGTAACAGCGTTAAGCGTATCTTAAGTTTATCCTCTTTGTTGGGAGTGTCTTTGGAGCAACTGCCCAAGACTTAGTGGTGTGCACTTAAGCGTGCAGAAAATCAATCCCTCCAGATAAATGAAAAGCTCATATGAGTTGAGGTCTACTCTCTCTCCATATGACGCAGCAATTTTTATAAAGGCCTCGTAATTTGCCGTATTCACCACCAAGTCAGTGTGGCCGATCGGTTCAATGGAAGATTGAACAGACTTGCGCAGCTCTTCCCTTTCTTCGTGCATTAAATGACACTCCTATATGTGTTCAGCATTCTGCTGTATAGCACCACATTTGCATGTTGGCCTATCCACTAACCGGCCAAGTTCAAAGAGCTCAAAGAGCAAGTATTCACTAAATAAAGAACTATATGGCCATTTTTGAAAACAAATCAAAGATAAGTAGCGTTCTTTTAAAAAAGGTCGCTTAGTCACTGTTGGTTTAATAAATCCAAATAGGGTATAAATTTTCCATTTTGATTAAATTGTAAGATAATCTCCTGTTCAATTCAAGAGCTGTCTTACACGACATGTCAACTGGGAAACAGTCTCCTAGAACGGTCAAGAGATAGAGCATGAAGATATATTATTTCTAACCGCAAAATACCACCGTCAATTCATTGTATCTTATCTTGACAGTGATAATATATTTGCATACAGAAGTAATACGCTAATGAGAAATTCTCTACCATCTTACAATTCCTACATTGTCAGTAAAAAAAACTGTTTCAAGCGTTTAGAATTATTGATATTATATGTTATCATTTGAATTAAAGTATAAGAGATGCTTTGAATCATATTTTAACCAACTAAACAGGGTTTGATATGGTCGTTGTTTTTCTAATGATTTGTTCTTCTAGCTTCTATTTTGGGTTTTCAAACGTCTCGGAATCCTTTGTCAATATCACTAATATTTCTTGATCGTATCTCTAAAAAAGTAATATAGAATATTTTAGATAAAAGCCAGATGTTCAGGATTGATTGACAAACGTATTTAAATTGAATTTAATTGAACTTTTCAGTGGTCGATATATAGTTACGATTTGTAGAGAAATGTGACTGAGAAACTGACCGTGAACTATTTAAGTGCAGTTATGTCTAAAAGCACCAATTCATAATTAAGAAACGTAATTAAATAACTTTAACATACTAAATCGATCATTTTGTTATTTTCTTCTTATATAAACAAAGTGGATTGTTTGTTTGATCCTGTGCCTGTAAAGAGACTGTAAAACTTTTCTGGCATGTACATATTTATGTTCTAATGTTAATTTCTCAAAAGCTGCTCTTCCTATAATATATTATATTTTTCATCATCTTTAAAATTTTTATCTCCATGAACAAAAATACCTAATCAACATTCTTAAAAAAAAATAATATTACATTGTAAACATGTCGAAGTAGTACAATTAAATTGTGTTTTATTTTAAAATATAATGCTTTTCCACCAAGAATTAACAGTTAATACCTTAAAAGTGATTAAAATTACAATCTAAATTAAAACAGCGTACATTAATAGCCGATATTCCACTAATTATAATTATAATTTATCATATGCAGTATACTATTTGCCGAGAGTTTTTTTCAAATACACTTTAAAATATATTAATATTTTTATACAAAAAAAAAATCACCGTATGATTTTACACTACAGTTGTTAACTTCCCATTTAAATTAGATATTTAAGCTATAAATATCGGTAGGTTTCATAGACTGAGAATCACGATTCCAGCATGCAAACCGTGGTGGCTAGTGCCTTGTTAAAATATTCAAGAATCGTTTTACATCGTCTGACAGATACGAGAAAGGATTTAGATTATTTTCTGTGTCATTGAATTTTCTCTTTGAGTAAAAAGACACATAAATTGAGAGGGTTGTCCTTTTTAGACTAGTTTATAATTATTCATCCAGAACAATAATGCTTGGATTTTTTCTTGAATTTTGATTCTGTGTTTTAAGTTCATGTTATAACAATATTTACTCTTGTAGTTATACAAACAAACGGTTATCACAAAATTATTGTTTATGATATTAATAAGGATCGCGTGTTGAAAGGTGAACATATTTTTTTTCTTACACGTATGAGTTTCATTAACCACAGAATGACTGTTTGTTTTTTTCTTACATTTATCTCTGGAAAGAAAAAAATGCACAAATATACAAACAAGAAAATAACGGTGAGCAAGTTTTCGTCAAAATCTAAATAAAAAAAAATTAAACCATTCATTAATTTTCAAATACTGGAAAAGGACAAGAAAAATTTATTTATATGAAAAATAATGGTAGTCCGTTTGTTTGTCCTTTATACGTTCTTATAACATTCATCCGATTTCTATGAAACTTTGGTAAGTTGCTGTACGCACATCCGTGAAGGTTTCTGATAAGAAATCTAAAAAAAGGTATCAAATAAATACAAACAGCGACATTTCGGAAGAACCTTCTGATTTATTCGTGTACTCACTAGAGGGAAAATCAGAAAATATTGTGTATCCAAAGCACTTTAATAAACCCTTTCTTTCAAAGAGAGGCATTGCAACGCATGACGGGTACTCAATAGTATGTAATATAATTTTAGACATGTTACATGTTACCCACCTAAATCATACACCACAGACCAGAATGACGAATTATTTTAAATGAGATAAATCTTATGGAACTCAATATAATTTAAATTGTTACTAAAAATATAAAAATAAATTCAGTGATATTTATCACGTTAGTTATATAAGTAGATTTAACAAGACTTTGTGAGTGTGGATTTATAAAATTTAAAATAACTAATCAATATTTAAAGTAAATATACCATATATCGTCGTTGTTCTGGAAGAAGACACCAACTGAAAAATACCAGTTTTGAGTAATTGGACGTTGAAGTTTGTCAAATGTTTAAAATCTAATACCTTTTTCATTTTGTTTGTTTGTACAAAACTGTTTTTAAGTAAAAGTATAATTTATAAAAATAAGTGTGTTATTCCATACGGTAGAGTTTGAAATAAGGAGCATTTAACTAGATTTACTTAAGGAAACATTTACTTAAGGAACTAACTCAATGTGTCGATTTTTTCGATTTAATGTTTTCTTCCAGAACAGTGACGATACAATATTATAATCATACAATAGCTTACCCGATTAATAGAATTTGTGGAAACACTTTGTAACTATTTTGAATAAGCACAGTTGGACAAGGACGTCCTTTGCAGGAATGCTTGTTACACCAATAAATATGACAATTAGATAAATTAACAGTTGACTAAATTCTAACATATTTATTATGCTGTTAAATACTATTCTTTGGATTTAGATTTGATGTTATTTATTTATTTTCTGCTAACTAGTAGGTCGATTTATGATACCTGCTATTTACGAAAATTCATCGTCAGTTATTTTTAAATTCACCCCTCGATAAAGTCCACCTCATTCTGGAAATTACAATATATTATATAATTGATTGAATTGGCATTTGCCCCATTATAGTAGGATAAAATATCAATAGTTTTAAGTAATATAATTTTGTAGAATGGAATACTTTGATATTTTATGTTATTTAGTTCGAAATATAGTTTTTAATCTACATATGAGCGCTACCGATAAATAAGGTATTCACTATCGATTCTTGGTGGAAATTCATAACATTTTTAAAATAAACCACAATTTGTTTTGTACTAATTCCACATTATTATAACGCTGTGGACTGGGGATAATGCTTGCGATGAGCGAAAACGGTAGTGATTATTACAAAAATACGGAAGTAGTACAAAACACATTGTCTTTTTTTTTTTTGGATTATTGAGATTTTGTACACTTCCATGTATTTTGTCACTAACGACCCGGGTTTCGTCTTTCGGCATCTTCAGGCATTCGAGCACACGAATGGACTCGAACTGACAGACAGTAAACAGTGTCTAACGTTTATATAGAAGATACAAATACGACAAATATTATTTACGAGGTAAAATATTATACGTCTGAGAGCCACACTGATACCTGAGTTAACATTTCGAGAATTGCCTTAATCCTTATTTTGTAAACAACACATTAGCAGAGTGGCGAATTGCCGCTTTCCAACATATATACAATCATTCACATTTAGTGACATCTGTTAGGTGTTTCAACGTATAGGATATAATAACGGAGAATTAGGAAGGTTCAGCTGCTCATTCAAAATTGGCAAGGAATTTAAATGGGCTCTATTAATTTCCAATATTTCTTGATAAAATAATTTATGATACCCCATGTTTTTATGCAACAGTTTAACCTCATCATCCGCATTAAACGTATGGTTCTCCATTAGCAAGTGATTAGCTGAAACGTGGAATGATTGTATATATTTACCCTTTCGTCGAATTGCATCCCGTCGAAACCCACAATGCTATTATAATTGTAAAATCACTGGCAATTCTAAAAGAAGTTGGAAAGCGGCAATTCGCCACTCTGTAAATGTGTTGTTTACAAAATAAGGATTAAGGCAATTCTCGAAATGTTAACTCAGGTATCAGTGTGGCTCTCAGACGTATAATATTTTACCTCGTAAATAATATTTGTCGTATTTGTATCTTCTATATAAACGTTAGACACTGTTTACTGTCTGTCAGTTCGAGTCCATTCCAGAGTTAATGACAAAATACATGGAAGTGTACAAAATCTCAATAATCCAAATTTGATATTGAAATTCCATCAAGCACCCTCAGTCGATGTCTTAAATTACATTGTCTTTTATTTAAAAAAAAGGTTATTTTTTTTTGAAAGCCGCTGAATACACATTTGGGGTGGTGGTGGGACAACCATGTCCAAGCGATGTTGATTTTTAAGCTTTAAAACAAAATTTTAACAGTCATGTATAGGTACAATTTTTTTTATATCTGATTGCAACATAAAGAGTACATTGTGTAGTGCTTTTATAATATTCTATTCTTTATTATTTTTAATATTTTTCAATATTGAAATTATTATACTTCTTCGATCAACCATTTTGTAGAAACATACTAATAAGAGTATCCTATTACCTTCTTAACTAAACGATCGTCTTTCATGTTGAGAAACTTCTCAGAAATGTAAATACTTTATCGAATTCTTCAGAGTCTGTTCTGTCATTCTACGCTTTGATTTCCGAAAATATTACGTAAAGTTACAAATTTTTAGACAGCTAAAACGATAATTTATTTAATAAAAAAATACTTGGTGATATTTCTTTAGAAAAGCCGATAATTATATTGATTTAATAGATGTACTTTTTCTTTCTCCATCTCCGTTATAATAGTAATTTTCACATCGAAACTTTATCAGAACTATTTCAATAATTAATATAGAACTAGGTATATAGGTACATAGGAATCTTTTAACCACATAGTCATCAATCAGCGTAAGTTAAAATTTGTTCACTAATTAATCACATCAGAGTTCTAATGTTATGCCATCCTGTTGCGTTCGATTCGAAATATCTGTTGATTTAATTAGCTTTCCATGAATGGCAATCAAACACCAGAATGCTTTTGCCGTCATCGGTTCGGAATTGTGTTCCACTGACCAGAAAACAATTTGCGTTCTCTATTGCGGATGCAATCCGCTGTAGAAACAATTCTATGAAGTCTATTTTAAAGCCGTACTGGTTTCGTTTTACTTTCAATGCTATCTGTGATCTTAACTGCCACAAAAAAACGTGTGAGTTTTCAAAATAATAACATTACGTGGAATGTATTCTTGTTTGCAAAAAAAACTTGGCTAGCGTAATAGGATTTGAAAAATTATTTTTTATGTTAGTTTAATTATTTATAAAAACATACATTTCTTAATTGCTAACAGGCGTCTGTTCTATAAATGAGAAAACAAAGTAAATATTGTCTTGTAACTATATTTTAGATTTTTTTATTTAGTTTTCAGTGTGTGATATTGAATATATGATACATAATCTAATATTTTTTTATATATCTAACAAATCGGCTGACAGCCAATGCGACAAATATTTAGAAAATTGAAAAATCATACGATATTAACTCGATGAGAATTTTTACAAGTCACTCAGGTTCAAGATCACAAATTTGAATTGAAAAAATCTAAATTTGATATTGACCTTGCTGGGACACACCTGATCGCTAGGGCAAAGCTTTTGCCCTAGAGAAACCACAGAGACCGACGAGATTGTATTCGTTTTTTTGAAATTTTATTCGCTTACGCCTAAAAATATTCGTAATAACTGACAATAATAATAAAAGTAATGTTTTATTTAATTCAATACGATTGCAAGCATTCTATTGAAAAGTTATGTGTATTTAACAAAATCCTAACATGTTAGTGTTTTATTCAGAAAAGGTTAAAAATAATACAAATGAATTATAACTAAAAAATTACTTTTTGTTCAATAATTACCCAATTTATTATTGTTTACATTTCTACGATCATTCTTAAATTGTTTTGAGAATGATTGCATTAACTTTTGGCCATATTGTACACTGTTATAGTATAATACACAACACATTTACAAATTTTTGTTTGATACATCAATATTTTTTCAATTGAGTATGTATTTGGATTCATATTTTTGCATATGTGGAGTATATAGTTTTCTAATGGAGGTATCTCAACAGTTTTTTTTTTATTAGAACTCTTTGTTACTCAGTTGCTCCACCTCTCTTTATGGAAGATAGTAGGGATAGAAGAATAGGGCAGAATAGAATAGGAAGACAGGACTAGTGGTTAACTAATCGCTTTCGCTACGCGCCGTGAGGATTGTATGGGTGGGTGAGGAGGGAGTTTTAGACAACACAAACATTCAGACTACGAACAAAAATCCATAAATCGATTGAAATATCAATTTATGAAAACTGTTCGCACCGGGAATTGAACACGAGACATCCGTAGCCGTAGCCCACGACGCTACCAACTGTGCCACGGACGCCGACAATTTGGGTTCATATACTGCAATATAATAAAAGGTTTTTTTAATTACTAAAACATAATCTGATTTTATTACACGCATCAATCAGATGACTATTTGTTATTTAGCGAATTTATAAAATTTACTGGTAACGACTAAAGCCAGGTTCGCTTTTTGAGAAATTTTACTGTAATCTTACCAATTAACTACCTTCCATTGAAGGATGTAGCTCAATTTTTCGAGTTTTCAGATTCAAAAAAATGTAATTGTTTTTTTTTCCTTTCTATGATTTGTTAAGAATTATCAAAACATGAACAATATTGCATTTGATGTATAAAAAAAGGATTTTTAAACTAAATTGTGTAAAAAATGTAACTAAATTGTTATGTAGCATGTCAGTGGAAATAATAATTAAATAATATATTGTACTAAATAAAATATTTCATTTCTATACATTTTCACAACATAAATACATTAATTGAATTCATAAATAAGCTACCAACAAGTATTTTACTAGTTTATGGTAATGTTAAATTTATTACAAAAATAAATGTAAATGGTTATGGGTTCCTATTAATTTTGTATATTTTGAGCACTTTATGATCAGTCTGATTTATCTCATAAATAAAAAGTAAATATAAACAAGAAATATCATAACGAATTACCCAATAAAACGTTGGTATAAAATATCATCCAGACATGCTGTCGCGTGTTAATATTTTGATCTTGGATGTGATCCAATTTTCAATGATGCATAGCGCCAACGTGTAGTGTCAAATGGCAAAAGTTCCTTCAAATAAACCACGGCTTTAAATTATATCGTTTATCGCTTTCGTAAGAGTTTAACTCTGCCGGAAAGTTAACACAAGGGATTGTTTCATATATTTGATTTATATCCTCTCTCAGCGTCGTAGGCCATCCGAGCACATTTTGACCCCTAACATTCGACACTTATTTAATTGGCTGTCACCCTGAAAATTGTTAAGTGCTTATTATTTTTTTATTCATAATCTGTAACAATAATGAAAATTTGAATATTCACAGCAATTTGAAACGTCTTGCTTTTCTTGTAGGTTTTTATTCCAGCAAGTAATTACTAGGGCTTTCAATTCCGGGATGCCGGTCAATTATTCAATCCCGTAATCCTGGAATTTGCTCTAAATACTAAAAATTAATTCATACATCAAATTAAAACTTCCTGATTAACTTAAACGTGTACCTCGGTTTGTTCATCACACAGTTTTTTATAATACCTATAACATTGATATAAATTTATTGTATTTTTCCTCCTTCTCATATTTCGTAACAGCCGTTCTTAACTAGGGATAGGAAAAACTGTTACTTTACAGTCACCGGTGATATCAGTAATTGCTGATTCAGAGCACAGTTGCTATTCTGAAAAGATGCTGAGCTTTGCATATAAATGACGGGTGAAGCGATATTATTTATCATTACCACAACATAAAAAATATTTGCTAAGAAAATAAGTTTATCTAATAAGGAAACAATAAAAAAAATAACATTCAATGTAACACACATAACAATATTTTTGTGATATATATATACATATTAATATATTTTAAAATTTGTATCAATAGCCAAGAAATGTTCCCAAATTAGACTATTATTTTTAGCCATTAAAAATGTCATTCTTCTGAAAAAATGCACAGTTTAATTTTTTATACCAGATGAGCCATAATTTTAGTAAAACAATATATTCCTGATATTAATTTAAATAGATGTAAACATAAAATTGTATGTATTAAAATAAACTTTTAAATCTCAAAAAAACTGAATTTAAAAATATAAAACTATAGAAATTTCATGCAAGTTTTCAAACTGCAAACTTACAAAACATCTCAATCACAGCATCGGAGCCATAAACCAAACAAAAAATTTACCCTTCCTTACCCAATAGAATAAATACTTCTCTTTTCTTCTGCTGCTACATATTTATATCACTCACTCACTGCTGTAGCAGCAAGAATTATATATATAATGTTCCTGACAAAATTAACGCTGCTTTTTTACAGATTTTGTAATAGCCTGTGATTGCTACTTACCAGAAGCAGTGAAAAAATCACTGCTCCCTAAATATCGTCCCAAGCCTATTCTTAACCAATTTGAAATGGAGGACGAACCAGGACCAATTCTTAAATGAATGCATGACAATATTTAAATGACAAATTGATTGGTGTGTCATCTTTTTCGATACCATTTGGTAAAACCATAAATCATAATACTGCAATAAATAAAATATAAAACAATTTTGAGCATTGTTTTTTTTTTAAATATTTTCCTCTTGTTTTGTTTAATCATATTTAATCATATATAAATTCCAATTGAAGCAATAATGGACTCAATTTTAAGAGAAAAATTTAATATATGAAATTACGCTTAATGATCAATCCCAGATTGAGAAACTCTGAATCCCGAAATCGTACAAAGGGACCGGGATTGGATACCCTAGTACTTACCATATCTTATCTACGTTAAAAACAGTTATTCAAATATTAAATTACTGTTATTCCTCAAATCTGCATAAGACAGTAATACAACGTTTGGTATGGAATGTTTAATATTCCCAAAAAATGATATGTGAGAAGAAACCCTATTATAACAAAAATCAATAAACTATATAATATTATCTTCGTTAATCTGGTTTTTTCTATCGTATTTTTTTTTAAATGTGCGTGTTTAAAGCGTGTACTGGCTTCTTAAAGTACATAAGTAAGTTGAAGTTTAAAAAATGAGGGCGCTCCACAGGGCTTCATCTATTTAAAAGTTAGTCCAGCTATGAAAAAAGAATAATAGTTTTGACGTGAATCTACAATTTATGTTGGAAATAAGAATATGTAAAGACTTATTTTTAACTGAAGATGGATTCATTTTTATGTTAATATAAAAAATTGGTGTAGATGTACCAATTTAACTTGGCCGCTAGTGAGGGTACAAACGTCGCTTTAGGAATGTTGGCATACTCAACCAGAACTGAAATTTCAATTAAATTAAAAAACTGATATTTTAGTGACGGCTATTAAAAGTAGGCAAAATATTTATTTTGCATAATTATGGCAATTGGAGAAATTTATTCTAAGCTGACAATTCTAGTTCCAAATTCGGCGGCGGCAAAGTAATGCTGAAATTACTGAAATACAAAAGACTTTTGTCGAGGGAATTTAAGATCTATGACTTTTTTAAAGAAAGCAAAAAAAAATGTTTTCTTTCATGCTTTTATAATTATTCAAATTCTTCTAAATATTAAACGACTATTTATAAGATATATATACAAATGCCCTATGAGGGACCTGGTATTACTTTGAGGTATTTTTGAGATTGAAATGATATTGATTTATTTTTATTTGATTCCTTGGTGCTACAA
Organism: Himalopsyche phryganea; assembly: GCA_022494535.1. Classification (NCBI taxonomy): domain Eukaryota; kingdom Metazoa; phylum Arthropoda; class Insecta; order Trichoptera; family Rhyacophilidae; genus Himalopsyche; species Himalopsyche phryganea. The sequence continues at coordinate 89,592 of JAGVSL010000183.1, read as the reverse complement.
AGTAGGCTCAAAATTATTTGTAACAGCTTCATTCACAACAATATTTTAAGCTTCGTACGCACGAAATGATTACAATATTGTGTTCATCCATACCTCATAATAATATGTTAAGAATTTCTTTTCTAACGAAAGGTAGTCTATGACCTCAGTTATTATTTCACAATATGTATTATGTACTACAATGATGAAAACAAAATAACTTATAGAAAACGTAAAAGTACTTAGTTGCTGACCAAATGACCAAATCTGGTCTTAATCATATCATGGAACATGTATAACGTATTCTTCAAAAATGATGTTTTATTTTCGTTAAACATAATGTCATCTAATTTAAGACATCGACTGAGAGTGCTTGATGGAATTTCAATATCAAATTTGAATTATTGAGATTTTGTACACTTATATGTATTTTGTCACAAACGACCTGGGTTTCGCCTTTCGGAATCTTCAGGCATTCGAGCGCACGAATGGTCTCGAATCGACAAAATACATGGAAGTGTACAAAATCTCAATAATTCAAATTTGATAATCTCATCTACTTGATATTTTCAATTGATGAAATTTCAATACGACGATTGACATATAAATAAGTCTAGTTTTAGTCAAAATTGAGTCAACACTTTTTTCGTTTTTATGCTGCAAAAATATTGTACGTCCAAATATGGCATTTGAGGAGATATTATATCATGCATAATATTTGCATTTCAGCTATATTTTTCATGCATCTTAAAATTGGATTTTTTTAAAACAAGTAAAGCTAGTCATAAATTATCTTTGCACTAAATAATCGATATGTCTGATATGCAGGTTTCTGAAAATACATTTTTTCTAAGATAACTGCATGTTTTTCAGTTGCTCAACCTCTCATACCAAGCATATGAACAGAAATTCATAAATAGATTGAAAAATCAATTTATGAAACTTTCCGCACTGGGATTCGCACCCGTCAGATGCGTAACTGAATCCAATGACGTTGACCACAGCACTCGACAATATATTGTAGATTAACTTAAACACTAAAGTGATCTCGTGAATTGGCTTCATCATGAATTATGTACTCCTATTATAATATTATGATCACGAGTTTTTGTTGAGCATCGATGGAAAGAAAATAAATTATATCAATCAAAATTAAAGATGAATGAGACTGTGATATCTTCTGATGACTGATGCTCTTCCGAAGATGTGCTCAATTATACTTCGTACAGATACTCCTCAATAGTATCGGCTTCGAAATTTATAAAAAAAAAAAAATCTTATTGCGTTTAATTTTCAGAAATTCATTACGATTAGGTTTTTAAATAGAAATGTTTCTTATGTTTTGGAAAAAAAAATAGTGTATAATTATTATTTTTTTCCATGTTCGCTCCCAATGCGGAGCATATGGTCTCCTAATGGAGGTATCTTAACAGAATTTTTCTACGAGAACAGCTTGTTACTCTCTCTTTTTTTTTCGAAGAGAGTAGGGATAGAAGGATAGGGCGGACGAGTGGTTAGCTAATCGCTCTCGCTACGCCCCGTGAGGATGGGATGGGTGGCAGGGAGGACTCAGACTACGAACAGAAATTCATAAATCGATTGAATGATCAATCTATGAAAACCGTCCGCACCGGGAATTGAACCCGAGACATCCGTAACCGTAGCCAGCGATGCTACCCACTGCGCCACGGACGCCGACAAATTATGTCTTATTTATATTATGAAAAAGCGTTTCCTAATGTTATTATGAATGAATTCACAAAAAGATTAACTCTAAGAATTCAAAAAAACCAATATTTAAACAATATTTTTTTTTCATGTCCGCTCCCAACGTGGAGCATATGGCCTCGTAATGGAGGTATCGCAACACAAGGTTTATATGAGAACTGCTTGTTGTTCAGTTGCTCAACCTCTTTTTTTTTCGACGAGAGTAGGGATATAAGATAGGGCTAGAACAGGATTAATGGTTAGCTAATCGCTCTCGCTATACCCCGTTTTTTGAGGATCGGATTTGTGGGAGGGAGTTTTCGGGTTCAATTTTCGGTGTGGACAGTTTCATAAATTGATCTTACAATCGATTCTGTTCGTAGCCATGAATGTTTGTGTTATAAAATTTAAGATAATGAAAAAATATTGTGGACGCCATTTCGTTCAATATTTATATTTTGTTAGATAACTAGGTATCTAATATTTGATTGTACATCAAATTAAGCTATCCTATTTTCACTACAATTAACAACAAAATATTTGAATCAATATTGTTTCTAAATAAGATTTAACTCGAAACAAATTATTCTTATAAGAACGGCTTAAAATTTAGGTATTACAATAAAATATAAAACTTTTAAATTGAGCTAAAATTCAATTACTGGTCAATGTATTGATCAGATTATAATACCAAACATGGAGAGCAATTTAAATTGTTAATGCAAAAAGCCAATTAAATTGTGACATTTAATCGATTTAATCGACTGGTTTTGTTTCAAAACTACTACTCACATCGAAAAAGCATGAAACAGAACATATTGATCATATTTGTTTCAATTCAAACAATTTTCAGTTGTTTCAACATATTTATTATTTTAATTAATATATACCACGACGCTATCGCGGAAAGGACTACAAACACGAAATGCATCGAGTGGAGACTGCTTGGCTCATAAAATCTATCGAATACCTCACACAAAGGCCTTTGCTTGTCCCACCTTTCGGAAATTTCTTAATGCTTTTACATACACGAACGGATGTTTCAATCTAATTTTGTAACATAATTATTTTAATACTCGTCGAACGAAATCAGTCTTCAACTATGTTATTATAATATATCAGTATACAGTATATAGTTTATTTGTTAATGGAAAACGCACAAGGATATTAAAAGTTATACTATTAAGTATTTTCGAAAGTATTACGACATTATAATGGTATGATATACTGGCTAACTTCATTTTTTCATCTGTGAGAGATGCGTATAACATAATCATATATAATATTAGTGAGGCACCGACTCCTCAAAGAACAATCATTAAAAGAAAACTTGATCTTGGTAATGTATTCGTAAAAATAAAAATAGTTTGTTTTGCAAATTATGAAGCAACACAGTAAAAGAATCCTTTCGATTTTAGAATGAGTTAATTTTCCCAGTATTATTTAAATGAAAAAAGGCAAAAATATAATTAAAGTATGGAAGTTACATTTGAAAAAAAATATAAGAAATGAATAAGAATATTTAACATTTTACTTAATTGTCAATTTATTTGATGACTTTTAAAATTGCAGATCAGCTTGAGAAGAAAAAACATCACAAACACTCATGCTCAGTATCTCAAACTTAAAACTTAAAGAGATGCCAGCGACAATCACTTTAAAATAAATTACATAATATTATGCGCCTCCAATGTCGCAAACTGTCGTTATTGTCGATTTTGCTGACAAAAAAATATTTGACTTTGTTTTAAAGATTTTATCATTACCGCCTGATGGACTAAGTCTTGTGTAAAATGCATTCATTTATGTTTGGTTTTCGATGGTGTGCATGATCGAAACAAAAGAGCCGCCTGTTTCTCTAGGCGAGAATAAGCTTATGTGATGCTAGGTGAGACGTATTAATTTGATCTAAATGATTAGGGTAACATTCAACTTAGTCGTAACTTAATTTGAAAGTGTTTCATTGAATAGTGTATCAAATTGCAATGAGACACGCCAGAAAAAGCTTGACCAAACTAAATATTTTGAGTGATGTTTAACGTTTCTAATAATACAATATTTATTTCTTATTTAATCTACAGGAAGCATTTTTGTAAATTATTAACCATTCTTTCGTTTTAATTTAATTTTTATAAGCCTCCTTCGTCTAATAAAAAATAAATATATATGAAAGTCTAAAGTAGATCAAATTTCGTTCAGAATAAAATAACATATGCATCAATCCTTAATTAAAGTTCATTCTTTTATAATTCAAAAACAGATTATTTTATGAAATATCTGCAAAGTACTTATTTAATAAACAACTTTTGAAATCATATATGGAAATGTAATGCGACAATTTTTTGACACATTTTTATAAAATTTGACTTGGGTTAATATCAAAAAAAAACCGATAGCTTACATTTACTATGTGGTCCCAGTTTGACTCGGGAATCTGAAAGAAATTATGAAAATCTCGGGTGATTTTTCAATTAAAGATTTAAAAATAACTTGATTTCTCATATAGGATATTAACAAGTTGTATCAACTAACATGATACTTAAACAATGATCCATGAGCTTGGATGTGTATATTAAATCATCGTAATTAACAACCAGTTCAATAAATAAAAAAATGTGTGTATCACTGATTACTATTGAAAAAATATAAACCAAAATCAAAGTAGATACCAAAAGTTTATATTGTGAGCCCAGGATTCAATAAATTTTCGAAGAAGAGTTGTGATCGTTTACTCGAGAAAATTGTATCTATAATATATTGAGAATTATTGTATTCAAAGATTTTTAGGACGCCAAATTTTATTAAAATTTCTGGATTAGTTCCCTCCATATAACGTCTTACAGAGTTAATTTTTGGCGAAATATATTCAATCACTTTTAAGGTGTTAACTTTCAATTCTTTGTGGAAAGGTATTATATTTAAAAAAATAAAACACAACTTGTTTGTACTACTTCCAAATGTTTATAATGCTCGTGATGAGCGAAACCGGTCCTGATTATTATAAACATGTGGAAGTAGTACAAAAAAATTGGCTTTTATTTTTTAAAAATACAATCAAGATGGAAATGTATTGAAATAGTTCAAATGACCTGAAGGTACGGTCAGTGCAATGCAATAATCTCTCTAAAATTAATATTATGTTCGTGATTTTACGGTTTAAGAAAATTGCTTTATTATTCTGATTACTCTTATAATGGCGTCATTAATCAAAGTTTCTGTAATTTCATCATAACAGCGGTAAATTGATTTTCTTTCATCAGTTTGCAAAGCTCTATCAATATAACATTTATTAAAATTTTGACGTCTAGTATAATAAATAACCGTACTCTTGTTAACTGCTTATGTTTATAACTTATCATTTGTAATATAAAACGCAACAAACGCATCTTGCCTATGAAGTGGAATCCGTTAGTAATTTATATCGAATTAAAAGTCTCCGCTGTACAGTGCATGGGAAACCCGAAAGCGATTAATTTAATCGTAGACTGGTTGCGCAGGAAATGACAATGTAAAACCGTATCATTAATATATTATTGATTGAACGTTTGTATGTCATAACCAAGGAAATGATTTTATGATGCAACTTTGCTAATAAGAAAATTATTACATCCCGTTTTTTATCATTATGATACTACTGTTAGATGAAGAACAGTTTGGGATAATTGATTATGTTGTTAAAGCCAAATATTGTAATCCGTTTTTTTTGTTTCTAAATACTTTGAACTGATGTACGCTTCATTTTTGTGTCTTTACGCCTTATTGTAAGCCAATGGAGATAATCGAAAGATATAAAAATCAAATAAAGTTTATTAGGTTTTAGTTTATAATATCTTACTGTAGTATTGCAAGTATTCATCATCAACTGACGAAATCAAGTACTGTAGGCAAAATACTTCTAGTATTGTACATTTAAACAACTTCATAATAATCGATTCTATTAATGTCACCATCAGATACTAATATGTATGGCAAAAATGACTGTTCAATCTTATAATTTATAGGCTTTTAATGTTAAATATTATATATCAGTGCTCGGGAACCTTCTCTCATCCACGGCACACCCAAGCACTCATTAATATTTCACGGCAAATCACAAGCCAAAATATTTAGATTTCATGAGCAAAACTTACAATTTATTATTTTGTTGTTGCTCGATGAATTTGAAATTTATCTAACATATTTTTTTAATAAAAGTCAATTAAAGCCTTTCCAACAAATTATGAAAAAATGCATATTTAAGACTCTCGATTTGACAATATGTAATATTTTAATACATTCATTCATTCCTTGTAATAATTTCACTGGAAATGTTTACGCCATCAATGCTTCCCAATATAATATATCATGCAGTAATGTGTAGTTTCTATGGTAGGATTTTTTGTTTTACACACAAGACAAACCCCATTTTATCTCTCATCATTGCAGTTGCACTATCGGTGCTACACCAATACAATTTAACCATTAAATATATTTAATATAAAAATAATAAAACATTTGTTTCGACGTGAATAATTTAAGGTACACCTGGGATTGCCTTGCGGCTCACTGTTCTATAGTACCTACGGTGCTCTTCTGTAAAATATGTTTCAATTAATTTAAAATATTTTTTAATACCTTACAATATAAATAACTTGTCTTTTCGGCATTTATTTATTTTACGTAAATATACATTCATTACAAAAATACATGTTTATTGTTTTGCAGTGTGATAAGTGAGTCTCGCTGGTTTGTACCTTATTATATCGTTTATTATAAATATATACACATTATATATTGTGTGTATGATGTACAAATATTTATTTGAAAAAGGTAAAAAAAGTAAATAATGGGGAAACGTTTTTGTGTGTTCTATTTAAATGTATTGACATAGGGTGCGAAGGCTTTAATCGAGTTCACGTATCTTCGTTGCAAAGTAATATTTATATTTCATTATTATATATCTACAAAGACATGTATTATTTATATTTACATGTTGATAATAATATAAACATTGCATTTACAATTATGATTTTATCATTCATTAGTACATTTTTTACATCAGGATGCGAAATTTAAGAATAGAGTATAAAATGGCGAATAGTAGAATTAAATATTTTTCAAATTATTTTCTTACTATTGGGAACGCCCGTCATAGATAACGTCTAAAGTAGCCGTTCTTTAGTTTCCATACTGATTGACTGATTGTTGTTTGTTTTCCACGAAATTTGCGTCACGTCGGAACTGTGTGTATTGTTTATATACACCGCGGACGCTTAGGTCATGAGAAAATACCATACCTACATGTGTATGCAATAATAATAAAACGTCTACATCTACGGCTTCAGACCGGTCTGGAATATTATATGTATAAGATACAACATTTTTTCGATACAAGTTGTATGGGAATGTAAAATTACTCAAAGAGTGTAAGTATTTAATGTATAAATATATCATAAAAAAACATACAAAAAAACCTTGATATAAATCGAAGCTCGTGAGCGCAGCAAGCAATTATTAATAAATAATCGTGAGCTTTTCCTTTACTGTTACTACGCCTAAGAAAGGTTTATGTGTTAAAATTTATCTCTTTATTAAAAACAAATGAGTATTAATGGAAGCATTGAATTATTCTTAAATGACTGTGCATTACCCATTTTGAGAAGCTGTACAGTAATGCATCACAGTGTAACAGCAGTCTTTGCGTAATGAGTTCCTAGCAGTAAAACTGTAATCATAAACATCTTACTGGCTTGGTGGACATATTTCATAATAAAATTACAATGTAAATGCGCACAGCATGTGTTCCCTTTTGATGATTATATTACTCTTAGTTGAATCGTAACTAGGGTTTGTAATCCCAATTAGTTTTTTTGATCACACCTTTATGATAATAAAATTGCATACTATGTGATGACTTAGCGCAATAACAAAGAACTCTTGATTAGTTATGTTGATAATGACTCTAAAAGAAAAATCAAATGAAAATAAAAAATGTTTTCTTTATTAAAGCATTATATTTTTTTTACTGGTGCTTATCAAAGTATGCTGATTTGAATTTATATACCAGTGTTTCAGTATTATTTGGTCTAATATAATAGTTGCGTCCGTGTTTTCTTTTATACGGCAAAAAGTCGTTGTAAAACGGTTTAAAATTAATAGTATTCACTAATAAATGATAGGGTTGATTATAAAATGCAAAATAGAATGTTTTTAAAACTAGATCAGTAAAAATATGCAGATTATGATATAAAACATTTGTTAAACCACTTAACTATCAGAAAAAGTCAGTAATTTGCCGATATGCATTAAAGTAACGTAAATGTTGAAATGTTATTGAATTAGTTCTTGTAAATCAACGTTATGCCAATTATTGAATTTATGAATATTTTATACTCATCATTTACGAGTATCTATTTCAATTGTAAGGCTTTTATATAAATATTATATCACGGCATTTTAGTGCTAACCTCAGGTTCAGAAATGATCATTGCTCCTAGCCATTTCATTTTATTTATTTTACTCTTATATTTACGACACCACGTGGACCAATCCCACAACCCTCTTTCTCAAAACTGTAATCTATATCTATATATTTATATAAAAATGAATGTTTGTTTGTTTGTCTTCTATGTGTTCCTTTAACATTCATCCGATGTTGATGACACTTGATGTTGATGAGTTGTGCGCACATCCGTGAAGGTTTCTGATAAAAAAAATTTAAATCCAAAATCAAAAAAATCTATAAAAAAGAATTAGATTCGTACGAACAGCGACATCTCGGAAAAACTTACGATTTATTCGTATACCCACCAGACGAAAAACAAAATATATTGTGTATTCAAAATCCACGGATCTTTACCCGACCCTACCCGTGGGTTGGGTTTGGGCGGGTAAAGACAATTCAGATTTGGGCTCGGGCCGAGCCGGGAATTCAATTTTCAGAAAAATATAGTCACTATATTCGGGTTATATGCCAGCCATAAAGATATTTATAATTCAAATAATTTATTTCACATGTGTTATGAAAACCGTTGGAAATATGGAAATCATAACATATATTGTTGAATTTGTATATTTTAAAAAAATCGGGATTTTTTGGACTGAGAAAAATAAATCTCGGCTTCGGGTCAGATTCGGGTAACATGTGTGATATTGAGACTCAGATTCGGGCCTGGTCGGGCTTGAAGATGATGAGCTCGGACCGGGTAATTTTATGAGATTTCGGGCATTACGGCCCGCGCAAACCTCTAATCCAAAAGAACTTCAATTAACAGAATTAAAAAATAAACTTTTTATTTCTTTCAGTGGCATTGCAACGCATGCCGGGTACTCACTAGTAATGAATATATAAATAATTTTTTTAAACCTGGTATATATAAACTTGAAAATTATATTTTATTTATATTAAATTATTACGAAATTGTACATACTTACAAGGACATAAAAGTAATCAACGAAAAAAAAAAGGTTAGATGCGTTTTTATTCTACGTGCCATGAAGTATCATAAAAGTGAAGCTAACTAAATAAATACACGCTGCAAAAGTATTTTATTCAGTAAGAAGTTAAATTAAATAACGTGCAAATTAATGTAAGAAGATCATTTAGCTAAAACTTTAAATAAACACCATTTCATCACATCACACTTTACTTCTCGAAGCATCAAATTATTGTTGAATTTTGTTTTCTTTAGCCCAACAAAATAAAATTCTTTAAATAAACGTTGTATTGTGCTGTGATACACAGCACTATACAGGCAGAACATACAACAGATAAAGCCGTATCTACCGTCTTTATACTGCATGTAGATGCTTTCCTTTGAATGTTTAAAATATTCACTCAAACAACTAACATTTTTTTCCTTTGAGAGCTGCAATGATAAACGTTCTCATATGATTATTTAACCATACCGCAGAATTTTCTTTATATTTCTATCCATCTCGCTTGCACAAGATACAAGTCCGGGCTCAGCGCAAGAGAACACAATAGAGGATATAAATTATTTTTGCATGTAATTTACTGAATACTGTCCTGCCAACCTCCAACTCAAATTTTATGACGAATAACAAAGGTAAATTGAAAATTATGTGAAGAATATTTTCTTTTCAAAATAAATAAAGGAATATTTTATTCTCCGTTTCTTACTAAATATACACATGCAGTCCATTGATACTATGAAGATTGTAGATGTTATCCAAAAAACGTACATTGATAACGAAATATTCGTTTTTTTAAATAAATATATTCCAAACTCTTGTATATAAAATCCATACGATATAATATCTTGATTTTACAAAATTTGTCAGCCTTCAAAATAATCACTTCATAAAGTACAAATCTCTCTTCTTTTTTCAGAAATAATGTTGTATTAATAGATGTTTTATCTTCTAATCTATAGACTTTCGAGCTAACTAATTATACTACCCAAGTTCACTTAATATTTAAAATTTGATTTTGTCTTCTTCGCCCTAAAACGTAAAAAGTTAAGGCCGTATCGAGCTGGAAATAGTCAACGCATCAGAATAAACAGTTGAAACAGATATTGTGACAAGGGTTACCGAAATAAGTTTGAAGACAAAAACTGATATGCACACAACATGACATTTAAATACTGCACTCTCATTGACTGGAATGAAGATTATTAGCTTAGAAAATTATAGGGCATTGGAGAATTTAAGTTTTGAAAATGAAAAACATTTCGACACTCATTTTAGATGTGATTTTTGGTTAGAAAGATATTTTATAATTTAAATGGTAGCTTTGAACACGAAGAGCAATCCTGCATTCAATTTGTAACTCATTTTTTGCAAATTATGGAGATAAGAGTTTGATACTAGCTCAGTTGACATTTTCACTTGCAATTTTGAAAAAAGAAAGTCGCGATTAAAATTTTTGGTAGTTTTAAATGACTGCTGTTATTCAATATTTAGGTTGGTGTTGTTTCATATAATGCGGTTTTTAAAGGACTCGTAAACATTATACATTAAAAGTAAATCATATAGCTTTTAGAAATAATTTTTATATCATTATAATGATTAAAAATAAAACATAAAATTGGTTTTACTATAAAAAACGAAAACAGAATTCATAATAAATTACACATTTTCATTTACTAATAGTGAGTATCTAACATACGTTGCAATGCCACTCAAAGAAAGAAAGGATTTTTTTTAAAATTCTCTTTATTTAGTTGCTTTTGGATACATAATATTTTTTGTTTCCGTCTGGTGTGTACACGAATAAATCAGAAGGTTTTACGAGATGTCGCTGTTTGTATGTATCTGATTCTTTATTTTAGATTTTTGTTTTCAAAAACTTTCCCAGGCGTGCGCACAACAGTTCACCAAAGTTTCATCGCAATTGGGTGAATAGTATAGGAGCGCATACGAGACAAACAAACAAACAAACATTCATTTTTATATATACAGATATATTATAGTGTTTGTCTATATTAACTCTTGTTAAAAGATTATTATCTATCAATAAGATAGGACATCTTTATACTCAAAGATTTAAACGTTACCCTGAGAGCAATAATAAAATTGTCTTCGATACTTGTGGTTTCAAGCAACGTATGAATCAAAGCAATTTATTTGGTTCTCGGAAATATTTCTTGAACATTGTTTTCTTCTGTAATAAATTTCAAAGTAAGTAGGTGATTTCAGTTATAGCTCGACTGAAGGGTCTATGGTGATTACTTTTAAAATAAATGATTATTTATATCATTATAATGAATAACGCTCGTGGTATGCTATCATGCGATACGATCAATTTGGGTAAGTTTGCCCATCAGTCTAATATTGGCCCTACATGTAAAAAGATCCTGTTATAATCCCATGATAATACTAATACCATATGATTTTTTTTAGTTTAGCAAAGGAATTGAGTAGCTCCTGGTGGTATAAGGTACAAATACGAATTAATGTGCAAACTAATTTGTTTTATTGTTGAATTTGCAAACTGTCAGTATGGAATGATAAAACAAAATTTAAAAACTCATCTTGAAATAAATTGGATTAGCCATATTTTCAATTTACAATACTAATCTGTAAATCAAATGCTGTATATTATTCCCATCTCAATTATGTACAGAATATATGAAAGCATAAAAAAAAAATTGCCAAGACTTTAAAATTACTGAATTTATAGTAATTACAGTGATTATTTGTATCGTGGGCCAAGCTTACCCGATTTGGATGAAAATTTGGCCCACCTTGTTTAATCTATATTTATACATCAATTATAGCAATAAATCTATTTACGTTAATTAAATTTCATCTTAAGACATTAGTTCATTTTTATGTTGCACCATAAAACATATAAATGCAATGGCGAACCTTAAAAATACAAAAACCCTCAGAACTGGGCCAAAGCCACCCATATTGACCGTACTGGACAATTTGTTTATATTCATTTATATGTACATGGTAACTTCAACCCAAATAACATAAAATATCGGATAGATTATGTGCAGCAATGCTGGTTAAATTTGTTTCAATACAAGACTTGTGGTGTTCAAATTATGGCATAAACTATTAATATATTTTCAATTGTTACGGTGCTTATCTGTACGAATCCCAGTTCGGACAATTTCATAAACTGATTTTTCAATCGATTTATGGATTTCTGTTAGAAGGTATGGCTGTTTGTAATACCTTATCCTTCTATCCCTATTCTCTTCGAAAAAAAGAGTTTCAGCAAATGAGTAACAAGAGTTCTCTCAGAAAAACTTCTGTTAGTTACCTCCGTTAGGAGTCCAAATGCTCATTCATTGAGAGTGGACATGATAAAAGAAACTTCATCGTTAAATCGATAGTGAATATTATCGGATATAAAAAAAAATCTAAATTATTCTTGTGAAATTCGTTTTTTTTTAAATTCAGAAATCGGCTAATTGTAGGCAAACGGTACCGGCCTTAGGCTCCCATTCTTCCGAATCGTCATCCTTACTCTACGAAATCTTAAAATGTTGGGAAAATGACTAAGCCATTACCTAGTTCTTCAATAATCTCATTATAAAAATAAAATTACATGCTAAAAGTACGTTGAACTGCTGATCTATAAATCAGTTTTAGTGAAATAGTTTTATGTCAACCGATATGCATATATAACAAATAATGATATAACATGTTTTTGAATATTAATTCTTATAAATCAATGTAATTCCAAGCATTGAATTTATCAATATTTTATAGTCATAGTTTACGAGTCGCTATTTCAATTCTAAGGATTTTATATATATATATATCACGGCATTTTCATGCTAACCTCAGGGTCAGGAACGCTCCTTGCTCTTTGCCATTTCATTTTATTTATTTTACTCTTATATTTACGACACCACGTGCACCAATCTCACCACCTTTATCTCAGAACTGTTATTATGAAAAAACATTTTATTAATCTGGTTAATAAATATATCTATACAATTATATTTTGTAGAATTAAATAATAATGAAATTTTCAAGTGATTTGAAATGACATTAATATATTTGGGGTATTTTTATTTTTTAACGATATTTGAAGCGAAATATCAAGTGAGATACTTTATAAAAATGTTAGCTTTGAACACATTTAGTTAAATAATAAATATGATAAATGTAGCGCAGTCATACAAAACGGATATAAAAATTCAATTAATTAATGTTGGTTTTCTCATAATTTAAATTAAATTACGGTGAATTTTATTAACCCACCATAATTCTCAATTATTTTTTTAGTTGTATTTAACCAAACATTATTTTATCATAACCTGTTAAAGCATAGTGAACAAAAAGTAGATTGTATTCGTGACTAAAGGCAATCAATTTCATTTGTTATCATCACCAAAAGATTAATTTCAATTGAGATAATGAAATTTAACGTGAGAAATCGCTTTCAAGCTTAAAACGATTTATTGGAGGCATGTAATGTGAAATTAAATTTATGACTTCTTTTCAATTAACACCGTAAAAAAAATTAACTCGCTGGTAAAAATTTTAGATTTTATGAGAATGTTAATTGAAAAATTAACAACAAAATTTTAAAGATGAAGTTGCTTGATTGAACTTCAATATCATATTTGAAGTGTAAGTTTCAACGATTTTAAATTTAATTACAATTTTGTTACTTGTAAAAAGTATTATCCGTATTGTTTTTTATTTTACTTAATATTTCTTTCTCTTGATACAAATAATGAATTAACTTGTTCAACCCCAACTTGTTACTTACTGTAACTAACCAGCAGCAGAACGACGTCTTGTGCTCTGTTCTTCAATTTAAAATTTGAGAAATTTGGCATGTGTGTTTCAAATGAATTTTCCAGTCAAGCTTAATTCAAATAATTAAAAAAAAGTTTTTTGAATACTAAGTTAGGATTTGCATTACAACTAAATCATGTTTGTAAATATTGTCACTTCAATTGAACGATACGAAAAAAAATATCTACAAACAGTTTATTAACTAAATAATATAAATACCTTCATAGACTTGTTTCTATTAAATTAAATGAAATAAGAAACTTTAATACATCCTTAATTAGTGACATGATATTACATACAAAGCGCAGGCAAACAGAGGGAAGTAATTTCATTCTTTGTTCAGACACCATTGCGAATATACTTGACTTTAATATAATTTTCATTCATATAATCAAGTTGGCAGAATGAACACATTGTGTGTTTAAATGCTGAAAATATGTACATATCTACCTATGTAGTATTAGATACACGCTTCCCATCTTAAATTCATATCGTTTCTTTTTTTTATATTACCAGCACTTGTCAATCTGGCATATTAAAAACAACGTATTATGGTAAAAAACGCTTCGTTGTTTTTTTTTTTTTTTCAAATAAATATCCCGCTCGCCACGATCCGTTTCTAGGATCGGATGAATGAGAGGGAATATAAACTTCAAATAAATCCATAAATCGCTTAAAAAATGATTGGTTTTTAATCGTTCGTATGTAGATTTTTACTCGTGAGCACTGCAACCGGAAAAAAACTATTATTGATTGTTTTAATACCACTATTCACAATAAATTAACAATTTAACTTTGCTAAACGTTTATTACAAACAAAAATATCATTTGTATATCACATCAATTTAATATTTAAAATCAAAATATCTGTTTTCATTGTGGAATCATTATATGTAACACTTTAATATGATTCTAATTTTTTTTTTTTTAAATAAAACACAATTCCTTTGTACTACTTCCAGATATTTATAATGATCAAGACCGGTTATGTGGAAGTAGTACAAAGGAATTGTGTTTTATTTTTTAAAATATTATGTCTTTCCACCAAGAATTGACAGTTAACACCTTAAAAGTGATCCTAATTTATTGAAATTTTTCATACGCTGTTGCCGTGCTGCTTCATTAATTATTAAATATTTTTATACTGACACATTTTATAAAAAGCTTAAGTTATTCTATGACTTGAGCATAGTAAATTTTAAGGGATACTGACAAGACATCCCCAAATAATAAAACTTACAGTTACATCACGAAAGCTTTCATAAATATGGGTACGTGCATTATTATGTTTACATTCCTACCCCTAGTTTCATCCTTTAAAACCCCTCATTAGTATTCCACACCTCTGCTAGATCACGACTAAAATTTTGAGAGTCTCTTCACAAGGCATGCAAAGAAACGCTGATACAAAAAAGCATCTTGGAAGCAACCGAGCTTTGTGCTTTCCCAAAATGAAACTTGGATGAAAAATTCAATTGCCTCGGGGGAAAGTTGCGTAAGTGGTTTGCCGAGCCGCAAAATTCTTGTTTTTTCCACCCTCCTTGGACGTGAAAAGTTTTTTCGAGTGAGCAGGTCTTTTGATATAATGTACAGGTTTTTTTGTGTTTGTTGCGTCTCATAAGCATCTCATTCAATTTCAGTGGATACATGCTCACGGTATTCGCATATGGGTGATACTTTGATGCAGAATAATTTATCTTACCTGAACCGAGGGTGATTTATAATCATGGATTACTTTGTTTTTACTCACCGTTACATGGTGTACAACAAATGTTTTGATGAGATTTTGAATATGCATTTAATAATGAAAAAAACCAGTTATTTAGAAACTGACTTCAATATTAAAAGTTCCATTACAACTTATCGTTTTATAATGCTGAATAATTTGCAGTACATTGACAACATAAATATGAAGATAGCGTTTAATATAATCTTTTTGTATCGAATGAAAATGCAAATATCATCTAAAAGATTTAATTTGGTCAGTTGAAAATGTGTAATATACATCACAAAAACTTAAACACAATTCACTTTGCGATTATTAAATTTTTTAATCGTCGTTACTAATGGAACAGAATATAGCAATGTTGATATTTAGGCTTGAGGTGGTTCTGAAATTCGCATAATGGACCAATATTACATTGGCTGCCTGATAGCGAAAAGAAAATTCCGACCATCGTTTTCATGGTAAACGATGGTTATTGAACTCTTAATGATAACTTATATCACTGGATTTTCCCCTTTTTCCCCATTTAAAACAAAACACATGTGCCATTGAATAAGTAAATCACAAATTTTTCTAAAAGATTTATATTGATTTAAATAAAAAATATAAATAATAAAAATCTTTCATAAACTGTATATAACAAAAACAAGATTAAAATGAAAGTACTCGCAACTTTCTATTGTTTTTTTAATTAAACAGTTAATTATGCTTATTCCGCCAGATTAACATTTATTTAAATTATTTGAATATGTGTAGGAAAAAAAATATTTCCTGGTAGTGTTCTTGTTTTTATATTGGTTTCAATATTTTGTCTCCCTTGAAATTCATAGCCATTATACATGGTGTATGAAATTTAATAATTGAAATGTGTGCTCGCAACTGCGTATATTGAATTAATATTTCTGTTCACGTGAAATACTTATGAAAGGCTTAAACCCAACCAACTGGAATAATTTTATATAACTAATTGTTGCATAAAATTATTCCAGTTGGTTGGGTATAAAATAAAATTCCCTCAAACGGTTACTTTCTATGCTGATATTTTAGTTACCTATTATCTTATATGATAAACGAAAAATCTGGATATTTTTTATGGATTCGGCGGTAAGTTTGTGGAAGTTCATTTTTAATATAAATTAAAAATTGATAACTTAGTTATTCCACTTGGTTTATCACTAACATCTCATTCATCTTTAAGGTAAACAATGATTCTAATTCTTACATTCAAAATAAAGGGCGGGGTGGGTTTTATTCCATTCTACTGGACATGGGGAGGAGGTAAGACATAAAAACTGATTATAAAAATAGATAATGATTATAAAAATAGTAACGTACAAATACTCCACCGAGTAAATAAAAAGGTGTTAAAACGAATAGCTTGGCGTTTTAGATATTAATAAAACCATGAACAGTAATGGAGTATTAGTAAATAAAATTTTAAATAGAACAGGAGGCTCCCCATCTTTAGACATACAATATCGCAAGGTTATTTATTTCAAAGCTAAACAATGATTCTAATTCTCAACTTAAAAATGAAGAGTGAGGTGGATTTATTTCCTTTCACTGGACGTGGGCAGGGAGTAAGACACAAATGATAATAGTATTACCACCTCTATTAAATTTATTTCCTTTGGGTTTTTCACCTCCAAACACTAATAATTAATGTGTAAGTAGTAGTGTTATGGTAATTAGTCTATCAGTATTTATGTCTTAACCCCTCCCCATGTCCAGTAGAATGGATAAAACCCACCCGCCCTTTATTTTTAATGTTAGATTTAAAATAATTGTTTACCTTATAAATAAATACCTTTGCGATATGGTTAGTCTGAAGATGCTTCATAAAGAGACGAAACGCGTCACGTTAGTGATAAACCAAGTGGAATAACAATGTTTTCATTTTTAATTTCATATGAAAAATCTGGAATTGAATAATTATAATTTAACAAAATATTACTGTATGATTTTGAAATTGAGTTAAGTAAGGTATGTATATTATTTTTACGTGCTACTCTCGAGCAACTAAATACTTACATATGTAACAGTGAATAAAACAAGGCTGTGTCTTATCAAACAAGAAGTTGTTTGTTTGTTTTTATTTAAGTGTTCCCATGGGACAGTTTTGTAAGGACGCTAGCAACAAAAAGCCTTAAGTTGGATTGCCCATTTATGTTTTATCCGTTGAATTTAAATATTATAGCATAAAAGAGTTTTGCACATAAATATTTTTTTGTATTTAAGTAACTCTACTTATAAATTTAACGTTTAGTTTTTGTACAATAAAACATATCATTGAATATAATATCGACGGTGTTTTGGCCAGTTGATGTAACCCTCATAAAATACGAAAACGAGTTAATGATTGGATTCCATTTTAAAGGCGATAGAGCGGGTCTCGGCCAAATGATGTAAATTATAAAAATAAACTGACCACTTTTTGGAAGGGAAACATCATTTTACATTGATTTTAGGTTTAAAAATTATAACCCGGCCACTCGATGTAAGCCACTATTATATCGACACTCCCTAGGTATAATCCTGTATCTTCAAACATGAGAATTTAAAGGAGTGCACGTAATTTTTTCAATAAAGACAGTTTTTACTCTTTCCTGAACAATTTTAATTTCGAGCGTTACATCAATTGGCCAAAACACGGTCGATTTTATTGTATTACAAAACAACTTCAATTAATTTGAGATATTTCAAATGTTTAAAAACTCATTATGTAACCATTAGTTCATTTTATGTGCAAACACTGATAGATGAAAAAAAAACTTTCTTCTAGATGGTATTTTAGATTATTACCGATACTCGTGAAAAAGTGTATTTTCAATAATGTCAGACGTTAAGTATTAGTTGAGAATCAAAATTGTAAAATACTAACTGAATCGATACCAATGTTGAATGAAGCGATTTCATTTCGCATGTTGTGTGTGATCATTTTTAAAAATATCATAGACGTTTCCTATCCTGATCATATGTAGCCTAAATGATGCACCTCTTGTTGTTTTAACCTGAGCTATTTGCTGAACTGTCAATTCAGTTGTTCAATCTTAATTTTCCAAAAATTGGCATAAGAAACGACAATACGATAGCTAATAGTTCTTTGTACTCACCGTTTTTTAAGACATAGTAAAAGGTGGGTGGAAACGAATGCAAACGTCACCGAGAGCGATGCCTTCGGATCCATACATCGATTGAATAATCATGATTGTTTGTTTAGTTGCAATTCACTTTAGATGTTCGATTTATCAAATGTATACCATCAATTTGAGTGAGTTTTTCCATCGGTCTTATATTGGCCCACTGCACGGAAAAAAGTTGCTGTTATAATCCCATGATCATGCTAATGCCATATGAATATTTTTTAGCTAAGCAAAGGTATTGAGTAGACCCTGCTGGTACAAATACGAATTAATGTGCAACATAATTTGTTTTATTGTTGAATTGGTAAGCTGTCAGCAAGGAATGATAAAACACAATTTAAAAACTATTATTGAAATAAATATGATTAGCCATATTTTCGATTTGTATTACAGATCTGTAGCTGTCTTTTCCCCATCTAAATTATGTATAGAATATATGAAAAGATGAAGAAAAGTTTCCAAGACATTAAAATCACTGAATTTCTAGCAATTACATTGATTATTTGTATCGTCGGCCAAAGTTACCCGATTTGGATGCAAACTTTGGCTCACCTTATTTTATCTATATTTATGTATCAATTATAACAATTTATGTTAATAAAATTTCATCTTAAGACATTAGTTCATTTCTATGTCGAACAATACCACATATAATTGAAATGGCGAACCAAAAAAACCCTCATAATTAGGCCAAAGCTACCCAGATTGCCAGTACCATTATTATTAATAAGTTTATTGAATTTAATTAATTGTTTTTATACGTTTTGTTAGTAAAAATATATTTTTCCCCGTTTTTAATGGCTGGCATAGAAAAGTAAATATGAAAAACGTCACTCCTAAGTCACTACATATTTGCATAGTCCTGGTGTCGACCAACAGTGTCGAATACGAGTATCGTTAAAGATTTTAATATGAAAATAGTTCTCTAACAGGAAAATTATTTTTTTGTGGCATATCTTATGTGAGATAACTATTCATAAATTGATTTTGCATGAAAATTCTGAGTGTGAATTCTAAGCAATTAAATTTACCATGAACTTATTTGAGGTGAAATTATAACCTTAATGAATTGCATAACAATAAACACATAATTATATTCGTCAAAATTCACAATGAAGAAAGCTTTCTGCTGTACTTACGCCTGTTTAACACGGTATGGCACTTGGTCTCACAAGTGTAAACTTTGTATTCCATTAACAGGGAACCTCACCGGTTTACACAGAAGGTTCTGCAAATATACAAAAGTTTCTTTGTCTAGGGTAGGTTTATTTGCACGTAAACATATTACAATATTCCAAGTCCCGCATGCCATCAGTAGTGGCAAATAGTTTCGTGATGCGTTTTAACCGGGAAAATAACTGGAGCCCTTATCCTGCCCTTAATTTTTTCATAGTATCAGAATTATTTTTAATAAAAAATGTTAATTTACATTTTCTTAATAAGAAAGATTGTCAAAAGAAGTTCTTTCCATACGTTTTGAGCCATTTAGAAAAAAATCTTGGTGATCCTCTTATTTATAGAATAGAAAAGAAACATTTTTAAATGGTAAAAATGGTTTCAGTATTTCGCAAAATAAGTTACGACGCAATAAATAATCGAAACACAAAAATCTTTGAGCCTCCCTTTGAATTAGTACGCGCTCTACAAGAATAATATGTATCTTACATATTTAATTATACATTGTTTTGAAATGAAGTTTATTAAACTTTTTTATTGTAGCGGGTAGTTTATTGTAAAGGTAGAATTTTAAACAAGCATTTAATTATTATTTTATTTTATCGTACACAAACATAATCTCTTCTCTTTTGGACTAAAGCGGTTGGTTAAAATACGGATTTGAGAAATTAGATCATATGGTTTTTTCTTATTTTTTAATCATTTATAAAAAGAAAAAACTGTCACTAACAACTATGAAGTAGAATAGATATCAAATTAATATTACCCGAAAGAAAACTTGCAGCTTGATCTTCCCATAAATCGAACCGAAAACATTCCGATCAATGTGCAGACTTTTTACCTACAGTCCATCAACACAAACAATCTGTAGAATTGATTAGATCATTAATTTATTACAATGAGACACTGCAAACTATGAGACGTAGAGTTTAGCATTGCCTTGTAGACGGATAAGTGAATTAAATTTGTATCCCGTTAATCTTGGATTAAAATTAACATATTTAAATTTAATATCTAAAATTATTTAGCATTTGTGTTAGTACAATAATGTGGTTTATTACGTGAGAATATTAATAAAAGTAATAAATCTTATTTTCCTTGTTAAAATCTCTCATTGTCACAGCACGTTTAAGACGTTAGTTGCTAATAATAAACTACAAGCTACTTGTAAAATGTACGTACGCTTTCTGAGGTGTTGAATTGTAAATTAGTAATGTGCTATGTGTCACTTGAAGCGATGTCTCGGCGACTGGTACCAACAGACCCGTAAGAGATAATGGAAAACGAATTTAAATTTCTGTGTTATTTCATTCATTTTAAGTAAAACTTCTATGCTTATTTATATTTAATTTTTAATCTCTAAGAAGTTTAAACGATAGGGATTTATAAATAAATTTGAATCCAGGGGTTTACTTATCTCATATCGTGATTGGGTTTCCTTCCTTCACATATATATTTGAAGAAAGAGTTTGGTGTTCCTCTGTAAGAGATCCTCCCAGCTTGTCCATCACATGTCAACAGGACTTCTTAGTAAGAACGTTTTTAAAACCCGTGTGTCAAGCATTGTGACGAACATCAATAATGATATTTCTTACCAGTTATTCTTTATAGATTAAATCATGAAGAGAAATCTTCAAATAACTATTTTTAACAGAACATTTATAAGCTACTGATCAAAGTCCAAACCTCGCTTTCTAACTAATTTTGGATAAATCCATTAATAAACATGCACTGGCGCAGATTTTTAATGGAGAATAATGGTAATATGTTTTCAAAGTAAGTATTTTATGTTCAGTTATGTTTAGTATGAACAATAAAACAATTGGATCTTGGTTTTTTAATATTCTCATCTACCATTTATTTATCTCAGTCAATTGTGATATAGGATTATATTAATTCTTTAATAATCTTTGAAAAATTATTATTGAACTTCATAATTGCTTTTAAACCTTTTTTTAGAGTGCTTTATTGAGTTAATTGTGAAAATACCGGTATTTTAATGGTCACTAAGACAATATAATGATTTTTTATTTGCTTTCTGAACGTTTATTCAATTCTCTAATTAAACAAACACTTTGAATATGCACTTAAATTGGAGAAATATACTTCTCTTTCATTCAATTTATATATTCCACAATTGTATAAACCTACCTGGTGATATAGTGTAAATAAATGGAATAAAAATATTCTTTAAATCATTCTATGTAACTAAAGATCTATAAAATCAGTGGTATAATAACAAAAATAAGTGAAAAATATACAAATTTACAACACATTTCATATCGAAGTTCAATGTCAATGTTGATCGTATATAGAAGACAATTTAGCATAAATAAAAAAGGAAACATAATATAATTTGTCGGCGTCCGTGGCGTAGTTGGTAACGTCGTTGGCTACGGTTACAGATGCCTCAGGTTCTATCAATCGATTTAAGGATTTCTGTTCGTAGTCATTAATGTTTGTGATTTATAAAACTCCTCCCTCCCACCCATCCAATCCTCTAAAACGGAGCGTAGCAAGAGCAATTAATTAACCACTAGTCCTGTCCTAGTCCTATCCTTCTATCTCTACTCTCTTCGAAAAAGAGAGGTTGGGCAACTGAGTAAAAACCAGTTCTCATAGAAAACTTCTGTTGAGATATCACGATTAGGAGGCTATATGCTCCACGTTGGGAGCGGGCATGGTAAATAAAAGTATAAATTTCTTGCTGAAAACAGAATTATCTTAATAAGCAAAAAACACAATTCCCATTACTTCATGTTCAGGAAAGGTTCTTCTCAGTGAGCTAACTTTGTTTACTGATTTAATAATAGTTCATCAGTTGATAATGCTCGTGATGAACGAAACCGGTCCTGATCATTATAAATATGTGGAAGTAGTACAAATGAATTGTGTTTTATTTAAAAAAAAAAAGATTTAATAATATATTTAATACAGTTTACAATTATTTATTTTACCAATACAGCTGATTTTAAAGTAAAACTTCCTCATTTTATTATCTACCGGGAATGGTTTTTCTTTCATTTATTGAAAATTCTTACTAGTTAACCGAAACCGTTCTTGTCCGCTAATGAACGTGAAATATGTTTTATTATTTAGAAACAAAATCATAACCAGTTGAAATTTATGACACAATTTTCATTCCCAATATTTAATCTATTATCTTAAAAATATTTTTTTTTTGTACAACCGATTGAATATCAGGTGTGGTAATTGAGATGGTAAAGATGAGATTATAAAATGACTAGTTCAATGTGTATTTATTTTTTGCTTAGGATGGAGAAAGTTTAGTGATAATCATAAAATTATTCACTTATTTATCTACATAGCTTATTATTTATCTCTTCGAAGACTCACTCATCCTTCCATGCACAGAATTGTGTTCTTTAATAGATATTGTGTAGTAATGTATGCATGCACGAACGACTAGGAAAGCTACTTGTGTGGCATTCTGTACATGTTTTTCGTTGGACAATATACAATGTATACATTTTATAATAAACATACCATACCTAATAATACACATGATACCTTTATGGCACGTGCTGCACACACGATTTATCATTTTTGGTGTATTGTCTTGGTCTATCGCTAGTTAATTCAATTGGATATTATATTTGGGTGGCGATAAAACGAGCGCATGGCAATGGATAGATTACAGGTAGTATGTTTATTGTACTTAAATATAATGTTTATTGTACACATCTTGAAACGAAATCCTTTTACAAGAATTATATCATAATACAAATATTTTTTTTCTAGTCAGAACTATACGTTCTGACCTCTGACGTTGGTGCGAAGCCAAAATAGATCAACCAGTAAATATAATTCTTGTAGCAGTAAAACTGTGCTAGATTTACTATACTCCAAAAGAGGTCTACCGATTAAATGCTGGTTTTAGCGTATGATCTACGGTAAAATTAAATATTGATTTTTGTTTAGGCTTGTTAAGATTAATATTTTATCAGTTGATAATACTCGCGATGAGCAAAACCAGTAATGATCATTATAAAAATGTGAAAGTAATAGGTAAGTAACGAACATAGTAAGTTGATAAATTCCCATAACATTATAAGCTTTTATTATAAAACTTTTCGGTAAAGGAAACTTACTACTTTTTTCATATTATATGTTATTCTTTTTACATGGACAGCTGCTGACTATTGCGATAGCATGGGCGAAAATATAATTTTCTAAATGAATTAACATCTTTATCTAAAAAATACCAGTTTAAGTAAATACTGCTAATTATTTTAGAGAAACGGGTCCAGGCTTTTGTGTGCTTGAACGGACACGTGAAGTTCGCTCTGAGGAAACTTCCATTTTCATTATAATCTATTGCGATTCTCTCTAATTCGGTAAACGTGGCACGCACCTGAGGCGCCTTGCTTCTAGACCACGTGACCGAGGGCCTCTGTTCTGGTCCAATCTATTTAATGGACGCCGTATATCTGCGGCGTGCTCTTAGATAAAGAAAAAAACTATGCGGTTAGGAATTTAGGGTAAGCATTTTTTACACACCAACAAAAAGAAATATGAGGCAGCAAAATTTTCGCGCCGCCTTTCTCTGAAACGGAAATCTTTTCATAATATTATGAAAGTCGCGGGTAACACCGGGAAACAAAGAGACCAAGTTAATTAAATAATATCGTACAGCTTACACGGAGACATAAGAATTGAGTATACTTATAGTTTTAAAAATTATTAAAAACAACAATGACTTAAGTGCTATAATGAAATTATGATTATAAGCTGACGCTGGTTTATTTATAGCAAGATAGATTTATATAAGTTTTATATCCATATTGCACGATCGTCTCCCTATTTCTTTCCAGAGCATGTTCGTATTTCTTAGCTGTATTAAATCAACTGTTATTATTTAACGGCTTTTGAAGGCGCTGAAATTAAATTCGTTTTTTTTCTTTGAGAAGGCTAGGGAAGAAATCAGCAACCTTTTTTGTAACTTCAAATTTCTCCTACAAGCTTACTTATAAAAGAGTAGACAGGTAAAGGTGAAAAAGAAAGACACTTAAGCCTTAAATATGTCCACAAGACACTAGTTGCTGACCAATGTTCTGCTACGTCTAGTTTATGGATTCTCTCGAGGTAAGGA
Source organism: Himalopsyche phryganea (assembly GCA_022494535.1). Classification (NCBI taxonomy): domain Eukaryota; kingdom Metazoa; phylum Arthropoda; class Insecta; order Trichoptera; family Rhyacophilidae; genus Himalopsyche; species Himalopsyche phryganea. The sequence goes on along the minus strand of JAGVSL010000183.1, from coordinate 64,535 downwards.
TATAAACTGTTTTCAGTGTTGTATGATAAATAAATCTTGGTTTCCTTGGATAGGGGTCAATCGAATTTATTGTTTCAATTGCCATTGCCTTGATAGAACTCAATTGTTTGATGGTAAAAATTAATTAAGTTTCACGTGAATACAAAATAAAACCTATAAAGATAGCATTAGAAGGCCTCCAAAGTAAGTTGATCGCTCTCTCTCTGCTGTCTAGAGTCTAGACTAAATTTTGTTGATAGAGTAGGGAGGGGGGGGGGGTGAGAAGGGATGAAAACGTAAATATATTCATGTCCATAAATCAATGGATGTTTAAAAATTTCATTCAAATACTCGACACGCTTGACCATGCAACCGAGTCGAGTGAAAGGTCACGATCACGAGCAGGGATTTTTAACCTATTCAAGTCGGATAGTCGCATTCATTTATCTATGATTGATTTAATTGAAGCAGTGCTTTGGTCAATTGATGTAACCCTCAACAAAATACGAAAACGAGTTAATGATCGGATCCCATTTTAAAGACGATAGAGCAGGTCTCGGCCAAATGATTTAAATTAGAAAAATTAACTGTCACTTTTTGGAAGGGTTACATCATTCTACATTGGTTTTAGGTTTACAAATTCTAACCCGGCCACTTCATGTAAACCACTATTACATCGACGCTCCCAGCGTATAATCCCGTATCTGCAAACATGAGAATTTACAGGAGTGCATTTCTAAGATTCATAACGCAACACAGCATATAATGTTTTTGATAAAAACAGCTATTACTCTTTCCTGAACAATTTCAATTTTAGGGTTACATCAATTGGCCAAAACACCGTCGGAATTGCGTATTTTTTGAATAAATATATACAATGAAATTTTAACTTTAATTCAGCCAGGTTGCTGAACTTAACAATCTAATCGGTCCCAAGTTCCCCACCTGTCATTTTGCGTTACCACTGGGCTACAGGATTGGAAACTCTATAAGTAATATTTAATATTGTTTTCGTACATTTTCTTCAGAATGAGTGTACATATTTACATAAATAAATCAACGGCTCCATTCAATAACGTTGTACAATTTGCATTATTGTGCCGCGTTTCTTCATGTAATGCATGTACAGCGATTTGGTTGTCACGTAAAACCACATCTTGACAAATAAATGCAAGCTGATGAAAGCGTCGGAGAACGCAAAGCCAACAGCTGCATGCTGAGATTGATAAAAAAGTTCACAAAACGAAATACTAATATTAATCGTTGCACTTAACAATGAGTAATGGCTACTGGAAGATATTTTTAGCTGCTTTTAACGGGCTGGTGTGTAATATTTTGGCATCTTTTTTTATCTCGCTTTTGAAGTAGAAACATTAATTAAATGCATATGTGGAAGACTTGCATTAAGCAAAGCTTATCAGATTAGTGATATATTATATTCTGTCGCTAAAATTTATCAAATCACCATATACTATTCAATCTCCAAGCCTATTGAATTTTATACGGACTCTTGTAAGCTATATACTAAGTGAATATTTCTAAGCAAGATTGAATGTAACTTTAATCTTGACAGAAACTCGTTTTCTGTATATAAGATTTTATGAGTATTTAAAAAAATACTCTCTCCTCAGATGATTGTATAAATATAATTCTCTTTAGGTACATTTGATAAATATTTATTTTTTGCTTTGCTAGAGCAATACTACAAAATGTCACTAATTTAAACTTTCTTATAATTAATAAAAAATAAACACCTATATCATAAAATAATTAATTAGTTTATGTGTGTGAAATTTTTTTATTTCTCTACTCATGATTGAGGTAGTAAGTTTATGTTTTATAAAATTTTAACAAGAAGATGTAAGAATATAGTTTTAACTAAATCCAGCACCAAAGGATTAAGTTTTTCATGTAACGACAAAATTACGTTTATAAAATAATTACACAGAATCAATAAAAGCAAATTCAAATTCATATTCTATGTTCATCTATCGTTAAATTTGATTTACACCTCCTAATATTATGACCAATATCAATTTTGTAGAACTAAATACATTGATGTTTTATGCTATTATAATGGAGTCCAAGCAATGCCAATTCAATCAATAATATCAATTCAATTTAAGCAACAAACAATATAAAAATACAACTCTGCTTCAGAACTATTACGTGATGCTGAAACAACTATCTACTTTACTTTATAATTCTTCTGAACTGATTATTTTTCTTTTTTACCCTACCGTCTAATTTAATTGTTTTTAAATCATGATATTTATGACACATATGAAGTTAGTTTATCAGTAAGTGTTTTGTTTTGTATATTATAAAAATATGTAAACGAGAAAAAGCTGCAATTTTAAAAACGAACGTATTTAATCAAATGTTATAAGTGTGTCTTTAAATACCATGTAGAGTTTGTAGGTTTTCGCTCTATACATTTTAAAGTAGTCACGTAAGAAAGCTTTACTCTGTGAAAGCTCACAGCGCAAACTGACATCAAGTGATGAAATATTCTGGAAATGCATTTTACCTCGACGTGAGAATTTGTCGATCGATTTATCTGAAAAGGATTTGCGTTCTTGAGGGTGCAAATAAGTGAGCACTCACCGATATTCGAAAGACATCACGAGTAACAGGGGTACTTTGTCGGTCGTGCTTGGGGAAAGAAAACTGGCAATCAAAGTTGTTGAAAATAGGGTGAATATATTTTGCGATATTCAATTTTACTTTCAAGATAATGTGACACATCTAACTTATATTATCATCAGCAGTAACCTCCCATGTTTCCTATCGAAGCCATACACTCACGTTTCGTGACTTTTATAGTAAGAACATGTAACCTTGTTATTACTGTACAGTAATTACTGCACGCCTTAATGCGACAATATTCGGAAATCGACAGAACAATATTCACCGGCAATATTAATCATATATAATATCAAATGGAGCTCATCTCTCCAACAGCTATTTAACGCGAATTGCTTATTATTCAATCACTCAACATCTTTTTTTCAAAGAGAAGAATGTACTGGACCAAGACTAGTGATAAACTAATCGCTATCGCTACGCAAAATTTTTAGAATCAAACGGGTGTGAGAAAATTTAGACGTCACTGAAATCCATAAATCGATGGAGAAAAAAACCATTTATGACTGTTTTTTTCTGAGATTTAAGCCTGTAAACACTGTGACTGAAGACAATACGGTTGACAACTTGGCTATTACTAAGATTATAAATCCCTCCATTTCATCCACTTTCAATAGCTTATAGGACAGCGAAAACGATTAAAGTATATGAGGAACTTTAATCATGATGTATTTTTTTTACTTATTAATAAGTAATGTATGAATATTTTCAACGGTTTCGGCAGTAACATTGTGAAAAGTTTAAATTGATAACTTACTTATTCCTCTGCGTGTGTTATTAAATGCGACACGTGTTTCGCTTCTTTACCAAGCATCTTCACACTAACTATATCACAAGGTTATTTATTTCTAAGGTAAACAATGATTCTAATTCTCAACATAAAAATGAAGAGTGAGTTGTGTTTATTTCTTTCTGATGATCGTGGGGAGGGGGTAAGACATGAACAATAATAGTACTATTTACCATAGCACTTACAAACTTAATTACTTGTGTTTGGAGGTAAAAATCCCAAGAAAAATAAATTTAGTAGAAGTGGTAATACTATTATCATTTGTGTCTTACCCCATGCCCGCCCCGCGTCCAGTGAAAGGAAATAAATCCACCACACTCTCCATTTTTAAGTTGAGAATTAGAATCATTGTTTAGCTTTGAAATAGATAACCTTGCGATATAGTTTGTCTAAAGATGCTTCCTAAGATAGCAAGTCAGTAACTTCAGTAACTCAGCCAGTGGAATAACTAAATCATCAATTTTAATTTTATATTAAGTAATATATTAGACATGCAAAATTACGTTACTCATCGGTTAATGCTTCTTACCATACTTAAATTATTGCAATATAGTGGATCATTGTAAAAATTATTTGTTAAGCAAAATTAGTCAATCAAACTCATGTCTTATTTTTTCTCATTTTATTTATTAAGAATTAAGTTTTCTCAAAAACATTTCATTGAATCAACTTATCAGTACAAAAATACAGAAAAACTCTTGGTGATAAATCATTTCCCGACTTCAAACTTTCTAGAGTTTCGATGGAAAAAGTTACATGTATTTATTGTTTTTAAATTCGTGTTATTAACAAACTTATCACATAAAAAACTTGTTAGGTAATAAATTTTCTCGTAATCGATTATTCATTCATTTGAAAAACATCACAATTTATTGCATGTTACATGCCAATAGGTTTGCAGTAACTAAAGGGCATACTACATTGTCAATTTCAGAAAGAGTGGGAGTTTTATGCAATATGATAGCACTGTTATTAATATGGTTATTTGGAAAGAAGTTTTTTCTTGTGGTATAAATCTTTTAATGACCATAATATGACCCTTGCTCGATTTTTTATCAGTGAAAATGCTTATGCGTTCAGTATATATGTAATCCTAACATATTACACAATGCAAACATTATTAACTGATTACAGTTTTTTTTTAATTTAACGGCATTCAAAATAATTTATTGAGTTAAGTCAAAAAATTAAGCGAAGTTAATTTTTAATTTGCAAAAATAAAATCTTTTCAAATAATTCTAACATACCCTATTCATACAAACGTATCCGTAAACAGATTGTGAATATTATTTAGGAGCTATAAAAACATGCGCATATTGGGCTTTCTTGTTAAGTTTTAGTTCGTTTGAAGCGCCAAGCTCTATTTTAAGTTGTCAATAAATTTTGATTCATGTAAAAATTTCAGACTAATTTTTCTTTATTTATAAATGACATCTAAAATTTTCTATGGATTCGGCGATAACTTTGAGTTATCAATCTTTTAATTTAATTTTATATTATATCTAAAATTTTTCACTACAATCTCTCTAAAATGGATGTATAAAAAGACGGATCACCGTAGTGAACGCACGTTCTTGAAATAATATACACCCGATGGAAAAGTAGTTGTCAAAATGAATAGATTCGTCTTCTTTCAAACAAACTATATGGGGAAATGTTTTTAGCTGAGTTTAATTTGATTTTAGTTCGTTTTTCAATACAGTTATTTTTCAACTCTTATGTTTTCAGTTTATTTATTATGACTGAAATAATATTTGAATAAACGTGTATATACTTTTTGCAGTAGTTAGTGAAATTATATGGAATGGAATTACGCATGAATGAATTCAAATGTCGGATACTTCATTCAGTATGAGATTCGTAAATTTGTGAAACTTCATTTCCTTAATAAAAATTTACATATTATTTTAATATACACAACAAATCTACTTTCGTTTTGTCAATGAGGCTTGATTTGTGTGATAACTTCTCAGGGCTTGCGAGGTTCTGAGAAGCATTTGAATTGAATTCGTCACTGTCAGTCTTGACGAATACAAAGAAGACGTATTGAAAATGCATATAATATATTCAACATCACATTGCCAGATGTACACGCTTCGTTTTACAAATAATTATTCTATGGAGTTCATTCAATAAGTGGACTCTTATATGCAACAGACAAGCAGCAAAAGGTCAAGGTTTTATTACTGTGCATTTACGATCATCTGATAATTTAAAAAAAATATCATTAGTTTTAGCATTATGTATAATATATTATCGGTTTTGAATTTATTAAGATACACAGAGGCCATATCACATATTATAAGGGGTAAGCAGAAATTATTTTTTAGTGAAATGAGAAGAAACATATTTTTTTAGTTTATGTAAGGCAGGTTGGCGTCCGTGGCGCAGTTGGTAGCGTCGTTGGCTACGGCTACGGATGTCTCGGGTTAAACTCCCGGTGCGGACGGTTTTCATACATTGATTTCTGTTCGCAGTGTTTGCCTAAAAAAATTCCCTTCCGCCCATCCGATCCTCACGGGGCGTAGCGAGAGCGATTAGCTAACAACTAGTCCTGTCCTAACCCTATCCTTCTATCCCTACTCTCTTAAAAAAAAAAAAGAGAGGTTGAGGAACTGAGTAACAAGCAGTTCTCATAGAAAAATTCTGTTGAGATACCTCCATTAGAAGGCCATATGCTCCAAGTTGGGAGCGGACATGGATTAAAAAAAAGGTAGGTCACATTTATTTATCTGTAAGGTCGCATTGAAGAGATGAGATGTATTTAACAATGTCTGTGAATGAATGAAAAATTTGGATTAAGTCAAATGGCCGCACTTGAGAAACTAGAAGGTCTTAGGCTCCCAGTCTATCTAAGTAAATCTATTTATATATATATATTTAAATAAACTTTTATGTAACTCGTAAATGTGGCCATTTACTTTCTTTGAAATATGTTATTTGATTACAATCAATCAATATTTGTGAATACAAATAATGGTCCCGTCAGTTGTTATTATTTATATTCATTTAAACTTCATAATTTTCTTTGATTTTATGAAAAGGTTGGAAAAGGTCATCGGAAAAGAAACGAACAACTTCGCAACAACTCGAATATTGTTATTATAGAAAGAGCACCACGTTAATGAAATTTTGATGTATTTACTTCCCAATGTTTATATTACAATAAAGAATATTTGTAGGTAGATATAATTTTATTCAAATACTCTATGTTGACATTAATTTAAACAATTTCATAAAAAAGTACGATAACGGTGGAAATAACGCTTTGAGCTCATTGTTGCCGATAAGTGGTAATTTTAGTAAGATTAGTAATTTTTCGCATACGTTCCCTTGCAGTTTTTATACATGGATTTTAATCGATGGGCTCTAATCCCTAGCCTCATTCAACTTTCATCTCAGTGTCCAAAAAAAGAAATTGAGCATGTGAGAGAGTAACAATTTCTGTTGGATTACCTCATTACGAGTCCATAGTTCTACATATGAGTGGAAATTTGGTTGAAAAAATCTAAGTGTCCTAAGAATATTTTTTCAAATATGTAGAGTGAATATGGGGAGAATTTTTCAAGAATTTTTTGAAATGTCTTATGTAACCTAAATCAATAAAGCATTTTTCAATTGAAGTCATGATCAGAAAGCATTATATTTTAAAAATTGTTCAACTATTACCAAATTTTATAATTTGATTAGACCTAGGGATTACAACACCGTTATTACTAAAGCCGGGAGCCTTGCAAGACGGAAAAAATTAAACAAAACCGAAATTTATATTTAATTGATTTTTTAATAAACAATCAATAAACACAGTGATTTTGAGAGACGAATGTCGTCACACATCCAGTTTTCAAGTTACCTGTTGGTCCTAACAAGAAATAGATCGTTTATTGCATTTGGTGAACTTCTTGAGTAGCTTGAATTTTTTGCTCAATTTTTAATTTTGATTATTTTTACCTTTATCATCAAACCGGTAGTAATATAATTTTTGGAATACCAGTATTTAATACGAAACGCCTGTTAATGTTAATAAATAGATCATACTGATCACAGTTGAAAAGATTTTTCTATTAATTGCAATCAATATCATTATGGAACATATTTCGTTGTTTATTCCATGGAAAAAATTCAAAGTAAATAACTGTTTCTCACACATTTCATTGCATGGACATTTTTCCACGTTTAATTGAAATATGATCAACGTGCATTTTGATATTGTGCATTTAAATTAATTGCCGATACAATATCTAGGCTTCAAGTAACCTTTCTCATTTCTTATTTAACCTCTTGCTTGTTGCACGTAACATCGCCAACGCATAAAATAGAGTTATGAAAAAATCTCTCCACTAGAATTATGTCCATGTTCATTAAATGAAAGTAATGAAGTATATATATAAATTATGTAAGCCAACAATATACACCCACAATGAGTTAGATTTTCACTCTTTAATGTTGTAATTTTTTGATAAATCGTATTTTATACGACCGTTAAAACAATTTAATACCTCACAACTATTAGTAATCAGGTATAAATCAATATTTGGCTTGACACCAAATAAGTAAATTCTGTTTAAAATTTATAATTAGATATGCTGGGCCTAGAGCGCGATTGTTTTTAAAATATTTACTCAACAATAAAGCATAGAGACACCATTGAAATTGAATTATCTAATCAAATCGGACTAACAATGTAAATATTGCATAATTTAAGAAATTTGAGGTTCACAAACTTGATTTCGAATGAGTGATGAATGTCTTTATATGGATCTACATTAATGCTAGCCGTAATATTTGCCAACACATTGATTATTATTAGAAATGTATTGTTAACTGATAATTAAGTATTATGCAAATATTATTTTAATGCGGAAAAAACATAGTTTGTTAATCAATCCAAAAGTTAGCATGCGAGTTTTATCATAAACTTCATGATGTACTATTTCCAAAGATGATTATTTATTATACATAAACATATTACAGAGATTTTAAAGTAATAGTAAATTATAAATTAAAAACATTTCATATTAAAAAAATAAAGATTTGCATTGTAAAAATAATGATTAACCAGACATTTTTTAAATATAATATAATGCCTTTCCACCAACTATTATCAGTTAATACATTAAAACTTATGATTTTTTTATATATAAAAAGCACTTTTTATCTTAATTGAATCCCTTACACGATTTGCAATATATTTAAGTAATTAATTAATTGTTGTAAAAAATAGATTATTTTAGTTCTAACGAAAAATTATTTAAAAACAATCCATAGAGAAATTTTCAGGATTTAATTATTATAATAAAACTTTTTCCATATTTGTTAATTCCCTTAAATTTAGATACCACTTAATTTTTCATTTCTATTCATTCTTTTACTGAAAGGATTTTTAAATTCTTCACTTGCATTTCTTCTTATTTTATTATTTATCAATCTGATAAAGTCACATATGAATAATAAAGTGTACTCTGCACTATTTATATATAATTTATTGAATTTATTTAATTTCTTAGAAGAACTCTATTCTAGTACAGTAAACTATAAATTTGATATTCATAAAATAAATCTTAAAATTCCTGTGAAACAAAATGCTTTGATGTTTCAATCGCATTAATTTACACTGAATACAAGTGTTATGAATACGTAATTATTATCTATATAATAAGTAACTGCTAATAATTTAGCTTATAAACATGCATAAGAGATACCTGACTGAAATAATTAATAGAAATACGTCTTAAATAACATTGTCATTATCTTGATGAGAAAAATTTATTGCCTTGAGCTCCTGATAAATAATTGATTACTTTTTATCAAATAATATAAGAGACAGTGAAACATTTTCATTTGCTTTGCACATTAATCTTTTTCCAAATATAAAAACATCTTGGTAAGCAATAAATAATAGTGTGTTCGGTTTCAAATTATAACAATTTGAACCATGACTTTTGTATTAAAAGCTAGTTGCATAAATCTAACGGAAAACATGGAAGTGAGACCTACTGAGTTAAATATGTAAAAAGCTTTGCTTACGTTTCATATAGCGTAGGATTATAAAAACTGATTATTTTTTTGTATTTTTCTTTCAAATTTATTTTTACCATGTAGTTTTCATTAAAAAATATTTATATGTTTAAATATTTTTTCAAAAATAAAATGTAAGCATGAGTGAACGGAAAAGAATTATTCCATTAAATTTTCTAAAAAGAAGTGAAAAATGTTTTTGTTCTGCCTTTGAAAGAATTTGCTTAACATTTTTTTAATAAATATAATATTTGTAGTATGTAAAAAAGTCGCATTTTACAAATAAAAATACTCTTAAAACACAGTTCATACATAACAGTACAACTTTATTAAAACGAAATAAATGATATTGCAATACCAGTCAATGTCCCATTTCTCAGAATATGTGTTTTGTTAGAAGCTGTCTTTTTCTTGCGATAGCTGTATAATATATACCCAGACTGATAAGCAATAAGTAAATTTATATTTGTTGTAAATATATTGATTCGGGGAAATTATTTTTAAATAAAATTGATAACATTATTATTCCACTGTTGGTTTTAAAACGTTTATCCACTAAATAATTATCGTTCTTTTAATAAAGCTTTTTTGCTTTCACTAAATGATAAAATTGCATAATATGAGTCGTTGAACACGCTCCCGAAGGTTTTTAGAGTTTTGAGTAAATCACGAAAACCTGTTATGGGCAGTATGATAGTTTTAAGTATAATTTAAGCTATTTTGTGTCTTCCAGTGTATAAGAAAGAGTAAAATATTTTTTAGATTTAGAACAGGGGACGAAATAAAATGAAATTTTAATCTTGTAATTGGAAAAATTGATAAATCTATCGATAGAGTACATACGTACATTCAAAACTTATGTTATTGAAAATTCGTCGTATGTGATCGAAATAGAATATATCTGCAACAGCATGCTGTATACAAATTTAATATTGTCTGTTCTTGCTTGCAATCACGAATAGCCCGAATGCATAACAAACAAACATTGGAAAGTCAAAGACTTCAATCCTTTTACATACGTTGCTGTTCTGTAAATATTTTGCAATCCAGCAAATCGACAATAAGCAAATATAATCAAGGCTACACCAGCATGTTCAGACATCTTCAAAAGAAAACATTTCAACTTTCACCCATAATTAGAATGGATGCGAAATTTAATTATTTGTATTCAAGTAAATCTTACGAATTTTAGTTTACGAACGTTTTACGAACGTTAGTTTTAGCCTTTGATAATTGTGTTGGAATTAATGTTGTACACGTCAATTATAAAAAGCAAATAGTATATGTGTATTTTTTAGTTATACGAGGATTGCCAAATAATGTCGATAGATAATTAACCACGTCATCAATATAAAGAAAGTCTCCATAAGACCAGAGATTTCTTTTGGCTGAAGGTTCGTATTCATAATTAGAAATTTAAAACTGGCACCCAAGGAAAACACTTTTTTCGGACTTAATTTATGATTCATTTGCAACAGAGTGTGAACAATTTATACGCATTTCTTATTTATCCCAATACTTATTTTAGTAATAATTGTTAGAATTTCACATTTTTTTTATATACTTACTAGGCAATCAATTTTCTTATAGGGTGTTTTTTTCAGAGGTGTAAAATGATATTTTTAATTTATGATATCACATAAAAAGACCTAAATCAATGTTGTATTGATATTACTGAAATATTTGATCTACAACTCCATTCTCATACATAGGACTTGAAAATTATACAGGAAACTACAAAAATAGAAAATTTCAGGGAATTGACTTTTGGAACAAAGAGGCGTTGAGCAGCTGAGTTAGAAGCAGTTCTCGTAGAACAAATTCTGTTAAGATAAGGTCCTTTAGGCGTCCATATACTCCACCTTTGGGAGCCGACATTGTTAAAAAATGTATATTTCTAAGAGAATCAACAATAAAAAAGTAATTACCCAATAACCCATACTTAAATAAATTAATCAGCTTTCAAAATAAAGCACCTTACAGAGAGCGACGTGATTTTATATCTAAAAGACGCTCTCCATTACACGAAGTATTTTTGAACGGACACATTACTGTACAGAAAAATATTTTTGGTAATAACTAAGACACTCTTGGCAATTATGTAAAAGTTCTTAACGCTGCTGTGTTATTAAATATTCACATGATAACGCGTCGTAAATAAATAACCGGCAGTCGTAGGTAAAACATTGAGATCCGTGAGAAGATAGAAAATTGATAGTTATATCTAATTTTAACTCTGCATTTATCAACGATTGTATTTAGTATGTCAATTATAAAATTAAAAAATCTGCTACGCACCAAGTTTAATAAAATAGAAAGTATATTTCATTGATTATATACACAAATATCTTGTCTTGGATTCTCAAATGAATCCTTACTACGTTTATGTTGGTTATTGTTATTCGAGCACAATACAGTATTTATTGTAAAGTTAGAATCTGATTTACTATTCTGTGAAGTCACGTTCTTCTTAGATTGAAATATACTTAACTATAATACTGAAGATCAAGCAAATTGAATATTGTTTCGGTAACAAAAGCTTCGTGGATGAAATATGTATCGATGAATTTAAATTACGACAAGACCCTTTCATCGTTTTACGGTAATAATCGAATATTGTTGTATTTATTTAACATTTCGTAGTTACAGTAATACAATATAACAAAGACTCGTTGTCTATATTATTAAATATTGTATGGGTATTGTATTTCATTGCTAAGGAATTTTCGTTGGACGATTAAACTCGTAATACAGGAACGGTATTGATACATAAGAAACAATCAAAACGTTGCCATAAATTATTTTACTCGTTGTTTTGAAGCAGTGAAGAAGTTAAAAAAAAAAGCTTTTGCTGACTAAATACGTTAGTGTTATTACGTTATATTGAAAAGTAATACGTTTTCAGCGTAACTTATATTTGCCCACTTAAAAAATCGACATTGTATAATATTAATTCAAAATTTAACAAGTCTTTGAATCAGATACGGACAATTTAGGTAACTTTGGCGTAGTTCTGAGGTTTTTTTGTATTTTTATGGTTCGCCATTACATTTATGTGGGTATTCTCTACATATAAATATCCTAATGTCTTAAGATGAAATTTAATTAGCATAGGTACATTTCTTGTTATAATTGATACATAAATATACAAATAATCACTGTAATTACTATAAATTCGGTGATTTTAAAGTCTTGGCAACTTTTCTTTATGCTTTCATATATTCTTTACATAATTGAGATGGGAAAAAATATACAGCATTTGGTTTAATGATTAGTAATACAAATTGAAATTGTGTTTTAAATATTTTAAATTGTGTTTTATCATTCCAAGCTGACAGCTCACAAATTCAGCATTAAAACAAATTATGTTGCGCATCAATTCTTAATTTTACCACCAGAGACTACTCAATACCTTTGCTTAGCTAAAAAATATTCATATGGCATTAGTATTATCACGGTATTATAACAGCATAATGTCATTTCACTACCATTTCTTTCATATAAATATCTTCTTCTTAAGAAATCATTCACTCATTGTAAATTTTAACGTTCAATGGTTGAATATTTTCAATTGATTTCATTTGCTCAGCACCGTGCACCGATACAATAAAACTTTATATCTGTGGATTGAGTTTTTTCTGACCATGTCCACCCCTTATGTGAACTATTTGGACTTCTTACAGAGCATCTCAACATCCGCTTAACGTGTCTTTTTGGGAGAAGGTGTGGAAAGAAGTTAATCGCTTTCCCATCGCTATATTTTTGGGTGGGCGAGAATGAAATGTAAATTGATAAAAAAAAGCCCATAAATTGATAAAAAAAAGCCCCATAGAATGTTTGTTGGGGTGTTCGATGGTGTACTCGATTTAATCACTCGGTTACAGGCCTGGTAATCTCGTTAGCTATTCAAAAAAAAAAACAAAATATTTCGAACATATACTTGGTATAATAGTATGATTGACACAGTATGAATGAATTTATCTCTTTTATTAATTAACAAGCGAGTACTTTCTTATAGGAAACGTATGTATGAAATTCAATGTATGCATAATTTTTGTGTTGTAGCACAAAACATCTGCCGTTTGAGAAGAGACGCAACTGTTCACTCGAAAGAAATATTTTGTGAATAATGAAGATTGTGGTGTAGATACGAGGTGTAGAATTTTTAATAAATTTGAATGAGTTTGTAGATGAATACTATAAAACATATTTAATTTAGGCGCACTTGGCGCCATTCCAGTCTTGAATGTCAATTGAAATTGTCTGTGATGAATTTAAATTTTGCTGGCGAATTTCATATTGACCGTGAATTTTTGAGCGAATTTCGTCATTTACTATGGAATGAGTTGCGTTGTATTAGTCGTGGAATATAATGTTGAATAATATATGATGTATTTTTGGCGCACAAACTATTCACAGATATAAATTCTTTTATTGATTGAGATATTTTGAATAATTGATATGAAATTTAAATGCCGACAACTAAGACATTGTCAGCATTTTCTAACTGCGCCCGATTACTCACAATAAAAATTTCAAATAATTTCCTCGGTATGTTGCATCTTCACTCATAAGTAAATTTAACATGTCTTACGACGAGTTCCTACTGTAGACAGTAGCTTCCGCATATTTGTGACCAAGAGCAAATAATAAATAAATGGGTTATAAATAATTGCACCTTGTGTTAGATAGTATTCACTTGATACAATTGAACTTTTATTTCGATTTTTTGCACTTTGAATTAGATTTTTTTTTTTTCCATGTCCGCTCCCAATGTGGAGCATATGGTCTCCTAATGGAGGTATCTTGACAGAATTTTTTCTACAAGAACTGCTTGTCACTCAGTTGCTCAACCTCTCTTTTCTTTTTCGAAGAGAGTAGGGATAGAAGGATAAGGGCTATGACAGGACTAGTGGTTAGCTAATCGGTCTCGTTACGCCCCGTGAGGATGGGATTGATGGGAGGGAGGACTCAGACTACGAACAGAAATCCATATATCGATTGAAAGATCAATCTATGAAGACCGTCCGCACCGGGAATTGAACCCGAGACATCCGTAACCGTAGCCAGCGACGAAACCAACTGCGCCACGGACGCTTGAATTAGATAGTATTAACTAAATACACTCAAACTTTGATTGTGATAGTTTCCACTTAGTCACGGATTCTTTTAACAAAGTGAGTTAAGTTGTAGTAGGTTATATTAGGGTCGGTCTGGTTTGGTTTGTGTAATGTAGTCTAAAGCGTGGAGCAAAAACAATACAGGCGGTCTAATATAGGGTAGAAAAATAAGTGACATTTCATTACAGCTTCGTGCAACTATCGATTTCAAAGTATGAGTATTTATATTGAGTGAAAACTATTTTATCTATATGAAAATATTTTTTCGTTTATGTAATATATTTCTTAGATGTGAAAATATATTTTATTATGTGGGATCACTTTATTTTTAGAGAAATAATTTGTTTTTGTGGGATGTATTTGTTATAAGTGAAATTTTTTTTTATGAAAGTGAATATGATCTAAACAAAAGTGCATTTAATTGTAAGCCATAATAATTATACAAGCATCGACAGGCGACCACAGAGTTTTTGTAACGATCTCGTTTTAGAAATATAATAATATCTGAGAAGACCCCGGATCGAAGAGAGGCGAGCGGTTGGTTATCCGGAGTCCTGGAAGGGCTGATCTCAGACAAACACCATTTCAAATCCTGATCAAAACTTATTCATTTTCCATTCAAGATGCAGTGGTTTAACATTACACAAATATATAAATCTTAACACATAAAATTGATTCTACATTTACATTTACTTAGCAACTGAATTAACTTTAAGTTATAATACAAATGACACAACGAATTTAAATTAAATCCAATGCAAATCAAAAAAATAAACAATTCACATCGTCACGTCACCTCCGCCACGAGACCGCAGCTCGTTCCGCTCGGCAGATCGTAATCGACTATCTACAAAAATTAAAAAAAATCCCTGCAAAGTTGGAGCTACCCCTTTCCGTAAAAATATACTCGTCCAGCGGACGTAACCGGGGACTATTTGAACGCCTGGCAACAAGAAAGAGCCTATTCTGCGAAATATTGCTGTTGCCGCTGGCTGATTTCAGTTCAGGACACTAATGACACTTACACTTAACAAAAACCAGGGTGTGTCACATCTATGTCATATTATATTTTGTAATTAATTTTTTAACTTTGCATACTAAATAATAATTAAATTTACAATTTATTAATATCAACACATCCAATCATTATTTTTATCAACATCATACAGCGAGTATACGCAGAGCAGTCCGTTAGCAATAAGTTGAAAATCTCCGATTTAGAAAAATTGTATTGAGAAGTTTGATTTGTTTACATATTATTATTTATATCATATTTTTCAACTTTTTTTCAGATTGTTGACAGCGTGTATATGCTCAACGATTCTACCTACAATTTATGGACAATCTCATTTTGGTGGCAGATTTGGTGGTAAGTACTACAAAATAATACTATATCAAATAAAATAATATTATTTAGGTAAAATATGGAACACACTCAAATAGTACTTTATTGTAGAGTACATTATTTCATTAAGAATGTTGTCAATTGGTATTAAAGACTTACTATTTAAATGCCAGAGGTCGCCCATTAACACGTCTTTTGTCAACATTTTAACAAGCTCCTTTAATTGAAAGTGGATAAGAGTTGGCCCACAATGCGCAGTCATTTCGTTAAAAGGATTGATTGCAGATGAGCGCTCAAACGAATTAATAAACATTTATTTACTATTACGAATAAAATTAATGTAATAATATGTAAGAGAATTACTGGATAAATGTTAACTCAATTCAATTTTTTGTTATCATCAACTGCTCAATTGAATCGTTTATTGTAGCTAGATATATGCTGAACGTTCTATTTATTTATTTTAATTGTTTCCTTTCCAAATTAATTCATCGTGCTTAAAATTGAAGTATGAAGATATTAATTGTTATATTGTATGTTTGGTAATGCAGAGGTATAATATAACGATTTCATAATCTTATCTAGGGGGACGAGTCCCGGAGCCGTGTTTTCACGTGATACAACAACCATCGCTTGAATCCCGGAACCACGTTTTCACGTGATAGACCAGCCTATTAAAAACAGTCACATTTGAGTCATCAAGCGATACGTATTACAACGGAATCCTGGTTTAAATTATAGTCAAGGATTAAAACTTTCCAAAACAGTCATTTAATTTGTGTTATCAACAAAATACATTTTGATTAACTTAAAATCTGAATCGAATGTTAGTTCTTTAATATTCCTCCTTCTGGAGACGATATTACGGTGACACCGAGATCACTCCGAGCTAGAGTTTTGCAAGATTATAAAACAGTTTGTCAGGGGATATGTCTAAGCACATAATGATACCGATAACGCCAACAGAAAATAAAATAAGACCTGTAGAACATGCAAGGTGTCTGTAAAGCATAAGAAAGGGAGTGAGACTCGGTACATGTGTAAACATTGTCGTGTGGTTCTTCACGAAGAGAAATGTTGGCAATTTTACCATAAAAAATTTAATATTAAAATGTTTTAAACAATTCCAAAAAGTTTCATTTGATTTCATCCACTATTTCCATAGTTATAACATTTTCAGTAAACGCTTAAGAAAAATGATATTTGTTCAAAAATGAGCCGGGCACAAGGGTTGTTTTACATGTTTTTGATCGGAGTTGATATTCTATACTTCAAATATCTTTTCTTTGTAAATGAGCAATCTTGCTAACAGCCTTGTTTACCATAGTGTTTTGTGGTCGTTAAATTCCATCAAATATATTATTAAGAAAAAATCGAATGTTTTAAAATCTACACCTATAATGTACTTTACGCCATTAAATGCAATATCTCCATCTACCATGTATTTGCGGCAATGTGATTCAGGATGCATATAGGGCAAATAACAAGGCATTCTTTGGAAAGTAAATAGATCTTAATTCATTAAAGCTCATTTTTATTGAACTTTCTGTTCACTACAGCGCATGCAGTCTTGGAATTCGCGCAGGACATTCCAGACAAAATAATGAAACACGAATGACATTGGTAGGCTGAAGAATACATCTTGTATATACATTTTTGATTACCATAAATAATTTATAATATTTTCACTTCTATCGATCTATCAATTGTATTCCTTTTAAAAAATATAAAAAAGTTACTACCGGTATTGACAAAGAAATGTAAATTGTCATTTGCTAGTCATAAGCAATAGTCTAAATATTTAATGTGTAAAGTATTTTTTTTTAACTTGAATGACTGATGATCCAACCTTTTATACATCGTCTTGTACTTGTAATGCATGCTGTGCTTCCAAATCTCAAATTATATAAATATATTAAGCTTTTATAATATTATAATACATCATAATAAAAGAAAGAACTCACAGACGCAATCAGCTGGAAGTTTTTTTTTGAATGCGAGTTTCATTGAAGAATGTTTTTGCTATTCATGTTATAGAATGAAAATATGTTTCTGGAATATCAAGCGTCACATGAGATTGAATCAAAAAATTACGGTGCATATTATATATTATAAAGATTATTATACAATATAATCGTCCCAAAAGCAAAAGGGCAATTGCGTAAAAAATATTTTTTGAGCAAAACACATTGTAGAGGTTTTTTGAACAAAAAAAATTGTAAAGTAATTTGAAATAAAAATTGATTCACAGGTAACGCATTACCCAAAGTTTGAAATGTAATTTTCAAATTTAAGTCAAAATGTCACATATTAAAATATTTCTCTTTTCACCTACAAATGTTACTAACTTAATATAATACAATATACTTCAATTGATATACAAATTTCAACTAGGGTTTCCAGACTATCCCGGATTTCGGGATGCACTATAAATGCTAAAAAATAGTCCATCTATCAAAAAATTAAGACTTCCTGATTAACTACAACGTGTGCCTCGGCTTGCTCATGTACATACATAGTTTTTTTTATAAAATATATAGAATAATTATGGATTTATTCCTTCTCATGTTTCGTTATGGCCGTTCTTAATCAATTTGTAATGGAGGAAAAATTATGGCCTCTTTTTAAATGAATGCGATAAATAAAACAAAATTAATTTGACCATAAGGTTTTTTTGTCTGACTTTAAATTAACAAAAAACTAATTTCAGTGCCTAAAAAAAATATTTAATCATGTATACATTCCAATTGAAGCAATAATGAACACAAATAACATTTTAAATTTACAATTTAACTCATGAAATCACTCTTTATAACCAATTCCGGGATTGAGAAATTTGTAATCCCGAAATCCTGAGTCTGGTATTGAATGGCCAAGTTTCAACTCATTGCGTGTTAAGGTAACACACAATTTATATTTTTATTATTTTTTTCAATTGTGATTTCATAGTGTTTGTTTGTTTCGCAAACGTCATTTTTCTATCATACAGAGAAAAAAATACGAACAAAACTGCATGCATAACTCCAATCCGCCAAAATGTCACAAGTACCTTTTTGATTTTTGGCAGTTGTACACTTTGCACAGGATATACAGTAACGCACTCATTGTGTGATATCGTATTTCCTATATTTACACTTATATGTATATCCTATAAAATTTCCCATTAGTGTGCTTTACTGTACCGCGGATAATAAATGATGCGACTGAAACAATACTCTCTAGGTCAAAAGGGTAAATTACAATGTGTCAACAATATTATTTACCAAAACAGTCTTAATTTTTGTCTGAATTTAGAATATTTGGATTTAATCACAAGGTATAAACTTTCACTACGAATATGCAGAGGGTATACGGGTGTTTGCACTACAGTGCAGCATATAAGATCAAAGTTAAAAAAGACTGTATTTAGAATTTAATTTAATTTAGTACAGACGGAAAAAAATGATATTTTTATAACTAGGTCGTCATAAATTAAATATTATTTATTTGTAGCACGAAATGCAAATAAAATATAAAACAATCTTATTTTATTTACTGACGTCGTTAAAATAATTAAACTTTACTATGGTAGCATACTTAAAGATTACTATTAACGAGAGTCGGAATTCCAATTGTAACTACCGCACAATTAGAACAAATTAATGTATCGTATAAAGATGTCAAGAAATGTTTTACTAATAAATTAGTCTTGTGAGTATGTGTATCAAAAGTTAGTTTTTTTATATACGAATTATTCTGTAGTATAAGTCGCTTTTTAATTAATTAATGTTGATACCAAAACTATAAAAATAGCTTTAAAATATTGACCGAAGACTAAATAAATATAATTAAATTTAAAATGGCGTTTTGATGTGGGTGTTCCAAATGTGACGTTATTTAAGATTTTATAATTAATGTAAATACATTCATTAACTAGGTTTATAAAAATAAAGTTCATTTATTACGTCATTTTTTTTTATTCGATTTATAAATACATATCATGAATGGTTAACACTGTTTGTTAATAAAAATACATACATTTACAAAACCTTACATAGTAATCAATTCATACTTACAAATAGGTCTGTAATTTGTAAGTAATTAGTTTTGATTTAGAAATTTGCGTCAATTTCAGCACGAGGTGTCCGAGTTGTTTTCTGAAGACATACAGAACCCACAAATATAATATATACAGCTTCAAAGCTTTTTACTCGTTTTTACAGAAACTATACCGAGAGCATAATTGCCATATATGTTAGGTAGTACTTATTACCAGGTAAATAAATTCTTACTAAGACTCTACTAGTAACAGTCAGTGGAGTTATCGTCAACAGAGAGAAGGGGTGGCGGAGTTGTTTCCTGAAGACAAACAGGAGCCGCAATATGATGTATTGCTTATAATACATAATAAATATAATCTATTAAAGAGAACCGGTAAATTGAGTACAATAACTTACTTATCAAAAAGCCACCAAAAAAACAAAACTACTTGCAATTTGAAAATTATTCAATTTATAGTAACCCTTGGTGGATCTTGAAACCAAACCCATCTAATAATTAAGGTATAGTATTTACCTCTAAGCCACAGTAACAAGCTTTTTAACGAAGAAACAGACGTAGTTTGGAAATAGAAGTGTTACTACTGTTTTATTTCATGACATTCAGAAACTGATCTTAAGAGATCTCGTGTCGTTATATATTTCTTTGTTGTCGATGTATTTTTGTTTTATAATCATAGAAAAGAAATAAACCACCATATATAGCTCAGTTCCCGATCAAGTGCATTTAACACATAACAAATGAATCCCAATCATCTAGCATAGTATATATTATGGTGTCAAGAGAAGACAAAGCTTGTATGTGATATTTTTCAATGTATTCAATGGTTACTGAACCGAAAGGTTTGTTTATTTGATACGGAAACCTCTATTTAATTTTAGAATTAACATATTTCATTATTCTATAGTAGTTGATGTGCGGTGGATATGAGCAATCAATTATGGAGTGTCATTTTTATTAAGTCATATGTCACAATATTGGGGCATTGCATTGTGTCATCTTGCAATTACAAATGCGTTTCCGGCAATAAATAACTGGTTAAATTGAAACTGTTTTATGTGTACATGGAGATTGAAATGCAACTCACGAAATAATATTGTATTCACAGTAGGTGTATAGATTATTTAACAAAATAGTAGGCGTGCTATCGTGTGAATGTTATGTTAATTTTGGTATTTTTATAATTAGTAAAGGTAATTATAAAACTAAACCTTTTTAAAACTCATTAAAATAATTATATTCCATATATTACATTGAAATCGAAACTGATTTTGAAATATTTTAAATTTGAAGGTAAACATTATCATGTCTTTTGTTTTGAAACTTGTGTTGTATATATTCTACCGTTTATTTATTATAAAATTTAGACAAAAATTACTTTATACGTTTTATATGTACATAATATAATTATATTGTTTTTGCCACAATTTTCACAAATTAATGTAGTTGCAATAACATTATTGTCTCGGGTTTGATTCCCGTTGCGGACGGTTTTCATTACTTGATCTTTCAATCGATTTATGGACTTCTGTTCGTAGTCTGAGTGTTTGTGATGTCTAAAACTGCCTCCCACCCATCCGGTCCTCACAAAGCGTAGCGAAAGCGGTTGGCTCACCACTAGCCCTGTCTTTCTATTCCTACCTACATTTGGAGACCACATGCTCCACGTTGGGAGCGTACTAGCAAAAAAATAATATTTTAACATATTCATATATGTTGCCGGCCATTACATTTTTTTTCAATTTTTTAAAAAAAGTATCTGGCATTACAGCTGACAGACAATGCGCCAAATATTTTGAAAATTAGAAAATCATACAAGATAAACTCGATGAGAATTTTTAGAAGTCATTCGTGTCCAAAATCACGAATTTAAATTGAAAAAATCTAAATTTGATATTGACCTTGCTGGGAATTGAACCATGACCCAAATGATCGCTAGGGCAAACACCACTAGCCCACAGAGACCGACAATACATTTTATTTGATTTTTTCGTTGCAAGTCATTAAAATCTACCAAGATGCAGTGGAATACTATGTATCGTACCAAAGCAACCTTAAGTTACAAGCAATGCTATAAGAAAATTTGCAATTTACGAGTAGTCCTAGGAGTCCCAGTCTCTACGAACAAATTGTATGGCGGTTGTACGAAGATCGTCTCTCAACTCCGTTTCTCGTCGAATATATCATATATTTGAAAAGATTTCTTGTGAGTTTATTCAGTTTTTCTTTACTATAATCACTATATAATTTACGCTTCATCGAAAACCAACATAAATGCAAGTTAAGTAATAATTAAATCGCCACAATAAATTGTACCGTACAGTCGTCATAATATATGTAGTGAATGGCACGAAATGTGGTGTGTGGCCGAGTAGATTTAATAGAAACGTAATTTATCGCAAAATACACAATTTGAATTGTCGATTAATAACAATCATTGATTACGACTTGGCTTTGTAATTATAATCTTTCAAAGTAAGTAAACAACTATATTCCTGATATGAAATTAAAATTAATAACTTAATTGTTCCAATGGCCGTGTAACTAGATGTAACGCGTTTCGTTTCTTTAAGAAGCGTCTTCAGAATCACTATATCGAACCATAACTAACTATATCACCTCCAAACACTAGTAATTAATTTTATAATTAGTACTATCATCGTTAGGTCTTACCCCCTCCCCACGTCTAGTAGAAGGAAACAAACCCACTCTTCTTTTCATTTTTAATTAAGATGCTTCTTAACGAAACGAAACGCATTACATTTAGTAACACATCCAGTGGAACAACTAAATCATCAACCTTTATTTAATATTAAAACACCAAAGTTTGCGCCGAATCCATTCAAACTATCTCTATTCCTATTAACATTAAAGATACTACATTTAATTACCCACTATTTCACATTATTAAAATATGCTAGAATTCATCGGAATTAGTCCAAAATATCGATTTCATGACTCCGCAGTAAATATAACGGACTACTCGTCTGCAAAAATACCAGCTGACGGGCTGTACAGCATGGCTTGTAATTATAGGGGGCTTTGATCGTACATATTCAATAATTTTCACAAAAACTTGCTTCTTGACTGAGACCAGTCATGTTACAATAAACAGTGTTTTCATAATATCGCAAAGTTTTCAATTCAATAATAATATTATATTGACACTCTTCATATAACAATTTGTATAAAGAGAACGTATCAAATGGGACCGATCTATGGGCCACATTTGATACTATTTTGATTAGGCCAGGAGCTAAAGTGTTAAAATATTGAAAATTTATATTCATGAATTGATAGTAGGTATCATAGCTATAATAGTTTTATTTTACAAAAAGAATCGTTCTACACATACAATATAAACCATTTTATCAGTCGATTTTTCAAAAAGACATCTTAAAAGTTTCTCGTTTGCAGCTTAAAACTTTTTATTTCAAATAATTTACGGAAAAAAAATGAGAGTAAATGAAAAAAGGTTTACAATTAAATGCACTTTTGTTTAGATCATATTCACTTTCATAAAAATAGTTTTCACTTATAACAAACAAATTCGTTCTCTAAAAAATAAAGTGATCCCACATAATAAAATGTATTTTAACATTGAAGAAATATATTACACTCATGAAAAAGTATTTTCACACAGATAAAATAGTTTTCACTCAATATAAATACACATTACAATACATTACACAAACCAAACCAGACCGACCCCAACATAACCTACTACAACTTAACTCACTTTGTTAAAAGAACCCGTGACTAAGTGGAAACTATTAAAATCAAAGTTAAAGTGAACCAAGTGAATACTGTCTAATACAAGGTACAATTATTTATAACCCATAAAAAAACCAAGTTGATTGGGCCAAGTATTTGATGTATAAAACGAGTTTTGTAGGTATAAGAATATTACTTAAAAGTAGTAAGTAGATTACAATCTGGAATGGAACGTTTTCGTGATTGAGTAAATATTTTTAAAAAGCACACAAACAAAGACATTTATTTCAACGCCTGATCCTCCAGAGACCAAAGCCTAAATGATAAAAGTTTTTCGAAAGCAAAACGCGGCGATAAATCAATGTTGTGACATCGCTAAACTTTTGAGGAAACGGGAAAGATAAATTTATGGTGTTAATGTGCTCCTGAGGTCACAACTTAATCGATTTATTGAATACCACTGGGAACTTATACCTCGCTTTGTACGCTGAAGAATTTCCTACCCCACGATTGCTAAAATGCCTTAGATTCGGAGAGTAAGATGCAATGTCCCTTTTACCTGCCAAGTTATTGTTGTTGAACAAAGTCGTTATACGTTTAAGAGAAATTCCAGATAAGAATATTTTTATAATTCAACTTAACTGACTGAAATATGTATGGGAAAGAAATATTTCTTTTAATACAAATTATAGTTATATCTAATATATAAAAACCAATGTGGGTTTATTCGTATCTTATACACTGCCATACCGTTTATCCGATTCTGATAAAACTTTGTCAAGTTATTGCTTGCACTTGCGTAAAGAATATAGGCATAGTACAATCAGACCCGGTCTCTAAGCTCTTTAATTTTGAACTTACAGTAGATTTTATAATATATAAAAATCGATCTCACAATCCAGATATATCTAAAATCTAAGAAAAGAATCAAATTCGTGCACATACCGACATCTCGGAAAACCTTCTGATTTATTTTTGTACGCACCAGACAGTAAAACAAAAAATATTGTGCGTCCAAAAGCACTTCAATAAACAGAATTAAATCACAAACACTTTTTTTCTTTTAGTGGCATTGCAACGGATGCGGAGTTCTCACTAGTAATTGATAAAAATGTTTTTGATTATTTAAAAAAAAATGTTTTGAAATAATTTTAGACCACTTTGTATATTGCCGTTGATTCTACAATAATTGATTGGTGCCAATAAAATAATATATCGTATTAATAAATAAACATACTTTTTTGTGTTTGTTTTTTTACTATTTACTCTCCCAACGGGTAGCAGGTGGCCTCCTAATGAGGTATCTAACAGAAGTTTTCTACGAGTACTGCTTGTTACTCAGTTGCTCCATCTCTCTTTTTTCGACGAAAGTAGGAATAGAAGGATAGCTCTAGGGTAGGGCTAGTGGTTAGCCAATCGCTCTCGCTACGCTCCGTTTTTGAGGATCGAATGAGTGGGAGAGAGTTTTAGACTTCAAAAACGACTGAAATATCAATATATGAAACTGTTCGCACCGGGACTTGAACCCGAGACATCTGCAACTGTAGCCAACGACGTTACCAACTACACCACGGAGCCGACATATTGTCTTCTTAGGTGGTAATTAACTTTCCATACGATTAAGATTTGATAAAAGTTTTTTTACTTGATAGGTGATATTCAGTCTTTGTAGTTATGAAGTTGTTTTCATCAAAAGTCCTTTCTTTACATAAGTAATCAACTGCAATAATTAAAACGTTTTATTGACCTATGATTATATTGTGAACTGAGCCGATCAATAAGAATCTATAGAAATAACTTTCGCTGTCATATTTTCAACATATTTTTCGTTACATAGCTCAAAATTGCTTCCTTATCTATTTTTTTCTTCTTCTATATTCAGCTTGCAATCATGCCCCCCACAAATATTTTCAGCTAAAATAATACTTATAAAAAAGTACGTTTTAAAATATATATTTTTATAAGAAATTCGTCATCCCGTCCGTTGCTTTGCAACCAAAATATCAAAATATTTATGTTGAGTAAATCCATTTGGATGAGATGCAATAAATTACTATACGTTTTGTAATAATGTACTTTACTGTATGGATCGAATGCTTTACAGCAAGGGTTGCAAAGAGCTACTCTATATTTCAATATCAGTGTGCACTTTGCTGAAGGGGAATGTTTAATTCAAGCTTATTTTAAATGCACTGAAAAATTTGACTATAATGTTTTAGTATTTCTTCTACGATTGAATTTTTTTCTCCTAATAACTGACTATGACGTGTTGTGATAATAAATAAATTTGTTATTTGTTATCCTGATAATAAAAATTACGTTTTATCAGTAAAATAAGTGAACTCACACAATGAATTGGAATTTACTTCGTAGAACTCCATTATTTTACGATAAAATAACAAAAAAAAATTTTCTACAAAGTTTTATTGGTTAGTTGATAGTTATTTCGGCTTAACGGCTTCGTCAGAATTATGCTTAAACATAGTTTAGCTTCGCTATATAAACTGTTAAAAATAGATGGACAATATTATATCATCTCACTTATTTCGAACGTCATAATTTTTATTTAAAATTTATTTTACTTAATATTTAACTTACTGAGTTGTGTTTTTCGCAAAAGATCTTACTTGGTATTATTAATTAATCGTTAAAGTAAAGGCATTGAAATTTTATTGACTATGTGCTATTACGTGAGCTTCTTTTAATTCATCCCTGGTATGCCTGCATTTGTGTAATAAAGCCTTCGGCTAAATTTCTAAGAACAGCTAGAAATTAATAGATATAATCAAGACAAAAATCTCCTTAATGACCAAATAAATATTTATTCATCACTCTTTATTTAAGTATACGAAGCTCAATTGTTATTTTATCCTATTACATAATGAAGTTGAATATTTTGGTAATATAAGTATTTTTTATTAGTATATCAAATATCGTAACAACTTAAAGGAAAGTGTTCACTAGAACTACCCTTTCCGGACAGACATGCAGTGGCGCGTGGCATTAGGTAGGGATTAAGCTTCGATTTGCAATATAGCGTCATGTGAAACTGGGCGCCAAAATACTCCCTTTGTTCGGCAAGGTAGTATTAACTAATTATTTTATCGACCAAACCTTCTCAAACAAAATTCACTTTTACATTCAAATTTTGCATTGTGATTACTATACTATAATATCATATTTAAGATGCATGCTTGTTGTAGAAATTTAGGTATATACAGATTATAAATATTTTGTATACGAGGTGTTTTTCTTTTGACAATTTATTTTAAATCAGCGGTGTTTTTTTATTTTAACTATTGAACAGTAAATTGATCTATGAAAATCCATGATCAATATTTATTTTTTACTTTATAGCAATCGAAACAACAGCATGTTAGTTTCTTACAAAAATACTATTCTATACTATAGTACCTATATTTAGTTTTTTTGAAGCCGAAGAATTAAATAAATATTATTTGAAATTTAGAATGTGTTGTGAATAGGTGGTATTTAAATCCCAATTTATTAAAAGATACGCAACACTATATATTTAGGATGTTAAAAGAACGAAGATACAATTTATGACATTTCTTTACAATTTTTTAAAGCTTTAATCATAAGTATAAGTACACTTTATACACTATTATCAAAAATATAATAATACTGTATATATTTTATAAAATAATAAAAAGAATGCTAAAGAAAATTAAAATATTGGTAGTCCATAAGTAGTAAAAATTTCTAGCTAAAATATTTATCAAACTATTTTTAGAATCACATTAAGAAGTTCTTTTATTGAAATATGGGGCGATCATTGACACAGTTGGTTATGCTGAAGACGATGAAAGTCGATGTCAAAGTGTACAATTGCTCCGACATGATGCATTAACAAAAGATGTTGGCCTGCAAGTCCTCCATGTTGGTAGTTACTGAATAAAAACATTTGAAATTCAGCTCCATGATTTTAAAACATCCTCTACAACCTAATCCATAAAATGTTCAAATGTTTGAGATTGTGATACTTAGCTAGTTCTCATAATATAAGATATCTTATAATTTGTAATATCAAAAATTGTATCATTGGTGTCATATTTTATAACTATTTACACGCCCCAATCTTTTTTGTGAAGCTAAAGTTCACCGTAAGCTACCGTCGAATAGCAATTCTTAGAAGTTAATTGCATTACCTGACCAATTTATAATCCTTAAAAAGAAAACAGTGGCCATCCAGCCGGCTAATTACAACCCTGGGTAGCAAGAGTCATGAAGCCATCGGCAAGAAGAGGGGCGGGTGGGCACCTGAAATATTTTTCTGAATTTTTAATTTTGATATTTGTAATCAGTCTATTTCTAGTCGAAAACGACCGACGTCATGCACGTCGGCCACCGTATCGCTT
Organism: Himalopsyche phryganea; assembly: GCA_022494535.1. NCBI lineage: Eukaryota > Metazoa > Arthropoda > Insecta > Trichoptera > Rhyacophilidae > Himalopsyche > Himalopsyche phryganea. The sequence goes on along the minus strand of JAGVSL010000183.1, from coordinate 36,506 downwards.
CGCTCATCACTTGTTACTTTGAAATTGTATTAATGTTAAATGTAAATTTATTTGTTTTTTCTTGAATTTATTTAAATAATATTGCTCAAGTGTAAATGTAATCTAATGGTGTAATAAAAGTTTTGTTTTGAAACTACTGCATCTGAATAAAAGAGATTAACTGGACTGAAGTGGCGTTTGTATTGAGACCTACTATTTTGGATGCCGATAACTAATCATTCTCCCCGTTTTGGCCTGGATTTCTCCCTATATATTGTTACCCATCAGCTAAACACTACTTGAGTAATATTGTGTCGCGCCACATATTTGAAATAGTCTTTCCCAATTTATTTAGAATAATTATAATTTTATTTACCATTGAAACAACATTTTTGATAAATCTACTTAGCGAACATCTTTTAAACGACAGAATGTCAAGAAAAAACTTGTAAGTTATTGTAAGTTAGCATTATGAAAATAACATTGAGATATTTTATACTAGAGTTAAATATGTATTTACACATTTTGAGCATCACATGGCTAAGTAATTAATTTCTGAAACTGTCGGTTGGTTGTCTATGAAATTTTGTCGTCCAATTGAAAATGCATTAGCTATTTCTACAGCCAAATATAGATGCTGTATATGATGCACTGCTGTCAGAAAACTTTATCAATTATCAACTTTCAAATTATTATTACTAGTTGCTCGGTTGGGTTCGCTATGGGATGATATATGACATGAAATAGAACAGAATTTGGTATTGAAAGCTCATAAAAAATATGAAATAAACTTTTTTACAAACAGTAAGGTAGACAAGTATGAATAACGCCATAGAATGAAGTTTATCTGATGGTGAGTTTTCCATAATTTTTCCGATACATAAACGTAAACCTTTTAACCAGGAGTTAACGCTGTTAGCTCAATTCTCCATTTAATCAATGTTCAGAATATAATTTTAACTCTAAATCAAAAGTGCTTTACAAATGAGTCGCTGAGTCGCTAAATACACTCCTGGAGATTTTTCAATAAAATAAGTTTTTAAGGTACACATACCCTCTATCGTATCAATTCTTCCAGTTTAAAGTCTAAAGTTAATTCCGATTTCGTCCGCTGCTCGAAATTCAAAATTTTTCCAAAGTTAAAAATGTCGTTTTTTTGCACGATCTTGATCGTCGTTTTACACGGTCAACGCGTTCCGAAAAAACGAAAGTGTAAAAGAATATTTTACTTTTCCTTCAATATGCATATATACCATATTTCAAATATTTAATAAGCAGCAGCAATTACCCCCGTGGAAATCTAAAATTCCTCAATTATTTGGAAGCCCTGCTCTAAGCAGCTGATTACACATCACATATTTTGGATTGGCCACAGTTCCACAAAACACAATCTTTTATGACATTATGTATATTAACAATAAATCCAGCAAAAATCACTATTTCACGATTACCTATTTATTTAAGGTATTATTGGATAAACCACTGTATAAAAACACAATACATTGTCACTTTTCATCATGTTTTAATTTTGAAAGAAAAACAATTATTAAGGTTTTGTTTCCTCACCTCGTTGATAGTTAATTATTTAAAGACATAAATATTATTAAAACCACACCTGTTCCCAATTTGTAGTTTTTGAATCTGTAGTATTTCTTTAGTGAAATTTTAATGAAAACTGGTTGTAAATGAGTTGCGCAACTTATCTTTGTAGGAACTGTTAAAAATATCACATACCCTATTTAAACAGATTAAATATTTTAAATTACAGCTGATTGTCAACGCGCTAAATATTCCAAAACGAAACACGAAGAGAAATAACATTTTACCAAAAAAATCAACATTTGATAATCATCTTGGCATTTCTTGAACCCAGAACTCCTTGGTCTATAAGAGGATCTCTTACTCTTAAGCAAAAAAAATGTAAACCCGTGAGCTCGTGTTGAAATTAAAGCTTCAATTTTCTTTCAGCCTCTGCAGTCAATAATCAATCACCCAACGTATAAAATACCGAATAATTTATAAACTGTATTTTGATTTGAATGAAAAGTTTTTTAACAAAAACTCTCGCCTCTAGTAGACTTGTCAAATTTGATTACCTATTATCTCAAGAGATTTATTTCTTCGTTTATTCTGTAACTGGATGAACAATAACTTCAGCAAAGAAAGAATTTGGGCGGGATACTATAAAATACTTGCCTTCCTCTCGCAGATGCACAGACCTAAAAGAATGCCTACAGCAATATGCAAGCCGTCAACCATAAAACTGCTTTCAGAGTTTGAGGGAGTGTTTGAAAAATATTTAAATAACCATATATCTCTATATGAAATTGTAGTGCTCAATTTTTATTTAAAATAACATTAATTCAAAATAAATATAGACACTATTATAATAGTTATATTAGTATCAGCATTCCTTATGGAGGTGATATTGAAAGGCTACAATTTATATAAACATGTATATTTTAATAGGATCTGGAGAATGGGCCACAATAAATTTAAAAAAATAATGTCCTGAAAAGAATGACGTCTATAATCTGAAGGCATAGATTTTTTTTTGTAAACTAACACATTTCGTTATTTAACTCGAATCACTTTACAATTAGATGTACTCTCGGAATTATTATATTTATTCATAATTTAAGACATCGACTGAGAGTGCTTGATGGAATTTCAATATCAAATCTCAATAATCTATATTTATTCAGTTCTGAAAGTTAGTTACAGTTTTTTATTTGTACTGTATTGGAGAGCAACTTAATTTTCTTTTATACAACATAATACACTAAATTATGGATCGCCTATTAAAAACGTCCTTCTTGAAAATTCTTCATATTTTCAAGAAGAATTACCTACTTTGAAAGTGAACTATAATTTTTATTTTTATTTGTGAACAAGAGCAATTTGCCAGGTAGCCGGTGTACGAGAAAATTACAGTGTCTTGCTTGCGGTGATATGTGCTTTATTTCATGATTCAAATTATGATGTCAGATTTTATGATAAAACATAAACACAATATTAAACAGAATATTATCAATGCATATTTACTAGAATCAGGCAGTCATAAATATTAAAAATAATCAACAAAAACGAATGGTGCAAAATTATGTAATATAAGTTTATTATCGTTACCTATTAATCCACTGTAGAAAATAAAAAAATCGGCCACAAAAAAAAACAAGAAACATTTTCCTCAGTAACTGAAAGTTTTCGGGTAGGATAAAAGAGTTAAGTAAATTTAATATCACCTATTCCGTCAACTTTTCTTATGCTTATTCATAATAACTGAGTTGCTAATTCGTAAGACTTTACTACCATTACAATAATAATATCAGATGTCGAATTGTGACTATTATGACAGTAAGGTGAATTTTTTTGGAATCAAAGACGTTTGAGTATATGATACAGCCATTTCATACATTTATATAATATATTGGACAATACTGATATGATAATAATTACAAAGAAAAGATATCTATTATTCTGGAAGTTAGAAAAGCCGAGACATGTATATATATTACTTTTAACAAATTTAGCAGGAAAGAAAATACTTTGATATTCTTTCCCAAGAATCCTCCTGCATTTTCGGATTGCGAAGAATTGAATCGTATTTGAATTTCCAATGTCCCCAGATACAATATGATGTTATCTCTTACAAGCAGGGCGAAAACGAAAAAATCAACCATATCTTAGTTAGTAAAACATGTTTTTCGAAGGTTTTTTTTCGCATGGATCCGAATATTATTATCCTTCTTTTGAATATGAATTGTCTATGAATATGAAAAATACACAGACAGGGTGAATTCTGAAATATGTCATAGATATTTTATGGATAGCACTCAAAAATGTTTCTTGATCTTTAACACGAACATAATTATTACATTGATGTTTATTGTAATATTCAATCTTTTATTTTTAATTTGACGTATCGCTAATGAAAGATTGCTTCAACGAATATCCACTCCGATAACATGTATGCTGTATGTATTTATTAATTACCAGAAACAATTGACATTTATAAACCTTAATACGTAGACAGAAAGTGTATGTACGTATGTTGTGTTTTGCTGTGGGTTACAGACAGAAATATGCTATCAATAACCTTTTTCGTATATTCATAGCTTTACTTGGCGAGTTCAAAAAACAAATCTTAATGTGACATAGTCTATTGTCGCAAGATTTCATCTATTGTAATACAAAATACGGTAAAAAGTGATGTTGAAATTTTTAAAGAATTTATCAATAAAAGGGATTAAGCCCAATCGATGCCGCAGCAACTTCTATTGTATAGGAATAATCTCTTGTAAAACACGTTTATAATGGAAGCGCTTTTTATATCACGATTTATAATAATACTATTTATGCACTTAGATAACTATGCAACGTTAAATAAAACTGACAGTAGTTCCTATTGCACACATAAATTATTGTAGGCGTGCGATAAATTCTGTTTCTTAAAACATAAAAATATACATTATTACCTTATTATCTGATAATTTTATTGCTTTTCTAAAAGCTTACCGTTATTCTGAAAGCAACAATGAATCATTAGCACAGTAGGAAGGTGGAATATTCTTTTTTCTTTTGCCGACAGGTGGCTATGGAGTATGGAGCAATAATATTCACCGGACGTTACGTATGGAATTTCACAGGTCGATTTATATTGCGTTACCTTACTTTGAAAAGGTTCTAACTGCACTTGACCATGTTTTGAAATACGAGCGTTTGCAGTTTTGACTAATCATATTTTGTATTTTGAAGGAAAAAAATGCATTTTTAATTAGTGAGTTAGCATATATTTATGTATATAAATATATTAATTGTTTTTCATACAATTTATTTTAACTAAAGCCTTTATATTAGAAAATAATGAGTATCTAAATCTATAATTAGAAATGACAACAATAGTTTGTTTGAAAAGGTTTTATCGGGTATTTCAATTTTATCAAACAAAATGTTCTGATTTTTGAGATATTTATTTATAGTATATGTTATCATGACTTGCTGAACCATATAAGCTAACAAGAGTATTAAAATACAACAGAATAATAGTACATATATACTTTGAATGTTTGAACGATCTCAGCTAATTTTTGTCAATGACCACATCGATAGAACAATAGAAGTAAAGGGTAAAACACACACCAACCATCGAGCAAACAATGTTCGACATGACGAGAAAACCTTTTCAAAAAAACTGTGATTTGTATGTTTTTTCTGCGAGATGACAATAAGCAGTCATATCGATTCATAGAACCGTATAAAACAAATTTTTGAAAAAGAATGTGTGAATGGAACTCCGGAATACTGCTAACTTCCTCATTGAACAATACATGACTCTGAAATGAACGTATATGGTAGAGTGTGGCTAATACAATATTTTCCAATCAAAAGGTCATTTCAGGCTAAAATGTCAGTTAGAACCTTTTCAAAGTAAGGTAACGATTGTTCGAAGATAAAATTGAACACAGCTAGGGATCCAGCAGGGATTTGACTCCGATCAACTTAAATAATAATCAACAGAATACTACCCTAACGACTATTTATCTATAAACAAAAAAACCTAAATAAATTTAACCGAGAGTGGGCGAAAAACGCAATCTTAACTAAATCTAATGCAAAAGAACAATTTTTGTGGACTTCTATGTGTGTATTTCTATTCAAATTTCACGTATAATAAAATTAGTAAAAATAAATTTTAATGTTAACTCACTTAATTGATTGAATTGGCATTCATTTTGTAGAACTCCATTGTAATAGAATAAAATATCAAAATATTTAATTCTGAAAAAATATTCTTAAGTATATAACTATTTCGGTTTAACGCCATTAACTATAAAACTAAAGAACTTGTAGAAATAAATACTTTGATATTTTATTATATTTACTCACTATAATAAAAAAAGGTGTCAAATAAAAAGTTATTATAGTGTTATAAAGAGTATCAATATATTTGTTTACTTAACTGATTTCTCTTAAATTGATATAAATAAATCAGCTAAATAGTTAGATTGAGAATAATAATAATTGATGTTAGTTATTAAAAACCTTTCAAAGTTTAACGGGGAATATTGTAAGAAAATGTAAATCATTGTGAGTTTTAGGCTCAAATAATCTTTTAATATAATATTGTATTTATTTGATTGAGAAAACTTTCGACCAATACTCTAACGACGTTGTAGAAGTTCTGTTTGACACGTATTTAGCATGTTGGTAAACTGGGGCGCTTTCATATTTATTTATTTTTCAATATTATCTGATAAAATAAACATATTTCTCTTTATATTAAATATGTCTTCTCTTTACAATATCAATAATATTTTAATAACGCTTCTCACATTCTGGCACTTGCATAAATAATAAAAACACACCGAAAAAAAATACACAAAACGTCATAATAGTAAGACTTGAAAAAATGTTTTTATTTTTTTTTTTTAAATACCTTTAATATTGTTTTAAGTCTTTGTTAAAGTTTTTTTTATACAGCTTTTTAGAATATGATTCCAATGTTGTTACTTGATGTGATTAAGACTGTATGATGGATGCTGATGATGATACTGACGATTAGTGCAGTTCAGAGTTTGGTCGGCGAGTGACAACAGAAATCACGTTCAGACGGTTATTGAATTGCGTTCGTCGGACAATACAGAATAAGTGCAGTTGTTCCTTGTGTGTCTATTTATATTGTTGAGTTGACTGTTTGTGACCTGTTTTCGTTAGATATTAATGAGTGTCTACCTGTTGCGCAGCGTTAGCAGAATATCGAATATTGGTTAAATAGTATTTGTCAATTCGGAATGCTTAGTTAATAATGTTGACGAAACTGATAAGCATTATGTTTTGGTACATAATGTTTTTATATATAATACGTACTCTTAAAAGTAGGTTATAAAACGTTGACATTTTTTTTTATTTTGTCTGTGTACAAATAAAGCAAATCATGTTTTAGAAAATATTCTCAGCAGATTGTTAAAGGGGTCAAACACAGGTAAAATCAACTTGAAATGTCATAATGCATCCACATTATAATATTAGCTTTATTTCTCTTAAGAAAAGAACAAAGAAGATTATTGTAGCATCATAATAGCATCCAAAATTATATAATATTGTTGGAAACCTATTTCGCTTAACATATTTTGCACAAATTTACTTTTTTGTATTGAATGCAGTGAAATTTATTCTATGATAAAAACTGATTCTATCGGAGAAGAACGACTCAGAAGCTTATTTGGCAGATAAATATATTTATGAGAAAAGTGAAATTATCTATGATAGTATAATTTATTTTATACAGGTACTAAATATGTAGGCAACGCAAAAGTTAATTTAGGACGAATAAAATTTTTTTCAACGATAAATATTCATTCAACTTTTAGAGATTATACCAACAGTGTTTTGGCGAATCGATCCTTAAAAATACAAAGCTTAGTTAATTATTGAATCTCGTTTTGAAGACAATAAAGCAGGTATCGGCCAAATGATGTCAATTAGAAAAATAAATCGACCACTTTTTCGAAGGCAAACATAATTTTACCAACAGTCCCTACGTATAATCCCGTATCTGCAAACAAGAGAATTTACAAGAGTGAATTTAAAAGATTCATAACGCAACTCACTACATAATGGTTTCGATAAAAACAGTTTTAACTCTCTCCTGAACAATTTCAATTTTTAACGTTACATCAATTGGCCAATAACTATTTATTCTCATTAATAGATGACTCTAGTGCAGAAGATTCACTCTTTTACTTACCCTTAATGTGATGTACCGTTTCATACCTGTCGGGAAAACTTTGCGTGTGTGTTTAAGGTGTTATTATTACTCGGGCAACCCATTACGAAATTCGTTGTTGCGTTATCAAATTACGGTTAAATTGTTGGCAGCTGCGTTAACGCGCCCCGGGCGAGTGTTGCCGCGTCGCGCACCGATGAATAATTCATTGTCTCAAGCCGGGGGAGAGTTTGAAGAGGATGGATTTACAGAGTGGGTTTCCGAGATGGTGAGGCAACACCCGAGAAGCTGCTGCTTCAACAAACTCCGGCAGACGCCTCGGAATCTTGACGACAAGGAAATCCAGCGATTGAATTTAGCTTTGTTATGTTTGCACACTTAGCTTACGCCGGCAGGACACCCACCGTTTAGTTTACGATACGATCAGACGGTTTGTTGTTTCAAACTACATACACATGTAAATTTGCATGTAAGCAAATATACATCAACTGAACGAATGATTTTTTAATATTCAAATTCATATTTCACAATCGTATCCGCTCCCAATGTGGGTCATATAGGGCTCCTAGAGGAGCTTATCTCAACAGTAGTTGTTCTACGAAAACTGGTCATTAAACCTCTTTTTTTCTGAGAGAGAAAGGATAAGATTGTTAGCTCCCCGGTGAAGTTACCAACGTCTGTTCGGATAGTTTCATAAATTGATTTTTCAATCGATTTATCCATTTCTGTTAGTAGGCATGTAAGTTTGAAATGTTTATTTCCTACCACCCATCCGATGTTAAAAATATAGCATATGAAGAGCGATTAGCTAACCACTAGTCTTGTGGTATTCCTATCCTTCTGTCAATACACTTTTCGAAAACGAGAAGTTGAGCAACTGAGTAACAACCATATAAAATTAAAATTGATAACTTACTTATTCTACTTGGTTAGGCTATATGCTCCACACTGGAAGGGGATATGGTAAAAAAAATGATGGCAGAACAAGGCTATAACAGGACTATCGGGTAGCTAATTGCTCTTGCTACTTCCCGCTTTTAGGACCATATAGGTGTGAGTGAATTCCACACATCACAGAAATCTAGTCTTCGAACACAAATCCTGGGATTTGAGTCCGTGAACACCCTACGGCTACTCGGCTTAATGGATGGAAATGATTAAAAGTGAATTTAAGCTGACAAGATTTAAGACTTTATTTAAAAAGACATACATAGTGTAAATATTTAAAAAAAAACGCAATGTATACCCAGTTCCAACGTTCTAGCTACTTTAGACATTCAGTATTTCAATTTCAGTACCGTCATCTATGACGGGTACAGTTAATATATAGAAATGTTAATCCCTTGGCGAAGCGTTGACCGCTCAGCTACTACTTCTTGGTTTTTGTTCTATTCCATTTTGTGTTCAAGGGCTCAAATTGCCGAATTGATTTCTCAATCAGACCAATTGTCGTAAAATTTATATACGTGTAAGATTTTTTCATCCTTTCCCGGTTACCTACCCATTGGATAATTAGTTTGCGATTAGCAACACACTGGTTATATCCTAACGTCTCATTTGCATTTTTAACTTTATTATTATCGAAATAACGGCTAAGCCTACAATAATAAATATCAGAGGGAGTCACGCCTCTAATCAGCTCTTGCCTCTCTTCAAATTATCATTGTTTTTATTTGCAATATTTTAATATATGGAGGATTTATCTATCAAAATAAATGAATTTTTATCCAGATCTCGCACTTTCATTGCAAAACGAATTTTAGTTTCCCACTATCAAACGATAAAAGTCACTTGAGAATCCAATACAATTGCCTCATAAAAAGATACCCTACAATTTATTCATTTATATGCGTTAACCATCCGATAGTGTTAGCACCTCTTCTTTCTTCAGTCACTATATGGTTGAGATTAAAGTCAGATTTATGATATCAACGGGCATTTCTCTATGGATTAATGCAATACCTAAAAGCTTGGGCGTAATTGATTTTACATGTGGAATATTCAAATATGATCGTCTATGAATCTTTAGATAATGTGCACAGATTAAACTTTCGAAACTTTAACGAGCAGCCAAAGTAATTTATTGTTTCTATAAAACTTCTTTGTTTTAATAATAACGGTTTTCACTAGAGTGAATATTAAATATTATATTAGAAGAAAGTCATATTATTTTAAAAGCATTTAAGTAATAAATATAATATGCGAAAATCAAAATTTTTTAATTACATAGTTCAATCAAAATAATGTTATTTTCTGCAATGAAGGCAATGAAGTATTGTGTATTTAAAAGCGTTTTATTTTTGACTTCATTGTTGAATCAGGATGATTTGTAAATCGAATTCGTTTTCGCTTAACCACGGCCGTTGTGTAGTGTATATGTAACGTATGTTCTCCGTATTGGAGCATATACAGAAGCTTTTTTTAAAAGTCTTTCGTCGGTAAGGGCCAAAGATTGTGAGATTGAGGGACAACCAGTATTTAACAAAATTCTCAACCTACCGCCTTTATGAGGATTGAATAATTTTTAAGTAAAACGGGTTGAAACATTATTTAAATCCTTCTTTACTTTATCCAATCTTATTAACTTACTTAACAAAAAGCTTACAACTAGTAAAAACAATCATTCTATAGTATCTTTATCCCTTTGAGATGGAAAGTTGGTTTAACTTACCTACTTATATTACAATAAGGTCTTTTTGAATACCCAATGTTGAAGTACTAAATAAGATGCAATAGTAAACCATTTTGGTATTGGAGATTTTTCGTTAAATAATAATAATATAAATACAGCTAATTTTTAATAATGGGTTCATACAATCTATGGTAAGACAAGTTTTAAAATCTTTTTTCATAGATACGAAAGATGCTTTACTGTCACATACTTCTGGGTTGTTATATAAATTATGCAATAGCCATTATGCTTTCCTAAATAAGCTCATGTATATATTCTCTATAAGAAACTATAGTAGATTTCACTTCAGGTTGCACGGAAAATTTAAACTACGTCACAGCTTAGTCTGAAAAGCTTCAAGAGAACTTTTTTTTGCTGCACTTTTATTCTGTATAGTGAGATTATTAATATGTGCGGTGTCCATAAATTGTGTAATAATATGACTCTTGTTAAATAATTAAAATATATTTTTTTACTTTTAGCTTTCAGAATTTGTATTTTTTTCCATATGGGAAATTTGACTAGCCAATTTAAATCTTCGGACTAATTTACAAAATACATCCTTGAGAGAAGTGTATAAAGGAAAATAAAAATAATGCATTTTTTTACAGTAAACGTAAATTTATTATTCAAATTTACGTAAAATTAATGAAATTATTTTTAGTGGAATCAATGTCGATGACCCACTAAACATTTTTAAGTCTTTTAGAAATTTGCAATTTTAACCGATGGTTTAAATTAAATGGATGAACATAAACATTGCAAATGGTGGTATTTTATGGCTACTAATAAATCTCATCTATTGAGCTTTGAGAGACGATGTTTGCGTCAGATACTGAAGGTAAGGAAATGGAGCAAGCAATATCCTGTTATATTGGTGGTCACTGTGAAACGTTGGAGCACGCTGAAGAATCTTTACGTTATATTTTTGTTCTTCCAATCTTTTTGGTTTCGACTTCATGTAAGACTAACATCATATGGAAGTTGGAATGGGTTAAAGCGGTTTCTGACTGACAAAAAACGCTGAAGGCATGCCGAAATGATTGATAATAATATATCAAACATTATCAATCATTCATTGACAAGTCTATCATTTTACTAGTTTAAGACCGTGATAATTATTATTTACATTGCGTAATTTTTACTGGTTTCAAAAATGGTATGTATCAAAAATGAGATGCTAGTTTTGCATTTTTCATAGTCACCGTGCTTTGTGTAGAATTTGCATGAACCAACATAATCCAAGTAGATAGATGATGTCGTATCATACATGATGCATGGCGACATCTAAAGATTATACCAATATTAATCATGGTATTAAAATTTCATATAAATCACAAGCGGATAGTGGCAACACTGGCAACCTTATTTTAAAATTTATCAAACTGTACTTCATCCTTTTAAAACAATAACTCATAAGCTTATAATTTAAACGTGTTTAAATTGTAGCAAAAATATTTGAAACAAACCATGTCAATTTAAGTGTCTTAAAGTTTAATATAATTGCTCATTGTATCTGTTAGAAAAAATAGCACGACAAATGCTTTTAAAATGATTAGTTCAATTATTAAATTTAATCAATTTAATAATAACAGTATCTAAAAATGAATGGAAAGCTTAAGAAGTTAGTTGACGATTCAAACTTAATTTGCTATAAAATGTTTATTTCCCATTAAATATGAATTTATCTATTAAACTATATTTGGTTGTGATTTTTGTAAGTAATGTATGGCAAATCATTCATCTCAAATAGTGTATTTTGGAAAATATAATTTAAAGTTTTATCTACACTTTCAAGAAACATAAAATTCTACATTTTCATTTTGGCCTAGTATGAATCAGAATATTTTTTTTCCTATGTATATGTCAAAGTATCCGTGTTTGGAAATAATTAGAGAAAACTACAGGCATAAAAAAATTATTAACTAACATATTTTTCCCTGAGTTCAATATAAATAATTGACTAAACTTTCTCTGACGTGAAACTAATCCAAAGCTTTTTCACATAGTATAAACACAGGTTGAATACGGTATGTGTGTGTGTATATGCTGAATGCGATAAATATCGTTAGTTGGAATCCTATTAACGACATGAAACATTAAAACCGAGTAAATGCATTTAAGATTTATTTAACCTAGCGTCAAATTTGTTTAACCGCTTCAACCAGAGGTGTTTAGACTTCGGGAGTGGAGCAATCTCTTATTTTGTACTATTCAAATATGTTAACTATTTACAATATGTCAGAGTGTATATGGCGCTCTGAAAAGATACTCACTGAATTTGGTATTTTGAATTGTTTTAGGAATACATACATAATCATTATACTATAATAAAGTCTTTTGAGGGATTTCAAGTATAAATTTAATATGTTTTTCCTGATTTATTGGCGTTAATATGTTTTTTTTCACAGTACAGTTAATCGTTCAAGTTATAATATAGAAATATGCCCTTTTCACCCCTTTAATATATAAATCTCATATGTTTATAAAACTGTCAAATATTAAATAAAATTAACATGGACCATTTTATTCAGACATGTCATAGTCAATGACAAGCCCGGATGTATTACATATGACACTTTGTCAAAGTGGAAAGAAAATTAGTCGTCAAAATCGATCGCTACTTAACTGAAAGGTAATTTAATGATTATTAAGAGGACATTCGCAAAAGACAAAATGTAAACTTTTTCATTTTTAGTATAAGATGTTTTAGATTGTTCTCGATTATATAAATTAATTATTGAAGCAATGAATTATGCTTGTTCTATTGTTATATTGAAGTTTTTCAATGAATTTACCTTGATTTATTTATTATTATAACTCCTGATTGATGGTAGATAGTATATGGTAAGTTATGTTTATATTATGTAATTTTAAATGTAGTAGGTGTAAATTAGTTGACTCTGAAACTTTGACCATCTCTATTATAAATTGTAAACGCAATATTATAATTAGTGAGCTACCCAGGTGAACAATATATATATGTTATTTCTCTTTGAAAACCCGTTTGTTTAATGCCCAATTAAGCTATTGGGTTTGTTAATACCCTATAAAACATTGAATCTCGACAATAAAACATGACGCAAGAACGTAAATTATATCATTGATAATTATAGTATAGTACATTTTGCTAGCCCCTCTGAAATAATTTCATATGAATATTATATAAATAGATATACATTTATTTGATAAATAATCTTTCATACAGAATGTTACTACTTCTAATATAGGTATCTCAACCGAAGTTTTTCTACGAAAACTGTTGGTTACTCAGTTGTTCAAACTCTCTTTTTCGAAGAGAAACGGATAGGCTAGAGTAAGACAAGTGGTTAGCTAATGTTTCTCGCTACATCGCGTTTTTAGGATCAGATGAGTAGGAGGGAATTCTAGATTTCACAAAAAGACATCCTTAGGAACAGAAATCCTTAACCGAAGCCAACGACGTTGACCACTGCCCCACAGACACGAAAAAATTACCATTTACTGAATATTAAGCTCTTCTGTAGAAAATAATCGTCATCATATTTTGAGTCGCGAGACATAGTAATTTGATACAGTTATGACAGAAAAGATACGTAATAAATTTGAGATTATTAAATCGGTTACCAACATGTTATATCAGTATCAAAAATATCAAATTTTATTTTTATTTTTTTTTCTTTCTCGTGAAGTTTAGGCTTTCCAAAGCATTCAATGGCTTTAGTTGTAAGTGTTCAAGAAGATTATATTTATTTTCTTCGTATAAGAAAATATCAACAGCAATTGAATAGAATGTCAAAGTATTGTTTTGTAAGTTATTCGTACCCACATTCATCTTACGTAATTATCTCTACGTGCACTAATTTATGAACAACTTACTGTCTAGACATGTTAATAAAATAATGATAGCCAATGAGACATAGCAAAGCATATGAATATATTTTTGTTATATAAACAGTTCAATGAGTATTATTTTTACTACAGTGACAAGATTGGATACAGATGTATCCTGACGGAATTGGTTCAGCTTGGTAGATGGCGAAGAATCTTACAGAAACTACACGAGTCCAAAATATGCAACGGTTTTCGCTTATTATTAGTTTTCAATACGAATTCAATCCCATATCAAAACAAACGAGAGTGACAATTCTCAGCTGTAGTATTGATGTTTGTGACACTAAAAATAATATACATTCCGATTTTTTTCTTTGCTGGAGATAATTAAAAAAACTATTCATTACCATTTGTCTTTTTTGTAGATCCTTCTGTTTATCGTATAGTTTCTAAATGAAATGTTTGTGCTTTGGAACTGATAGTGAAAAATATTATAGCTCGATCAACAACATGTTGTAACCCAATCGTTTGCCTTTGTTGGTATACTAAAGATTGCTGTTTGTAGAACTATATACAATTTTATGTGAGAATAAAGCTTTCAAATGAATACATATAATTATTCTCATATTTAAAAAAATAAGTAAAACTAAAAAAAAACTCATTAATTGATTGTAAAGCTAAAAAGGACATCCTAATACTTTTTACATTACAATTATTATTGTGTGCATTTAGTTTTTGAAAGATTATCAAATAATTATTTAACAATCAAAACTGGATATTTTTTGACGATTCACTCTTCAGTGATAATTTTTTTATCGGCAAGTCGATTTGCTCATGATGAAAATAATAATAAAGGACAATATTTTTCTTGATGTACTTACGTGGAGAAAGAAATAAATACGATTAAAAACACAGACGAGCTGCCAACATTAAAGAAAGCAGACACCAGCAAAACGCGTCATACCATACGTTGAGACGGGTGACAGACAGAAAGCGATCGAACGTGCGAAGCGCGTCGAAGCGCAATGAAATAGGCGACAATAGTTTCTCACTAGCCGTCGACCGTAAAGGTTGGCGACAGATCTATTGCAAAATGTTAAAATATCTGTAATAACACAAGTTGAATAAAAGATTCCTAAACTCATTTATAAATTATGTAATTATTAAAAATTATATGAGACATTTTTGTTTTGATTGTCAACTTCTGATAAAACTGTACAACCATGATGAAGTTCTTGATTTAGTTCTTAAGGCATCGTGTTTTCGAAACATATAATATAATATTCTCAATATCTTACTAACGTTCTTGGACTAAATAAAATGCTTTTTTTTATTCTATTGCTACGAAGTTCTAACAAGAAGATTAATGACACCTAGGGCGTGAAATTGATTACGCGCACAATACATTTGTGTCATCGGTTCTCAAGGATTATTCCATTGTCATAGCGTAGACAAAGGTAAGCCCTCCTATTAGACGCCACTCCTGTCTCTACTCGTGCAAGGATCGTGTCCTATCAGGTTATAGTGGCGAATTGGGAATGACCTTCTGCAGAGTAATAAACTAATCTGCATAAACTCTATGTCTAACATGCCGTATCCATTTATTGTATGGAAGAATTGATGCGATACTTCTGCGAAATTATTTTTTGAATTCATGAATGGTGGCTAATAAATGTAACAATGGTAGAACATCAGTTTATTGAACTCTATGATTCATAGTATACAATAGAGTCAATATGTTTGAAAATATCTACAAAATGCCAAACGTATACATATAAATATATATTATTACAATAGTATGCAATAGGTGACAGTGCCTCCTATAAACAATCAATCAACAATCACAATCATATACACACTCTGTCTGTGTAGCGTGCATCGTACTCACGCTCACTGTTGTGCTGTGCGTTACAGACAAGCATAAAGATATACATACAAATAAATCAAGACACATATTATATACAAACATATATAAACTATTACCAGGTGGCAGTATCATCGGTCAAGGTCCACCCAATTCGCTTGATGCTAACAATGCGCAGAAAAAGAGATTGCGTGTGCTACGCTACAGATAATATCGACGTTGTTCTGGAAGAAAACACTAAATCGAAAAAATGACATATTGAGTTAGTTAGGCCAAAATGTTCCTTACTTCAAACTCTACCGTATGAAATACTCCCGTTTATTTTTAAATACTATACTTTTACTTAAAAACAGTTTTGTACAATCAAACAAAATGAAAAAGGTATAGCATATCAAACATTTGACAAACTTCAAAGTTCAATTACTCATAACTGGTATTTTTAGTTAGTTTCTTCTTCTTCCAGAACAACGACGATATTTATCATAATTATAATAAAATTTCTCCCTTAAATTTGGATTATTGAGATTTTGTACACTTCCATGTAGTTCGTCTTTTGGCATCTTCAGGCATTCGAGCGCACGAATGGACTCGAACTGATATTGAAATTCCATTAAGCACCCTCAGTCGATGTCTTAAATTATTTCTCACTTAGTTCCCCTTAGTATTTAGATATATGTATAATCATTTTGCCAGATTGATATCAGTAACTGAATGGCTAATAGTCTTATGTACATTTTATCAACTTTACAAGAGGAGCAAAAGCGTGTTTCTAAAACGGATTTTATTTTATATCAAATTGCATAGTTCAATTCATGCATCATTAAAATTAAATGCAAATTTTTTTGTTTTTTTAAATGTAAATGGCGTATTGGTAGCTAATAAAAAATGGAAAACCAATAAATGTTTATTATATTATACTCTTCCTATTTTAGTAGACTGGGATTATTTTAGTATTTGAATATATATATATATATAAATATATATATTCGGTCTGTGTTAGCAACTGCATTGTGAAATATGTCAACACGTGAAAAATAAAAAGGATTTATTTCAGTCAATCAATGTTACGTTGATTGAGCCGTGACCGCGGCTTAAAGACCGATCAATTTCAATAATGGATTTTGTAGAAAAAATACGATTTAAATTGGCAATCATGTATTTGAAAATAAATCTATCACGATTTTGAGTTATTTTAATAAAATAGCAGATTCATTTTAAATCGAAATTATACCCGGAATTTAGCATTTATTTTTTACCAACTCTGTAGGATTTGCATTTAATAGATGAATTATTTTATTCGATTCAATTATTATCACTAATATTTGATTAAAAGTAACATTTTTGTTTGTCTTTCAATATTGATAATAATTTTTTAAAAAAAATAATATTAACTTTCACGTAACTTAAGTTCACTGTTTACAGTAAAAATATGACATTAAATAGAAAAAGTGCTCAATAAACCAATAGAACATATTTAATAATATCAAGTTTTGATAACTTAACAAGACTTTACAGTATACGTAACTGAAACGTTTTTTACCCTTCCGTATTCATGATGTAACAATGCGTTACTTCGGCCTTTAAACCTTTAAATTATCTGTGAAGTAGGCCATAGAGAAATTGAAAATTTTGATATTTGTACATAAAATAGTTTAATTGATAATTAAAAATACATTAAACTTTACGCCTTCTTTGTATTATTAATCATAATTTGAAAACCTCGTCAATTCATCAACCTTCCTCGTCAACCTAACATCGAAAAATACAAAATTATGGTATAGTAAAGAAACAATTCGTGATACATGACTTGCTGTATGCAACCCTTTCGTTTCAAAGACACGTCTTGAGCTTGTCTGTTATGAAGAATTTCGATTCTTGCATCTTTTGATAATTTCGCATATTTTGACTGCATGAGATTTTTAGCATGAATACGGGAAGATTAAGGTAACGAAAATATTGTAATTAGATACTTTTGCAATGCTCATTGTATTAAAGAAATCATGTTAAAGGTGAATTATCTCAAAGCCTCTTTATGTGGGAATATTGTTTCGATAAATGTCATTTTTATTACATTATACGAATGTTTGTCAACTGTTTGTGGAACTTTCTATATCCTAAAATGGACGTTCATAAAAACATTTGCTCTACCACAAGAAAAAAATACTTACTGTTTCACATTCTTCTGGATTTTTCGTAAATAACAATATGTTAGTAATGTTGGAAAATAATATACATAAAATATTTCTATAACCAAAACGATGATTCTGTATAAGGGGAGATCTATTCAAATTTCTTGTTCCCTAGGTGCCTGGTATTTAGAATATTCTTGTGGATATGTAAATGCCAACTGTTTTGCCGTGAATATTTTACGAAGTGTTTCCACGACAGTTAAACATACAACAGTTAAGGGTTAAACATACAACAGTTTAATGTCGGCTAGTCATACAAGAAAAGATTTCTATTGTCCGAAAACTTTCTGAAAATTCGGTCTTGCATGCTTATAAACTTTATTTAATAATTACCTATAAACTACTTCGGCATTTATTTACATTCTTTGACGTAGCTTAGTTCTGCAGCAGAACTTATTTTGATTAAAATCACATTCAGAATTTATTAATCATTATTTAAATTTAATTTGACAATATGTAATGCACCATTAATTTTAAATCTCTTTTAGTATGTATTAATGTTTATAATATGTGTTATATTTGCTAACAATTCTACACTCGATTTGAAACTGTATTATCAAACTAACTAAATAATATTTCAATAAAAATGGATTTTCATATTAATCGGTGTTCTACTAAAAATATGTAAAACATATAAAATTTACGGTACTGCCATCTTTTAAAAATACATACGTATTTTTATAGGCTCACATTTTTTCATTTGGAAATAAAAATTGTATTGTTAAACTCACTCAATATTTCGCTAAGCAAGATATTCTTATTTCTCGGTTTTATGTCAACAGTGTTAAAAGTAATAACGTTTTAAATAGGTTAGATCAATTAATTTCAACAGCTTTGTTTGCTTGAAACAATCTATATTTTTGGTCCTGGCCTTTTCAATATCTCACTGTGTGTATTGCGCTATTGATGAACCCAACAGCCCATGTTTATTTATTTATCCCCCAGGACAGTCCTTTAAACTGAACTGAATTGAAAGTCAAACAATGTTGCCCTGAAACGCAAAATCTATTTAAAACTTACAAATAGATTTTTAAATTAAATATTCATTCATTTTTTTGTTTAATCATAAACTGAGATAGAGTAATTATGTAAAGATAAATTTATCCAACTAAAATTATAACCACACCTAAAAAATATGTATATTTTTATAAAGCTATTTTTGAGTTTTCTCGGTGAGATTGAATTCTTTTCCCATTTAAAAATGTCTACTATTGGAAATAGTCACCCATCGTAGTTTGATGCAGTTATAGGTACAACAAAATGTTAAAAAATTAAAAACAAGTCGCCATCGATTATGGAATTGAAAAACGATCGATGCTCTTACAATATTTTATATATATATATATTTTTGGTATTAATAATTATTCTATAAATTTGATACTGACAGATTGATCGCCGAACACATTTTTTTCATATACTAGTTGATCAATATTTGGGAGCGAAACCGGACAATCAGTTTAACTACTAAGCTATATAATTTTCAGGAATTATTTTAAAAATAAAGCAGAGTTTGTTTTGTACTACTTCCATATCACGAGCATTATCAACTGATATATATGTATAATGCTCGTGATGAGCGAAACCTGTCTTGACCATTATTATTATGAGGAATTAGTACAAACAAATTGTAGTTTTTTTTTAGATATAATGTCTTTCGTTTTAACAATTGATAGATAACACCTTAAAAGTGATCAATATAATAGTCAAACGATCAAATGCATGACTGATGTCTTCTATACTTACGCAGTTTGAATTGAAAGGTTTTAACACTGTGAAATATGCTTATGAAGTTAATGAATTTGTTTTTTAAGTACGACTAAGTAAGAACAAATTTTGTTTCCAAATATTAAAAAAAAAACTTTTTACTTAATTTAAAACAGTGTATGGGCTTTGATGAAAATAAAAAATAAATTGACGTATTGCTCTAGTCTGTTCACTGAATTAAATATATAAATATAAATAAATATGGTTAACTTTATATAATATTCACATGGATATCGTTTCTGATAACGCATTGCAGCGATGCAAATTGGCTTACAAAATCTTAATTGGATCAAAGACATCTTAAAGCTATGTAAATTATGCATTACAAATCGATGGCTTGTCTTCTGTCTCCGACCTGTTAAACGGCAAACCTTAATAAATATTAGATACCAATTAAAGAATTTTTTTCTCAAATATTATAGTAAATTCATTGTTGATGCTTAAAATTACATACATTTTAGATTTAAAACATTAAAAATATATTTTATTAATGTAATTACAAAAAGGCAAAGTTAGAGGTCCTCGAATAACGAAGGTAACGTGATAATTAAAATTTAATAAAGATTAATGCTAGGTGTTGTTTGATTTATTGCAAAATACATATTATAGTCAAACGTGGGCTTATACGATAGTTTTGGACGTGACGTACTGTAATTAAATCGACGATATTCGGTAAAAACGGCACCAAAATTAGAAGAAAAACATAATATACTGTGATGATAAACCATCAAAAGTTGCCTTTCGTGACATTAGTACCAGCACGGTGTCTTTCCACTTCTAGGCGACTAGATCAATCCGATGGATGGTCTGAAGACTTCAATGGAAACTGTACACAATGTTGAACACAATGTTGCGCTAACCGTATTTCTCCACACTCAATCAGTTCACATAAATAAATATACATGTTCACATAATTATATATGTACCCATAATATAATATATATGTTGTGTCGACAATGGATACAATTAAGACACATTAAATATTTAAGTTCGTTCATTAGAATCAGCCAGATACACCAGGCTTTTTCAATAGACTTTTACCCATAATCCAAAAAAGCTTTCTTGATTTTAATGATAGTAATGGTAGTATTTCGCCATGAATCTGTAGTGAATAGTAACTCACATTAGAGGATCATTTTATATTCCTTCAGAGTCGTCGCCTGTCATCGGAGTACGAACTATTGCATACGTACACGTTTGGGAAATATTTACATTCAAATAAAATAAATTGTAGAAAGTCACCAAAGAAAAGACTGAAAAAATATCTTTATTTAAATGAGAATTATAGCGATTATATGATTTATAGTTTTTGGTCTGTCGTTGGAATTGAATAATTGTTTATGGAGCTTTTATAATATCAAAATAAATCCAATTAAATTGAATATTTATGTTCATATCCAAACAGTCGACTTAACAAAACAAGTAATAATGATATTTGTTTATAGATCAAAATGGATTGTGAAATAAAAACCTACGTTGTTTATCGACGTAGGAGTTGTGTCCCAAATTTGTTTATGTTTCATTCATTTATTACTAAACTTATTACATAGTTGAAAAATAAAATATAAACAGCTATAATAATATTATGCAAGAAGATTAATGGTGATTAAAATATTATAGAGCCAATCAAATAAGCTACACTCTAAATTTCTCGGACGTTTTAAAATTTTGGGAGCATTAATTACGGGATAACTTTTTGTCGTAACTTATAAATTTGTTAGGACAAGCTTTATACCTTAAACCAGATAAGAAAGCTTTCATTAAATAAGTAAAATTTCTTAAGGTATTACGAAAAGTTTGACTGGCAATTGATAAGGGACTCTATAGAAAATAATGAATGCGTGTTTTTATGTGAATATAATGCAAAGTATTTGAAATAATTTCAATAGCGTTTTAGCGAGAAACTTTATCATAAATTTTATTTTCAGTCTTACGAATTTTATCGATGGGGATTATTGATATTATTTGTTGTTACTTTAAGAAAATTATTTTGAAAACAGCACAACTTATATAAACTCTTGATTGCTTAAAAAACATATATTTATATTCGCTGAGGCAACAATTATTGTGAAGCTATAATAATAATTTTAAGTTTATTTGAAATTTTTCTAGATTAAATTGTTGATGACTGATAAAACGGCCACGTTTATATTGTTTTGAAAAGTATGAAAAATATTCTACTTTATATTCATATTCTTAGTGATAGAAAATGCAATAGAATTATATTATTATATTGTATGACTGGCTGAAATATAAATGTGGTGAAATTTAATTAAATAATTTATAAAGGTGTTAGTGATTGACCCTTTACTATGATCTTCAATAAAACATGTTTTTAGCAATTAGGAAAAGATTATATTATTGTAAAGAGATAATTTCGATTATGTATTGAGATGAAAATTTACTATATCTTGTTGAATTTAATAATACTAAAGTGATACTTGAACGCTCCAATACAAAGCATAGGGAAAGCAAAAGTCGATGGTACTTCGCAAGTTCTGTCTCCAATGCAACTAGATTCTTTTCTACGTTGAACAGATAGTTAAATGGATCGTTAGAGGAAGGTCACAATAGTAATGCTGCATTATGATGACCACAAAAAAAGCAGAATGTCTTTGCACTCTTGACATCGAACACACAACGTTTCCGTATGCACCCTTCTACTATGGTAATCGTCATTTAGAAATAATTGGTCACTATCGCTTTCAAAGATAATTATATCAATTTGAGTAAAGTGGTAGATTGCTTAGTTTGGATCCCCTACTGTTAATCTAGCCCTTGTCGTTGCATACGCCAGAATATGGATTAACCGCAATTACTTGGAATTACTGTTGACCTTAGGGACCTATGCAGCATGCACTTATGTAGCAGTGAATAATGTTATTATATTTTGCTATTATTATGGTCACTGCTGAGAGTAAACAATTTATTTTTACTAACCATAATCAATATAATTGATTAACACACATATGTCTCATTATTATCTATATAATTACTATTGATTACTCACTATCAGCTGAAGTTGTTTGTTGAAGTATTTTTAGCTGTTTTCTTCTGCATATTAATAATAAGGATATATAGCCTCAGTAAGAAAAGTTGAAATATTTCATAAGAAAGAAAATATAGCTCCTCTTGTATTCTTCAAAAAATATATATTATTTTCACTTTACTATGGAGACATATTTAAGTCACTTAAAATAGTAATGGTGTAACTCCAATTTTGAAGTTCCAAGAAAATCAAGGTTTTATAAAATGTTCTTAGAATCAAAGAACCATTAATAACTGTTTGTCAATCAACTGAAGAACTTAAACGTTAGTGTAGTAGTGAAGTCTGTCCGGACACTTCACTCTTATTCTGATATTGCAGGTACTTCACTATCATTCTGAAAAATATAGTTAAATATGTGAAAATAGAATGAACGTGTTTGAGGTATAAACTCATTTTTTGTAATTTCGGTGACACATTTATAGAATCCTTTCAGATAAAATTTTGATAAGACAATTTTGTGATCTCCACATTCGATGTCTCAAACCACGCTGAGATTTTTTTATCGTATGTACAAATTCTAAGTAACATATACTACATATACTATATTAAAAAATTGAACATATTAAACAACAAATTTTTTTGACGAATTTGGTAAAAAATTAAATTCTATTAACAAGGAAATAAGAGGTGTAATGGAATTTCCTATTTTAAAAATAATATAATAAGACGTACACGAATTTGATGAAAAAACAAAGTCGGTTTATTTCTTATCCGAAAATGTGTTAAATTTTATGAATTCAAAAAGTAAGTTAAATGTTTTAAAACGATACTTAATTTCATATTTTATAAATTATTTATAAAAATGACTTGATGGTCTTTAAAAGTTGAGCAAAATATGTAATAAAAGTTGTAGTATGTAAGAGAATAACACTGATTACTAATTCATTAGCTATCCGAATCTCAAATGAATCCTGTAAGTGTGAACGTTATGGCAGGGGTGATTTTTACAAAGGTCAAAAGTGGTGCAGTGGACACCATGCTTAATAATTATTTCAACCCTTAATTTTTGCACAAAGCAGAGGTGCTGAATTATGAACACTGTAAAGAGGTTTTCGCCACATCCGCAGGGAAATCCCAGCGCTTGTACTTCCGGTTACAGCGCCCCGAGGATTGCTAATGAATTTTTCTCTTGCGAAGTCACTTACTACACTTGTATCCGGTTGGGACACACCGCCTTCTGAATTGTTATCATGTTTCAATAACATTATAAATTTTCGAGGGATAGTTAGCTCACTTTGGTTTATGGTTATTCTGCAGTTTTATATGTATATCGGCAAAGATCGGTTGGAAGTCTCAACGAAACGTAAATCTCACAAATGGCTCGATATAACAAAATATCTCTCATTTTTTTTAATAAAACACAATTTTTTTGTAATACTTCCACAGGTTTATAATGATCATGAACGGTTTTGCTCACCACGAGCATTTTCGGCTGATAAAAATACAATCAAAACAGGGCTATTGATATAAAATTAAATGTAAATAATTACAAGGAATATAAAGCAATTGGCAAGACAAGAATTTACAGATCATTTGGTGACCTATAAATTCTGAGGGCTATTAATTATGAAAGGAAAATGACTAAATAACACTGTTATTTTTATCAGTTGATAATGGTAGCGATAAGCGAAACCAGCCCTGATCATTATAAACATGTGGAATTAGTATAAAAAAATTGTGTTTTATTTGAAAAATATAATGCCTTTCCACCAAGAATTGCAGTGCTTAAAACTCAATTTTTTCTCAATAACTTCCATTAAAAAGCTCTTTTGCCTATTTTACGTATCAGTTGTATGATTTGCAAAATGTATATTAGAAATGCAATTGTATATGCACTACGATTTTTTTAATGTACAAAATATATTTTAACTGTCCTATAATTTGTGACAGCTGCCATAAATATGTGTCGAAAGAACCATCATATTCCAAAATACAAAATTAATTTAATGTTGATAGAATTGTCATTGTCTTGGTAAAGCTCTGTTATATATTTATTAAGTCACCAAATAAAGTGGTTCTAGAAGAAAGGATATATTTAATGACTGTTTTAGAATCACGAGCTCTGATCTTGGCTATTTTTGACTTTACTTTAATAAGAACGATTTGAAGCACTTACTCAACAATATATATTATCTTATATATTATAGAAAAGACCGCTCTGTAGACGCTTTATTATTATCACATATCATATGTTGGTATGAAATATTCTCATGACGTTAGCGTTCGTGGTATTAACAATGCACACACAGTTCCGAAGTACTAGCTACTTTAGACATTCAGTATTTCAATTTAAATACCGTCATATATGACGGGTACGGTTATACTAGTGCCAAAATAAGAACCGTTTTGGCTCAGTGATTATTCATATTGAGTTGTTAAGCGTGGGTTCTGTTTTAAAAAAATATGTTTTGGTTTGTAAAAAAATAATACAATTGTTTTGACCTACTTCAACCAAACATCGAAGGCTATGAAATTTTAATTTTACAATATTAAATAATGTTACGTTAAGCAAATAAAAGTATAACGTTAAATATAAAAATAAACGTTCGATATTAAATGCAATGTTATATATCTTAAATTTAAATTTGGATTATTGAGATTTTGTACACTTCCATGTATTTTGTCACTAACGACCCGGGTTTCGCCTTTCGGCATCTTCAGGCATTCGAGCACACGAATGGACTCGAACTGAGAGACTGTAAACAGTTTCTAACGCTTATATAGAAGATACAAATGCGACAAATATCATTTACGAGGCAATACATTATACGTCTGAGAGCCACACCGATACCTGAGTTAAAATTTCGGAAATTTTCGGACCCGGGTCGTTAGTGACAAAATACATGGAAGTGTACAAAATCTCAATAATCCAAATTTAATATTGAAATTCCATCAAGCACCCTCAGTCGATGTCTTAAATTATATATCTTAATTTATTTAGCCGATTGTACTATTTTGTAATCGATGTAAATATGGCTATAACAGTTTAGTTTTGACATAATGATGCTTAGATACAATATCTAGATTAAGATCTGCGCCAAGCTGTCTTGCTTGAGGAAGCTTTTGATTATCTGCAGGGATTAATTGCTTGGCATCTTCACTTAGGGCTCAAGACGATGGATGGCGTGTGCATTTGATAATGACATCCTTACCGTTAACCAAACTCAAGTCTATCCATATATGCATACAGTCAAACTCGTAATAATTTCACGGGCTCAAAAATAAATTAAGTCAAATAATTGTCGCTATATTTTTATAATGTGATAAGAGTATTTGCATGAAATTTATAAAATTTAAATGACTCAATGTAAATCTTTGATAGTTAGCGACATTGGTCCTGATTGTCAAATATATTGACCACACACTTTTTCAGTGACTTTGTTTATTATCAAAAACACATTATAGAATACACTTATAACTTGATTGTTGTTAATTATTAATACAAAAACTTATTCTACATTTTTCCAATATGATCAAAGCAGCTATCAATCACTAAGTGAGCATTTTAACTGGTGTATCTCAAATGCACATCCTCTGACCTTTGATTTCAAAATATAGATTTTTACTGTGGGTAAACAATCGCGTGTGCTTAATACTCTACTAGCTGTCCGGTAACTGCTCCCTACGGGTTCACAATCAAATCGGGAACTAATAATGCCTTTGAACTGGACTTCGAGATCACTTTCAGATGACTTGAGTCGGATTCATATAAAAAAAAAACTACAAAGGGCCTCATTTTATAATATATATTCATAAGTGTAAATTCGAGTACAGATACTATAAAATTACTTTATGTGATATTTGTGATGTCGTCGTAAACACTAAAATCTATGACAAAGTCGCATAGCAATCAAAAAAATGAATAATGTAAACATTACAACTAATAAAGTACAGATACAATTATACTAAATTACATTCGCATTTCTCATCGAATTCATGTTTTTCTCGACGGAAGATATGAAATAAAAATTTATAGTAGCCTCAAAAAGATACCATCAAACAATGTGCGAGATGGTTTCATAACATCTATAATAAATATGATGCAAGTCGTTTTCATAGATTGAAGATACGAGTATCTTCTATTTGATTTAACGCAAAATCACTCTTGCAGAGTGATTCAGCATTTTTAATGGCAAAAATGCACCTATCATCGCCTAGGATCTGTAGTGACAGTAAATAATATAATTCGATGCGACTTTTTTACTTCAAGGAACAAAAAAAATATTTTTAAACTTTAAATTTGCTTCTTGTTATACTTGTTTTTACCAATCTATTACATTAAACAAACAATTTTCCCTCGATTTCACACAAAATCTTTTGAACGAAAAGAAAAAATATTAACTGGGTGTAGAAAATATAACTTATTTTATAATTTATATTAACTTATATTTTGAAAAGAATTTTAATTTTATTATTTCGTTTAAAAATTATTAAGCAGCACAAAAATCGTTTAAAACAAATGTGAGAAATTTGTATGGCCCGTTATTCTTCAGATTTGCGTGGCAGCTTTGTAAGACACAAAACAGTGTTGCCCCAATCTATTGTAAGGGGAGAAAAAGCTTCCATCGCGTGACGCCTCTCTGGACAACCGATGTTGGCATCCTTTGTTCATCCCTCTCCTGGTCCATTGTGCCTCGTAATTACATTTAAGAAAAATGCATTGTTCCCTCAATATTATATCGACTGCGAATTGAACAGTGTGAATTTATTGGAGATGCTATGAAAGCGAATATAAAAGAACGGATTTCTCCAAGTTCTTGATCCTGTACATAATTTAATTTACATTTTTACATTTATTTTTAATTTATATTTAATTTTAATTTACATCACAGTTGAGCTTAGATATTCCACATTCTTAATAGGAAAATATATACATGGACTATATGTATATTTTATTAATCTAGTATTTTTTTGATGTTGGAATCTTCGTATGTATATATAATAGCCCAGACCGCGGTGTAGACGTTTTATTATTATCACATGTAGGTATAAAATTTTCTCACGACATAAACTTTCGCGGTGTGAATACAATAAAATGTTATGCAATGCACACACAGTTCCGACGTACTAGCTACTTTAGACATTCAGTATTTCAATTCCAATTTCAATACCGACGGTCATCTATGACGGGTACGCTTACTAATAAACAGCAATGCTCACAATTGAACCTTATTATCTAGAGTCCATCATCAATTATCAAAAATATCGTTTTTAACTTATTTATTAAAATAGAAATCATGTTGGTAAAAATTTACAATTTAGTAAGCAAACAGCTTTGTAATAAGAAGATAGTCATAGAACTAAATATATTACTATTTTATTTTGATTATTTTGATTAAAAAGATAATTAAAAAAAATATCTGGCATTATAGCTGGCAACCAATGCGCCAAATATTTTGAAAATTAGAAAATCATACGAGATATTTAATAGATGAGAAATTTTAGAAGTGATTCATGTCCAAGAACACAAATTTAAATTGAAAAAATCTAAATTTGATATTGACCTTGCTGGGAATTGAACCAGGACCCACTTGATCGCTAGGGAAAACACTTATCACTAGACCACAGAGGCCGACAAAGTTTTATTTTAACGTTTTAACGTTTAGAGGTTAACGTAGTTTTATTTTATTTTAACATAGCCGATTTTAGTACATTCGTTTTGTAATATAAATTTGTTGAAGTCGGATATCAAACTTGTTTTTAAATAAACGACAAATGAGTGAAATAAGCAATTCTAAGGATATAAAAAAATTCATATCAATAAAGAATAAACTGTTAAATAAAACGAGTACATTACGACATAGTTTGTAGATACTGTACATTCTTCCTACTTATACAGAATCTATTCTGGTCACAGAAATAATATGACAATAGTGGTCATTGTACAATATCTGGAAATTGCATCAGAAAGCTATTTGAATTGTGTTTTGTTCATAAATAGATGAGAGATAAAATACTCTTAGTGAAGTTAAAATAGCCCACGTTTACGTCCTCACGCTTTTGCTTATAAGGGTGTTGGGGCGGGATATATCTAATAGATATGAAAGTTCACCGGTAAGTGTGCCTTTTGTCAATATCGGGAATAAAGCCTACATAAGCGAAACTGTACGTTTCATGAACAATGCAAAAAATTATTTTATTTTCTCAAACCATTTTAGGTTTCACGGTTATTATAGATATGTAGTTAATATTGTTTTGGCAACCCACCCTGCTGTAATTGGTAATTCAAATTTTGTGTATTTTGAGTGAAAAAAAAATTTGACATTCTTTTTAAATCTTAACTTTCTAATATATTATTACACTATGTACTTAACGCAATTGCACATGTTTGCTATTAAATACAGATTTAACATAGAGCATACGAGTCATGATTGTGCATTCAATAGCAAACACTAGACACACTCGAGGGAGTGACCTGGATAGTTCACATTCATCATAATAATGTTTAGATATCGTTACATACTTGAATACGATTATATACTACAATACTATTAATATGACACTATACCAGGGGTCGGCAACCTCTTGGACGAAAAGACCTAAATGTGAACAGCAAAACGGCTTAGAATTATTTGGGGAGCCAAAAAAATATTTTTATAACGGCTTATATAAATTAATTAATTGCATTTACTAGGTGAGAAAGATTTACTGAATAAAACTAAAGTTAATATTGAAAATTTTTCCTTTTTTTTTTAAATCTTGGAATCTTCGCATAAAAGATTACCTTATATTTATTAATGCTGTCCTAAAATAGTGATGGAATTGGTTTTTGGCGATATTTATTCCTCGAAATGAATCAAGGATCCTTTCTCTATGTCAATGGTTTATATAGAAACTTACTCAACCGACCTACAAATTAATATGCACGTAACAATTGGAAAATAATATTATTTTTGAAATAAAATATGTAATAAAAAGGTTGGTACACGACTTGCAAGGTTACTAGTGCTTTGCGGTTCAAAGGGATGCAAATATCACCAATAATATCTATGCCATTGGACGCAATAATGTAAAAGTTAATTGACAAAACAATGTACGCAAAGCTGCGTTCAGAGATTTGAAT
Organism: Himalopsyche phryganea; assembly: GCA_022494535.1. NCBI lineage: Eukaryota > Metazoa > Arthropoda > Insecta > Trichoptera > Rhyacophilidae > Himalopsyche > Himalopsyche phryganea. The sequence continues at coordinate 6,385 of JAGVSL010000183.1, read as the reverse complement.
CTTCACTGTGGAACTATATTATGAAAAAGGTACTACTTGCACGGTCCCGCCAATTGGCTTGATATTTATATGAAAAAGCAAATTATGTTTTATGGAATCAATTTTACTTTATTATGCAATGAAAATTAATTTTGTAACATATTCACATATAAATACGTCATAAGATTAAATAAACATATTTTATGATTTTTAACACGATAATTTATCATGCTCAATAACCTACAATATTTTAAATCTACGGTTATTCGTTGTAGAGTTGAAAATGAAATATGTATGCCATAATTCCCTTGAAAATCGTAATACCAATACGTAACGCGAACGTCATTTTCATATAACGATCCTGTTACTAGTTAACACTAATTAGTTAACTTTGCGCCATTTTTCCAATCCCGTGTGATGTACCGTGATTTTGACGTATGGCGCCATATTCGAACTTTGTTTGCTCATAATTTAATGGGAACAAAAATTTGCTGACTCCGAACACGAAAACAAACACAATAGAAAATCATAATCGCAAAATTTTCTGAAATCAATATGCAACTTTTTTATTCGAAAATACAGTATTTTTAAAATTTTAATAATAATATTTACTAATAAACTTTAAGCGTCATCGTTAAATAATCAGCTTATATATATCAAGAAAACTTCTGTCAGAGAAAGAGATTGCATCCAATGTCAGAGAAACACAACAAGAACAAAAACTTAAGTAGAGTAAGTTGTTTTCCTTATTATTGAAAATACACCCGGTGATGTAACTATAATTGAATAAAGTTATAGCATAAAGGCTACAGGCTTTGTGTAATATTAAACATAATGAATCACGTTGTCTTTTTACTTCAAAAATTAACCGGCTATAAGTAAGTACCTAGAAAAAACCTGTGCTTTTCTCAATAACTATACTCAATTGGACTCCCCTGGAAAACTTTCTAATTAGCCCATAATTTGAATTTAACCTTCACTTCATACAGGAGTTTTGATCATTATGATGATAAGCACGACAGCACTGAGAGAGGTCTTGGCTTCCAATAGGTTGCACCGAGCACACGACAGTAATCGCCAACTCGTCCTACCGGATTGCTGGATACTAATTTCATCTCGTTTTGTCATAGGGCTTAAATAATACAATCAAACGAGTTTCCAAACTGAAATAAGTATTTGAACATTATTACTGCCATAAAAATTGTCAATATACTGCAAGAAATAATTTTATTGATGTGTAAGTTGGCTAAAGGGACAACGTCAATGTTGTCCTTCGAAGGTTCCTTGCGCCCTCTAGAAACTCCTTCCTCCACAATTGGTACGCTGCAACAAAGACCCACACGAAACGTAAACTTAAAACTCGAAAAAACCGTCGTTTTTGCCGGAACGAAAACCAAAACCGAACCGATGTTTACTTCAGTTTTTTTTCGATTTACGAGACAAGTTTTCGCTGATGAAAGTACGCAATTTTGTTGTATGTAATATATACTAATTATATAATGTACAGTGTGTATAGTGACCGCTACATGCGTAGTAGGCATTTCGTGTGCAGTGTGCAGTTAGCAGTTCATAAGCAAACCGTGTGTGCACAAACTTCATGATTTTGAAGAAAAGCACGTGAACGACGCAAGTTTCCTTGATGTCTATAACCACAAAAAGAAAAAGTAAATACACTCATACCTGTAAATAAGACTTTTAGAATAAAACAAACTACTAGATTCTTTCTATACTGTTGTCGTACTTTTGTTTCTAAAAGCCAGGGCCCAGTGAAAAGTTGGCATGCATAGAGAAAGTCAATTAAGTATAAATAAAAAAATGTATTTTGTCTGCATTTTAACTATAACATCGGAATTCACCCTCTATTCTGCAGCGCACCAGCGGCAAGCAGCACAATCTAGGGAATGTTCTCCGTTGACATTTTAATTATGTATGTGATCACCTTAAGTTACAGCGAAAAGCCGTATAAAGAGAGGTATGGACAGTGTGGGTGTCTTTACATTAGCTTGCTAATATGTAAATACGAACTGAACCGAAAACCGATATATTCTTTTTTACCGAACCGGAACAAAAAAATAACGGTTCGGGCCCCCGGTTTGCAACACCCTGCCTATCGGAATAGTTAGTAGTTCATTATAATATAATACCTTTCAAGAAAGTCGCAAGTCAGCTAGATTCATGGTAATACCTGTTCCTGCTCGTCTCCATTATTTCCATGTTAAAAAAAATCATGTAATTTCATAGAAAATTATTGAGTTACAAAAATAAACACGGAGATGGAAGTGCTTACTAATCAATTAGTTTCAACAACACAAGATTGTCTTTTGAAAAAATCGATACCTTTAATAAAATCACTGTGAATACAACAAGAACAGCTTTTGCAATCGAAATTGAAACTGTCGTTGAGAAACAATTGGCAATCTTAAATCATTCAAAAAAAGAATAAAATTTTTCCATTTATTTTCAAACGAAAGAAAATGAATTGCTTTTTTTAATTAATCTTTTATGTTTTGAAAATAATTTAAGTGTTACTCGTATTATTTTGTAGCTTTATAATAAATTTAAAAATCTTTTGAAAGATAATCCGTAAAACTATATCACTATCAAGTCTCAATATAGTATACATTTTTACCAGCATTGGGAATACATTTCTAATGTGCTTCTGTTTAGAAAGTGAACTGTTTTACCGACGAATTTGTAAGACAAGCGTCCTTGCTAACAAGCTGAGAAAAAGTTTTCGGCATAATTTAAGAGATGGTGCTATCAAGTTTTTTAGGTACGCAGCACGCACAAAAATATATTTTCGGTAACATGACAATATATATATTTTTTTGTCGAAGTGTGAACATAGCATTATATTATAATAATATTCCTATTATGTGTGTATACATATTGAAATAAATGGGCAGTTTTCGAATATTATAAAACTATGCGTAAGGGTCGACATAATTAAAAAATTCTCATGGTTTTTGTAGGTATTCTGCTGATATGTATATGAAATAAACGAGTTTATTTATTTGAAATGTGATATATTAATTTTAAACATTCGATAATCACCCAAAAATTACCAGCATAAATGCTATACATAACAATATGTTGGTATGATATTAGGGAAAATTCTGATAAACATTGTCAAATTTGCTAATTAACACGCTCATTCTCATATTTCAAAAGGTGTATTTTAATATAATATTATTTAAATGAACATTGTACTACACAGGTTATTGGATATGTCTGCATCTGTATCCTTTTTTATTTAAATATTTCGGAGTAGATAGTGAGGTACATTTTTAGTTTAAATAAATTAAATATGGTTTTTGAATTAGACGAAATTCAAACATAATCTTCTCTATGGTACAATACTACAATAACATGGAAATTTAATTCAATGTAACAATGAGAAAACCTCTAGTCTAGGCTGTTTTGTTTTCATGCCTAATCTATTTTGAGGTTAGTTGAAGCTATGATAAAGCCAACAGTCTTGCGACTTAGGCCGTAAATTTTGACATTAATCGTTAAGCCCGTACTTCTATTAAGAATAAAATTGAATAGCAATAAGCTTGCATAGTGTAATGAATCGAAATTGATTAAATTGTAGATACCTCCTCTTGATTCAAACATATTAAATGAATTCAAAAGCGCATATAACTTAGCGAAAGGGTAAAGTATACATAAATATACCATTGTTTATTTTTATTCTTATCTATATTAACAGTTTCCTGGAAAATTCATATCTAGGGTATATATAGTATTATTTTATCACACGTATTCCAGCTAGGTACAGTCTAACAAATAAATCTGTTAGCTGAAGACAAAATGAATTTATATGTACACAGAAAACCACTGAGTATTTACGTATCGATTTCTATGTAGAGTGAATTAAACTTGAAGAATAAATTAACTTTAACCTGACTAGTCCTTCACTGACTTAAAAGATCGGTTTGAAGGCCAGTACAATAACATTTTACTCAAAGTTTGCACACACAATGTATTGTTTACTGTTTGAAATGATTTTCCGATGCACCAGATAACTTTTGGTTTTTATTGAAAGAGGCAGTAGTTATTTATTTTCGGCTGTAAAGTAGAAATTGTTAATTGATTTAAAAACATTCTTTATTGTGCAGTTTGAATTATCTTAGTATTATTTCAAAGTATAAAATCAGCTTCAAATATTATGATAATATATATATGAGTTTCTTTCTCCAAGCAGTATTCTACAAGATTCAGGAAAATCTGTTAAATAAAATAATTTTACGGTTGGCAGTGGATCATTCCAATCATTTCTATGATAATAAAATTCAATAATGTTATGTCTATAGTGAAAAATTATTCATATAGTACAATATATGTTTAATCTTCCAATCTGTACCTATATTTGATCCTGAAAATAGGGCATACGCTGAGGAATAACTTAACTACCAGTCCTTTACTAACAGTATCCTTCTATCATTACCTCAACTCAAAAGAATAAAGCGACAAAATAAAAACAGTTCTCGTAAAAATATCCTCTTTTGAGATGTTCTATTAGAATTTTTATGCTCCGCACTGGAGGCGGATGTAGTGAAAAAATGTATTTAGTTAAAATTTATTCCATTTTACTTTCAATTACCAATTATTTTAAATGGTTAATTGATAATTTTAAATGTTCACTTGTTAAAAAAAGCCCGCCCCTGATGCGTAGCTATATTGTGGTAAATCTAATTAAAATGTTCCTTAAAACATAGATAAAATATTTCTTTATAGGCACGATATCATTTAAGTTTTATAATAAAGATTAACGTAATATCAATCGGAGCTTGAGATATTGAAGCTGTTCTTGTTTTTTTTTGTTCTTTAACAATTTAAATAATTCTTTTTAAAACACAATATTTTTTGTCAATATTGACCACGATAAAACTCAATGTGAATTAAAATATACGCGATTCATATTTCAATTTAAATACATTTCGATTTATATTAAAAATACAGATTAGAAATAAAAGCTTACAAATAATGAAAATAACGATTCACATTTGAGTCACATCGTATTGTTCATTCCATAAAATATTTCAGCAGAAAATAGTTTCTCGTACATTAAAAGTTGGGTAAAAACAAAATATTTAAAAGTTTTTCTTCAATTTGTCCTAAGCTATGCTTATATTGATTGCTTTATTTTATTTTTTGCCAGTCTATATTTTCTCAAAGACGTCTAAAAGTCTCAGACGTACACAGAATAATAATTAAAGTGCGCTCTTTCTAAAATAATACTTTCATCGCAATCAAAATTTCTAACATACAAATGTGCTTCTCACAGGAATATTCTACATTTATAGTGCTTGCAAGAATTCCTTAGAAACTGGCGTGCTAAATTTCAGTAAGTGCTTGCATCTCTTCTGAATATGTTGTATGCGTTTTGAGTAAACTTGAAATAGACTGACTAATTATAGTTTTTGTCAAAGAAAAAGTTTTTTAAATTAAAGAAGCAGAAATAATTTTTGAAAAAAAAAAGTTTTATTCATCTAAATTATCAACATAGCTAAGGCTTTGAATAGCTCAATCCAGTTTTCATTGCGCTTTGCTATATTATTCTCCTTTGTAACCTTCTTAAATATATTATAGACTTAGCATATATTTTTTTAAAGATATGTATTTAATATAAACTAACGCTTTAGGGTTTTTTTAAATCACACTATATCAACTCTATAAGATATTTAGAAGTCACTCAGTAGCTTTATAGTACTTTGTTATAACGGCTTCTTCACTCGTCCCGTCTTTAACTAATTCATATATTCGATTAAAAATATTGTATTTAAATAGGTATGACTACAGATTTTTTGTAAAATTTGATCATAATCCAGGATCTGGAGTGAAATGTGAAGGATTTCTATATGTTTTTTTACCGATTTTTTCAATCAAAACTGATTAATGCGTCCCTTTTATAGAAGATTTAATTGTGTGCAGTTCTTAAAACATATTTCAATATAATACCATAAGTTGATCACTTATTACTCTATTATGCATTAATATTTTATAAGACAGTTTCTATGTTTAAAAACTATAGTTGTGACAATTTATTATCCGTATATCCTAGTATCAAGTTAGCAAACAAATTTTTTTTTTTCTCGATTGTTCTATTATTGTCTTTGGCAGGAATTTTCAGATTGATTGCTGATTGAAGGAAAGTAATATTACTTAAATAAATCGTTATTAATAATATATTAGATATAACTGTATTATATAAGTATTTGTGTCCACAGTAAGAATAATTCAATCAAACAATACTGGGTATATTACCTGGAATTTTTAAAGTATTTAAGACGGAATGATCATACAGCTATGCCATGTTTTTAATGTTCATGAGAAAGTTCTCTATTAATTGTCAATCAATAATGTTATATATTGAAAGTGATGATGATGAATATTGTTTGAG